>CM053026.1:253010285-253502785 GCA_028564925.1 Lithobates sylvaticus | reverse complement strand
GGCACTGCACCGGAACTGAGAGACCACGTGACGTAGGGGGCGTTGCAGTTTAGCTTGCTACAGGCTGATTAGCGTTATGTCTTCTAATACTAACATTGAGCTTGCAGTGTAGGCAGCTGAGTTGTATAAATCCTGTTAAAGCTATATTTGATTTAAAGCATGATGATTTTATGTGGTTCTAGGGGAGTCAGACATCACCTGTATAAATTCAAGTTCTGCATCGCTCAACCGTTCTCTGATTATTCTCCTCAGACCACTCCTGTTAAAAAGACACGACAAGAAGACGAGGAAAACCAGCCAAAAGTAACCTCTCCTCCCTTGAGCCCTGAACAGCTAGACCGAATTCAGAAGAATAAAGCGGCCGCGCTCCAGAAACTCGCAGCCCGCCATGTGCCGGAAGGATTCGGGGAGAGCTGGAAGCAAGAGCTGCTTTCAGAGTTCTCCAAACCTTACTTTATAAAGGTAAAAGTCCCAGCAAAACAAGGGTTAATGCAATTGATTTAAAAAAACAAAAAGGAGTTCTGCAAGTTAAAATAGTGAATGTGTGTTTGCAAAACTAGAGGGTTATTTTATTAAAGGCAAATCGTTTTTATTTCTTTTGTAAGGCTGCATTCACACCTGAGCTTATCGGTTTCAGGCGGAAAGTCGCAAGTTTTTACTGTGACTTTTGCACAAATAAGCCGCGATCTGACACACCGCATCATCGATCTCAATAAAGAGCCTCTGACGGAGGCTCTTTACCACGTGATCAGTGTAAACAGGAAAAGTTGTGTATTGGCTTTTCCTCACCCGTGTCTGAAATGAGTAGAGGAGAGCCTATCAGCGGCTCTCCTGTTGAGGAGGGAAGGGTTGACCTCCAGGGATGCTGATCATCAGTGCCCAGGGATGCCAATCCGTGCCACCTAATGAGTGCACATTAGTGAAGGAGAAAACATATTTATTTACAAAATGTTATAACAAATCATTTTTATTTTGTTATTTTTTCGGTATTTTATTTGTTTAGCAAAAAAACAAACAGCCAGAGGGGATCAAATACCACCAAAAGAAAGCTCTATTTGTGGGAACAAAATTTATAAAAAATTTGTTTGGGTACAGTGTAGTATGACGACACAATTGTCATTTAAAAAGTGACAGCGCTGAAAGCTGAAAATTGGCTTGGGCAAGAAAGGTGGAAAGTGCCTGGTATTGAGGTGGTTAATTCAGTCAAGTAATTGCCAGACCATTGTTCCTAATTTTTACAAATAGTCTGACTGGAATAGTAACAGCAGATTGGCGAAAAGCCAATGTAGCACCAATTATTTAAAAAAGGGCCAAGATACATCCCTGGGAATTACAGACCAGTTAGCCTAACATCAATAGTATGCAAGCTCTTGGAGGGGATAAGGGACTATATACAAGATTTTAGTAATGAAAATGGTATCATTTAGCTGTAATCAGCATGGATTCACGAAGAATCATTCTTGCCAAACCAATCTATTAACCTTCTACGAGGAGGTGAGCTGCCATCTAAAGGAAGGCCCATAGACATGGTTTATCTGGATTTTGCAAAGGCATTTGATACAGTTCCCCATAAACTTTTACTGTACAAACTAAGGTCTGTCGGCATGCCCAAAGGGTGAGTACATGGATTGAAAACTTGCTACAGGGGCAAGTTCAGAGGGTAGTTATAAATGGGGAGCAGTCGGAATGGTCCGGTGTGGAATGAGGGGTCCCCCAGGGTTCTGTCTTGGGACCAATCCTATTTAATTCATCCAGAAACAACCTGGAGGATGTGATAAACAGCTCAATCTCAGTATTTGCGAACAATGCTAAGCTGGACAATAAATTCGCCGCGGGATGTGGAAACCTTGTAAGAAGATCTGAACAAATGAATGTGGGCAACTACATGGCAGATGAGGTTCAATGTAGAAAAATGTAAAATAATGCATTTGGATGGCAAAAATATTGATGCAATCTACTCAATAGGGGGAGAACCTCTGGGAGAATCTAGGATGGAAAAGGACCTCAGGGTCCTAGTGGATGATTGGCATTGCATGCCACTACCGAGCCCACCTGCTGCAAGCAAAGGCAACAGAATATTGGCATGCATTTGTAGCGGTCACACTTTTACTAAGTGTGCGCTATCAGTACAAATTTAGTTTTTCTTGGAACTGTAATGGAGTTCTGGGGGTTAATTGTACAGGATTTACTTTGGCATCAGCCTGGCTGGGCTGTACTAAGGTTCCGCCTTGTCATAGGTGCAGTGAGGCACCCATGAAAGGTCGAGAACCAGGCCTGGTTGGACGTCTTAGGTACAAATCTTTCCCAGAGCCAATCAGTGGGCGCTTCTGGCCCTGCTGCGTAGTCTGGGAAAGGGTATTTAAGGTGCTGAAGTCACGTGTTCAGGGTTTGGCTGCAGTTTCAAGTCCTGGTCCAGGCGTGTCTGCCGTCCCGCAAGCATGGTCAATCAGACCAACCCCAGAGGCCCGCATGGTGTGGGGTGGGGATCCGTCTGTTCCCGAGTCTCGGAACTGGCTAGTCCGAGGCCCAGTAACTGAAGGAGGATTCAAAGGCATCCCGGTGTGCTCTCGGTATTGGAGGGACACTGCAACTAATACAAGTGACCAAGGGAGGACTCTTCAGAGGAGGGCCAACAAGCTGGCTACTCAGTAAGAGCCTGGAAGCTGAGTTGTATGGACACTAAAGAATCCACATTTCCACAGTATCGCCAAGGAGACAGAGAAAGTTCCAGGTATTGTGAGGAAGGTTCCTATTTATCTTCAGTTACAATTTAGTCTGTGGCAGAGACTTTTGCAAAGTTTCCGGATCACATGTTGGCTGCTAGATCTCTGGCTAGAGGTTTATCTGGCAGTGAAGCACCCAGCTGCGAGTGGCTACTCTGGGTTCATTAGAGACATTTATCAGATGTCAGCAGTTCAAGTGCCTGAGTTTAATAACCCATTCCCTCTATTCCCATCAGAGACTGTTATGTTGGATGTTACCACTGCAAAATAAAAACCTTAAAAAGCACTTTTATGTGTCCGCATCTGACGTCGTTGGGTACTAACCCTGGGAACCCCTAATAGGTCACTGACAAGCCGTGAGAAGGTAACTGATAAGCCAAAAAAGTCAAGGCCGCCCCTCAAGGGCCTATGGCCGCTACTCATTAAAAAGGGGATTAACTCCAGAGATAAAATGATAATTCTCCCACTCTATAAGACTGGTCCAGCCGAAATCTGGAGTATGCCATCCAGTTCTGAGCACCAGTCTACAGGACAGATGTGCTGGGACGAGAGAGTCTAGAGAAGGGCAACAAAGCTAAGGAAGGGTTTGGAGGTTATTGGTTATGAGGAAAGGTTACGAGCACTGAACTTATTCTCTCTGGAGAAGAGACGCTTGAGTGGGGATATGATTTCAATGTACAAATACCATACTGGTGACTCCACAATAGAGAGAACTTTTCCACGAAAGTGAATTTAAAAAGACACGCGGCCATTCACTAAAATTAGAAGAGAAACCTTAAACTGTGTAGAGGGTTTTTTACTGCGAGAGGTAAGGATGTGGAATTCTCTTCCACAGGTGATAGTATCAGCGGGGAGCATCGATAGTTTCAAAAAACTATTAGGCACTTGAACGACCACAACATACAGGGATATACAATGTAATACTGACATAAAAGCACACACAGGTTAGACTTGTATTTTTTCAACCTTACCAACTATGTCACATATAAATGTCCTAAGTGCCCCACTCTGAGTAC
This sequence comes from Lithobates sylvaticus, assembly GCA_028564925.1. Classification (NCBI taxonomy): domain Eukaryota; kingdom Metazoa; phylum Chordata; class Amphibia; order Anura; family Ranidae; genus Lithobates; species Lithobates sylvaticus. The sequence continues at coordinate 253,499,046 of CM053026.1, read as the reverse complement.
TAACATACCTCTCTACGTCAGCTCAGAGCTGGTCTTAATTATCACCAGTTCCCTAATCAACGAATTGGCAGTAATTCTTTATGAATCTGTTGCTGCCTTAGTGACAGGCTCTTAAAGTTGCAGTAGGTAAGGTCTTTGGAATTTGAGTTGAAATTTCAATGTCCTTTTGGTGTTATTGAAACTGGCACAAATTCTTGCCTGAATTAGGTGCAGGTAGTTACAAAGAAAACTACCACCAGAAAAGTACATGTCTTATTAAATTAACATGATTTTCTTTTTTTTTTTTTTTTTTATAGCCAATTTTGATTGGCTGTAACATCTTTTAAAGAGATGCACGTGCAACCCACATAGTGCCATTACCAACGATGTACAGCTACTTAAAGTGAAAGCTAAAAAAATGAATCTATATTTTAAAGTTTCAGTTATGGTTGTGCTGTAAAGCAGCACTTCCAGATTTTTGTCCGAGGCCGAGTCCTTCTTCCTATTGGTAATGCTACATCTCAGGAGGCAGTGTGTTACTAAGCTGTACATATTCTGCGAATTTGTGCACATGTACACAAACACTGCCAGGCTTTATAAGGGCAATCTGCCAGAAGCTGGCAGCGTTTGTGTGCATAAGCAGAAATCCTGTAGCGCATGCGCCACCAGTCTCTGCCAGGCCCTAGATACCTTGAAGATGCACCAGAGTACTCAAGACGGTGCAGACGAGGAGCAGGTGGAGGCTATTTATTCAGTGGTATAGAGAAATTGAGATCCCACCCAGATAAGCCTGTTTTGCCAACATCCCAAATATTGGAACCATACAGAAAGAATACCCTCCAATGCATAGGTGGGGATTTTAGGGCAACTAAATAAACAGGTTTAAAGATTTATAACGTTTTATTAACCACTTGCCACCTGCCCTATTGTCAAAAGACGTCGGCAAAGTGGTTTTAAAATCCTGACCGGACGTCATATGACGTCCTCAGGATTTTAAGCCGCTGCGCACCCCCAGGGGCGCGCATCGCGGCGATCGTTGTTGCGGGGTGTCAGTCTGACACCCTGCAACTACGATCTCGGTAAAGAGTCTCCAACGGAGACTGTTTGGACACGGCTGATCACGTGGTAATCACGGCTGATCACAGTGTAAATAGGAGAGCTAATAGACACGAGTAGAGGAGAGCTGACCGGCTGCTCCTCTGACAGGGGGGGTCTGTGCTGATCGATTATCAGCGCAGCCCCCCAGAGGATGCCCACACTGGACCACCAGGGATGCCCACCACCAGGTATGCCACCCTAGACCACAAGGGATGCCAATTTGTGCCCACAATGGGCATCACTGATTGGCATGCATTATTTGGCACTGATAGGCAGCATTGTTTTGTACTGATGGATGCCAATCAGTGCTCATCTGTGCCGCCTATCCATACCCATCAATGCCAATTTGTGCTGCCTATCAGTGCCCATCAATGCCACTTCATTGGTGCCACCTCATCAGTGCCCATCAGTGCAGCCCCATCAGTGCCCATTAGTGAAGGAGAAAACTTACTTATTTACAAAGTTTTGAAACTGAGACAAAAAAAACATATTTTTTTCAAAATTTTCGGTCTTTTTTTATTTGTTTAGCAAAAAATAAAAACCGTGGAGGTGATCAAATACCACCAAAACAAAGCTCTATTTGTGGGAAAAAAAGTGATAAAAATTTCCTTTGGGTACAGTGTAGCATGACTGCACAATTGTCATTCAAAGTGCGACAGCACTGAAAGCTCAAAATTGGTCTGGGCAGGAAGGTGTTAAAGTGCCCTGTATTGAAGTGGTTAAACATTGTTAAAACCGTTTTAGTTTTAGCAATGTTTAATAAAGCTTTAAAATCTTTAAACTGTTTATTTAGTTGAATTAAAAGTCTCCATGTATACATTGGGGGGGTACTCTTTCTGTATGGTTTATTCAGTGGTATAGTTCTGCTTTAAGCAATCGCTAGTTTCAGCAGGTTTATTTATTGAGAATGATAGGTCGTTATGGGTTATTGTGTTTTGCTGTTTTTGGTAAACAAAAGCCATGAAGTATTTGTGAATTGTTGTGTAGTAAAATGTTGGCAGCTAAAGCTGACAGTTACCTAAAAAATAACACCCAAAACATACAGTATGCGTTTTCATGTAAACTAGTTACCTAAGGAATTCTGGTAGCTAGTATATTTAGTCAGTGGAGGGCCAAAACTTTCTATTCAATATTCTCTTGTCTTATCTACTGTTGTCATCTACCGATTAAATTGGAAAAGAAAAGCAATAACCAAGCCCCTGCTGATGCTTTTTAGGCAGTAACAGAGCTTGCTAAAGATGCAGTGAATAATGTATCGATCGGTCTGATCATTCAATAAAGCTTTCCCCTATCTATAGCCAGCCTTGGCAAAAAAAATAAACTATTCTATTTGCAAACTACTTCTAGTTGTTTGGTAGGAGCTGTACATACAATATATTAAATATGATGCCCTTTCTTCTTGTTTAGTTGACAAATTTTATCTCAGGAGAACGGAATCGATACACTGTGTATCCCCCTCCTCACCAAGTCTTTACCTGGACTCAGATGTGTGACATTAGAGATGTAAGTATATATTGTGAGCCAATTTAACCACTTCAGCTCCGGAAGGTTTTAGCCCTCCCCCTCATGGTCAGGCCATTTTTTGCTGTTCAGCACCACGCTACTTTAACTGGCAAATGCACAATCTAGCTGCTGTATTTCTTTGAGAAAATTGACCTTTCCACCCCTGTAGTTTTCACAAACTTGCCTGTAGTAATTGGATCCTTTTTGTGTTGATCCTCACATCTGTCACCACCCATACATGCCCATTTACTTTTTTATAGGCAGCAAATCAGTCAGAATAAGCCCTGCTCAAAAATATCAGAGGGAATTTAACAGATTGGATAAAAATGCATGAAATGTATTTAAAGTGCTAAAGAAGGTAGACAGCTGATTCACTTTTTATAGACTTAAAGTATAGAAATCTGGGCCAGAACAAATAATGCTTAAACGGCTCCCACCCACTTTGTAACTCCTACACTAACTACCCTGTAAAAGGAAGATGCATATGCTTACCTTTTCTCAGAGCACGTGATCTTCCCATCGGTCAGCTTCAGGGAAGAGGAGAGAGCGCTGACAACAGGTGGAATGCCCCATAGGCTTACTATGGGGCATCCGTTGTCAGCTAGCTAATTGAGAATGGGTAAATGTAAGTAAATTCATTCTATAAAGGTAGTTAGTATAAGTGTTAAGACGCGGGGTGGGAGCAGTTTTAACCTTAGTTCTAGCCTGGACTCCTACATTAACTCATATTAAGGTTTTTTTGAATGCCTATCGCATACTGTTAACAATCTCTTTTATTTTCCCCTAGGTGAAGGTTGTTATTTTGGGACAGGATCCTTACCATGGACCCAACCAGGCTCATGGATTGTGCTTTAGCGTTCAGAAGCCTGTACCCCCTCCACCAAGGTACCCAGATTTACACCAGTGTCTGCCCTGCATTTGTAGTTCAAACCAATGTAGTGGATCCATCCATATATATTTTTTTATTTTTTTTTATTCTTGGCTAGTCTGCAGCAGTTAGGTCCTATCAGGTTTTCATTGCTATATGTTCTCCTTAATATTTTTTGTCACCAGGAAAAGAAAGAAAGAAAGAAAGAAAGAAAAAAGAAAGAAAGAAAGAAAGAAAGAAAGAAAGAAAGACAGCAATGATGTGTATTGTGTAGGGTTTTCTTTTAACTATAGTGGGGAAAGGTTTCCACCTGTCAGGTTTTGTTTTTTTGGCTTTGGAGAGATTCCCACTTATAGCCTACCCAGTGACATTTATAATGGGGGTACTTGCACAACAGGGATATAGATAGAATCTCTACAAGGGTATTACCTCTGAACACTTCGTTCAAACTGAAGTTCTACTCGTCTATCAAATAAAAAAGCTGAATTTGTGCAGCTATCTTTTCTGAGGGTTGAGGGTCTCTCTAGGAGGTTGGAGGGCACTGTGGGACACTACTGGAGGCTCTGCAGCAAGATAGGGCTACAGTGGGAGGTTAGCAAGCACTATGGGGACTGAGGGCCCTTAGCGGGCCTGGGAAATCATGAGAGAATGAGGGGCGCTTCTGGCCACTATGAGAGCGTGGAGGCACTGTGGGAAGTTGGGGAATCTTTAGCTAGCTCGAGGCCTGAGAGAGGCTGTGGCCCAGTGGTTGAGAGTTGTAACAGTAGTTTACACTTGGGTTTATTTAGTATGCCAGCAGTACTGCAAATGTTTACATATTCTTTCCATTCCCACCAGCACTTGATCTAGATTTATTTTTGAAACCAGAAAGTTTTGTGCCATTTTTTTTTTCCTGTGCAAGTTTGCATCTCTGGTCTCTTTGGCAGCTTGTTGTATTTTGTGAAGTCTTAGTTGCAGGCAGGCATGTTCGAATCAGCTTTTTTTTTTGAGGTGTAATATACAATTAAACGTAATATGTTTTTCTTTTTAGCTTGGAAAACATGTACAAGGAGCTTAAAGTAGATATTGACGGTTTTGAGCACCCTGAACATGGTGATCTATCTGGGTGGGCCAAACAAGGTAAAGACTGCTCCAGTTTAGTTTTGACAGTTATCCATTACATAAGACTAATATACACAATTGTAGATACCTCAAAACCAACTACTACAAATAATGAGCGCTCCTGTATGCAGCGGAAAAATAGATAATCGTAAAAAAAAAAAACTATATATATATATATATATATATATATATATATATATATATATATATATTATATATATATATGTGTGTGTGTGTGTGTTGTGTGTGTGTGTGTGTGTGTGTGTATAAAATATCAGAGTATATAACTAATCCCAACTTAAGGTAAAAAATCTCAGCCGCTGCCAAAAATACTTGTTAAAAACAAGTTAATACAATGGATATTACAGTGTACACAATCTAAATCTTAAACAGTCTAAATCATGCGCTGGCTTCGCTCGAGACCCAGCTCTAATAGTCACCAATCTTTAGTGTAGTCCATATGGTAGTGCTGGTTTAGAAAAATCCAGTCAATGTCATAACTTAAAGTATTAACTTATAGTTTTTGTATATATTGACACTGTGGTATAGTTTTTCCTTTATGTTCAAACTAGCGTGGTCTCTGTGATTGACACTGAAGAGATGTTTACACTCAGCTATATCAAGTCCCGGTTTTCTCCAATATACATCAGCATACAATCAAAAACCCCCCTATGTCTTAACTTCTTACCAGACAATGGTGGGTTAAAGGCATGTAGTGTACGAAGGACTCATAGAAGCCATCTTCTCCACGGGTGCTCACACTGAGGCTGGGGTGCAGGTGGGTGGATCGGGTCAGCGTCTAAGCAGGCTCATTCATGTGTATAAGGAGAAAATAAAGAGCACCATAGCATAATCCCATTTAAAATGTTTATTAATTAATAATATGAACCCCCCCCTTGTAGGAAGTCAACTTACAATAGCACACAGTTAATACAGCATTCCACACGTTTTCTTAACCTTTTAGGCAATCGCAGGGCCTCCACTTCAGATACACAGCGCGATATTCAAACTTGTGGCTGAATTTCTCAATGAGTGTGTGTTCTCTGATTCAGTCGTATAGTCACACCCAGATGCGTTTCATCATCTAGGATATCATTAAGTTAATACTTTAAGTTATGACATTGACTGGATTTTTCTAAACCAGCACTACCATATGAACTACACTAAGGATTGGTGACTATTAGAGCTGGGTCTCGAGCGCAGCCAGCGCATGATTTAGACTGTTTAAGATTTAGAATGTGTACACTGTAATATTACATAAGACTGCTTGCCGACTAGCCGGCTGGGTGAAACAATGTTATATTACGTCGCTTCACCTTTTGGCCACTAGGGGTGAGTGCGCGTGGCCAGAGGTGTGCGCCCGCAGCATGTGCCCGGAGCCGATGTGAGTGCCAAGCGAGCGCGATGACTGCCGGGCACCCACGATCGTTCGTGACAGAGTGAGAACTGGATCTGTGTGTGTAAACGCACAAATCCTGGTTCTTTCAGGGGAGGAGACAGATCGTGTGTTCATACTTAGTATGAACGATAGTATTGCGATTTATTTATTTTCCCAAAAATATGTAGAAGAATACATATCGTCCTAAACTGAGGAAGAACATTTTTTAAATTTTTTTGTAAAAAATTTAATTTATTATAGCAAAAAGTAAGATATTGTGTTTTTTTTTTTTAAATTGTCGCTCTTTTGTTTATAGCGCAAAAAATAAAAACTGCAGAGGTGATCAAATACCTCCAAAAGAAAGCTCTATTTGTGGGGAAAAAAAAGTACATCGATTTTGTTTGGGTACAGTGTGGCATGACCGCACAACTGTCAAGTAAAGAGACGCAGTGCTGTATCGCAAAAAATGGCCTAGTCATTGAGCAGCCAAATCTTCCGGGGCTGAAGTGGTTAAAGATGGGCTTAGAAGTAAAATATTTTTAATTCCAGTTCTCACATTGTGATTTTTGCATGCACATATGTATTTCCTTGTTATTATCATAGGAAGTGTGTGTGTAGTGTTTATAATGCTGAAAAAAATTTTTTTTTTTTTTTCATTTATAGAAATCTGAAATAATTATCAGAGCGAATTCACTGTACACAGCAGCATATTTGCTACTGTGCACTTGTCAACATATACAAAATACCATATGCACATCTAGAACACATACAAACAGAAAGTGAGAATTTCCTTAGGCAAAACAGTCCTCATGTGTTGGAAGTGATTCTTCAGTTTGACATTGCTGTGTAGTTTTGCAGGAAAGTTTTAAAGGATTGAAGATGCCAAACTGCCATTTCAGTGAAATGGTTAAACAAAGCACTTCTCTGTCCCATTGAAGAAGACAGAAATGTGTCCAGGTATCAGCCGATGGCCATGGGATGTATTTCCTCCCAAGCCTCCCCTCACATGTCAGAGTTGAGGAGGAGCTTAGGGGGAGGCTTCCCTCAGGTTTGAGTTTTAAGAGGCAGCCAGCAAGAGAGATGTCAGTTGCTGCAGCAGGGTCATAGGACTGAGGTATTAGGAACACCACTGGCTGTCAGATTGGGACTATGTAGGGCTTGCTTACCCTCCCCTACCCACATACTTTGCTGCCGGGACAGGAGCTAGGAGATACGGGAGGGAGCAGGTAAGCAAACAGATCCGTTACAATCCAGGAAAGCTGAAATTGCAGGAGGGAGGAGCTGGGGGGGGGGGGGGGGGGGGGGGCAGGGCACGGCTAAAAATGGCGCACACAGAATCGGGTGTAGCTGTGCATAGTGATCAAATCGGCTTGTTCAATTTAGCTTCGACAACAAAACCTAGAAGCTGACTGGTTACTACTCGCAGCTGCACCAGATTCTGCCTCATTGCATTAAATGAATATGTAAAATTGTAAGTTACGGTAATATAAATTTTATTTTTTTTGTATCTCAGGAGTGCTCCTTTTAAATGCTGTGCTGACTGTGAAAGCGCACAATGCTAATTCACATAAAGACAGAGGCTGGGAGCAGTTTACAGACTCAGTGGTTTCTTGGCTGAACAAGAACCTTAGTGGCTTGGTCTTCATGCTTTGGGGAGCTTATGCCCAGAAGAAAGGAATCGGTATTGACAGAGTAAGTGTCCGTGAAGCAAGTAGCATATTTCGGATGGTTTTGAATTTAAATATGAAAAAGGCTGGAAATTCAACAAGTTTTGATATATTGCAGTGGTTAGAATCTTTAAAGAAAAAGTTCATTCTGTGCATGTTAATTGTGCTAGAAACTACAAAGAAATCCTAGTAGGAGGGAATGGTGAGTGACACCATGGGGGCTTAGTGTTGCTGGGCACAAGTGTTGGGCTTAGGGCTTAGTGTTGCTGGCAACTTCAAAGGCTGATAGCACAGTAATAGTAACTCAGACAGCATTCAAACTTGCAGGAAAGCATTTGGGACAGTATTGGAATTTCTTTGCGGTTTCCAACTTGATTAACATGCACAGGGTGAACTTCCTCTCATATCAGGTAAAATGGCAAAGCACACTAAAGATTTATCTGTAAAATCTAAAGATCCTATAATAAAGCAAATAATATATTTACATACTGTCACGTCTCGACCGATAAGTTGGAGTCACAGCTTACCACCATACCTTGGGGAGAGGAAAGTACCAATGACATTTTATTAAATTGATCTGTGTAAACTTTTATCTAATGGGAGACAAATTATATAAAGGACGAAGCAATAATGAGTTTTCAAAACAGTTTAAGAACACCTTTTTTGCTGTAACCTGCTCGCGTAGATAGCTGTTTGACTACAGTATATATTAAGGCCTCATGTACACGGACGTTTACATGCTAATCTTGCAGTGGGGCATGCTGTATACAGCCACAGTATGGTAAAACTACTATTTTAACAGCGGATATGTATATGCATTTTTTCAAGGATAAAGACGTTTTGGGAAAATGTACACAAAGTGTGAGGCATTTATTATAGCAGTTATATTATCATATAGCTATACTGACGTAACCAGACTTCTCAATCCTTTTTTCAATTGCAACCCCAAATCCAAAAAATGTGGGATGTTGTGTAAAATCTACATAAAAAACAGAATGCACTGATTTGCAAATCTCATGAACCCATATTTTATTCAGTGGCAAAGTAGTTAGCACTTCTGCCTAGCAGCACTAGGGTTGATTGTTCAAATCCCAGCCATGACGATGCCTGCCGTGATTTTGCATGTTCTCTGTGTGCCTGCCTGGGTTTCCTTGGGGTACTCTGATTTCCTCCCACACTCAAAAGACATGCTGATAGGTTAATTGGATAATGTCAACAACGTTGGCCCTAGTATGTGTATGAATGTGATTTAGGGACCTTAGATTGTAAGCTCCTTTAGGGCAGGGACTGAACTGAAAGTATAATATATATGTAAAGCGCAGTGGAAATTGGCGCTATATAAGCATTTGTAATAAATAAAATATTTAAACTGAGAATATGCATCATTTTAAGAAAAAAATAAGGTAATTTGATGGCAGCAACACATCTAAAAAAGTTGGGACAGGGCAACAAAAAGCTGGCAAAGTAAGTGTTACTAACCAGGAAGCGCTCCAAGAACATTTTGCAACTAATTTAGGTTAATTGGCTACAGGTCAGTAAAATGACTGGGTATAAAAAGGGCATTTTAGAGAGTCAGAAGTAAAGATGGGTAAAGGTTCACCAATCTGAAAAGCTGCATCTAAAATTTTTGTCCAACAATTTCAGAATTTTGTTCCTGAACATAAAATTGCAAAGACTTCAAGTATATCACCCAACATACATTTTATCAAAAGATTCCACAAATCTGGAGAAATTTCTGTGCGCAAGGGACAAGGCAAAAACGCAGTTAGATGCCCGTGATCTTCTGGCCCTCAGATGGCACTGCATTAAAAACAGACCTGATTCTGTGATAAATATGCCATCCAAAAATGCAAGTTAAAGCTCTATCGTGTAAGGAAGCTGCCATATCTGATCCAGAAATGCTGCCGTCTTCTCTGGGCCAAATCTCCATTTAAAATGGTCTATTGCAAAGTGGAAAACTTCTGCGGTCAGATGACTCAAAACGTTCTCATTGTATTTGTCGACCATAGGCACCATGTCCTCCAGACTAAAAAGGAGAGGGTAAAAGCCTGCATCTGATGATTGGGGGTGCATTCGTGCGTATGGAATGGGCAGCTTGCAGATCTGGAAAGGCACCATCAGTGCTGAAAACTATATCTAGGTTTTAGAGCAGCCAGGGCTGATACAAGGATTTTTGACACCCTAGGCCAGGGATCCTCAAACTACGGCCCTCCAGCTGTTGCAGAACTACCCATCCCATGAGGCATTGTGAAACTCTGACATCCACAGACATGACTAGGCATGATGGGAATTGTACTTCCTGAACAACTGGAGGGCCGTAGTTTGAAGACCCCTGCCCTAGGCGAACCTAATTTTGCTGCCCCATTGGCTCCTCCCTTGACTATACGGTGGGGGGGATTTTTGTGGCGCCTTCCAATGACATCCCCCCGCCTTGTAGTGGAGGTATGCTGTGCGGTGTACTGGGATTGTGATGTCCAGGATGGCATAGCTGTATGACAGGTGGTGGGGAGTGGGCTGATGTTTGGAAGTTCTGCGGATCCGATCTCATCGTTCTTAGAACACACAGTAAGTGTGTATGCCTCCACCCACGTTACTCTCTTGTCCCTGTGCGTGTTGAAACTTGCACAGCACAGACCTGCTTCACGATCGCCGCTTGCTCCTCCAGCCCTCCGCTGATAGAAAGAGCGCCACTGCTGTCATCCATCCCTGCCACCAGGGCCAGCCGGCTTGTAATTTTCCTTCTCCCGCCGGCTTGTTCGTTTTGCTGGATGCTTCCCCTAATTCTTCCTCCCAGGGGCCGTGGCTGCACCCTAGGGGGCTGCCTAGTCTGCTTAGTGGTAGCACCAGCCCTGAGAGCAGCATATGCTCCCATCCAGACAACAACAACATTTTTCAGGGAAGGCCTTGCATATTTAAGCAGGTCAATGCTATACTGCATCTATGACAACAACATGACTTGGTAGTAGAAGAGTTTGGGTATTTAACTGACCTGCCTGCAGTCCAGACCTTTTACCAATTTCAAATATTTGGTGCCTCTTAATATGAAAATAACAACAAGGAATACCCAGGACTGTTGAGCAGTTAGACTCCTATATCAATTGTGAAAAAAACAATCGGCCAAAATAAATTACTTCCTCCTATAACCGGGTAAATGTGTGAAATCACCAATATATGTGACTGCACAGCTGCTGACCACTTGCAGTGATACACCACACCAAGTTCAATATTGTTTTCTAAATAGTGCAGCGCTGTGTCTCATTAAATGTGCATGCAAAATTTATATTAAACATTTCATGATCAAAAAAATATATCCTGTTTTGTATGGATGTTGTATGAAAGAGGGAATGTTAAATGAATATAGATAGAGGAAAATAGGGAAAGGAACGAAAGCATATATCCAAAAGACAGCAGAGGACTAAATAAGGTTCTATAAATGTATAGAGTGATATGGATAGAAAGGTTGGAAGAATTGGAATGTATATATTAAGAGAATGATGATGTAACTAAATGTGAATTTATGTATAAAATGAAAAATAAAGATTTATAAAAAAAATATATATATATATATATATATATATATATATATATATATATATATATATATATATATATATATATATATATATATATATATCTATCCTATATCAGGCTAGAGTGGGACAACATTCTTTTCCTCAGAGTGTTAAGAGGGGATGCTACACCGTGGTAAATATGGCCCTGTCCCAACTTTTAGACCATCAATTTCAAAATTACCTTTATTTTATTCATAAAATGGTACATTTTTCTCAGTTTAAACATTTGACACATTTTCTATTGTGTATAAATATGGGTTTCTGAGATTTGCAAATCATTACATTCTGTTTTTTTTTTTTTTTTGTAGATTTTACATATTTCCATTTTTTTGGAAATGAGGTTGTAAGACGAATGAACATTTATCAAATACTAATGAGAATATAAGCTCATTCCCTTTTTATAAAGATAACTGATTTTTTGTTTTGCAGAAGCGCCATCTTGTGTTGCAAACGGTCCATCCATCTCCTCTATCAGCACACCGTGGATATTTTGGTTGTCGTCACTTCTCTAAAACAAATGATTACCTCCAGAGTGTGGGTAAAAAAACTATTGACTGGAAGGATCTATGACCATATTAATATTCTAGTGTTGGACCATATCACACAGGCATTATTCTCAATATCATTAGCAAAGTGAAAAACACTGCTGCTACTTGCTAATGTATGGGGTTTGGTTGAAGCTTTACTATGTTACATGTTTCCAAAAATATTTTGAGTTCCTATAAACTGTTAATAAGGATACAGTGTTCCATTTCCTTAGCTGGAAAAAGGTGGCCAATACACATAACTGCCACACCCAAGTTATGTAAATGGTAAAATGATCTGTAAAGTTTGTTGTTGGAATTCTTCTATGTTCTAGAGGAGTCTGAGTACTACAGGCATCACAACTGTACCTACAAAACGTGATCTATATCAAAATACAAGTCTTACAGTTGTTTTATTTAGAAAACAACCGCAGCCGGAGCAGAAAAGCTTGACCTCCTATCAGGCTGCTGAGAAGAAATCCCTGTCTGAAAGCAGTGATCAGTCTGCAGAGGTATGGCATGTCTCCTGAGTGAAAGCTCATGCTCACCTTTTTATTTTATCGTGTGTGTGTGTGTGTGTGTTTTTTTTTTTTTTCTTCTTTTCTGTCATCTATTATTCGTCTTACATTTTTGGAGAGCAGCCCCTTACTCTAATGCCCCGTACACACGGTCGGAGAATCCGACCACAAAATCCATCGGATTTTTTCCGACGGATTTTGTCCGACACTGGTGTTGCATACACACGGTCGGACAAAGTTGTCGGAAAACGTGGTGACGTTTGTTGCCTACGACAGGACTACGTAGAGGCTAGTAGCCTATAGCTTTGGTCTTGTAATGTGATCTGAGCATGCGTGGCATTTTGTCCGTCGGAATTCGCTACACACGATCGGAAAAAGTCCGATAGGACTTTGTTGTCGGTAAATTTGAGAGCAGGAGATAAAACTTTGTCCGTTGGAAAATCCGACGGAAAAAGTCCGATGGAGCCTACACACGGTCGGAATTTCCGACAACATTGTCCGATAGGACATTTTCCGTCGGAAAATCCGACCGTGTGTATGGGGCATTAGTCTGACAACGCAGGGATAATTGTGTACCTCTGCAAAGAAACCAATGCTTCCATATAGAGAACAAGCATCCTTCTCTGCAGTATGCTGTAGGTGGGCAGGAATTTCAGGCTGTGGCTGCTTTGTAAAGAAAACCAACCAACCTTTTGCACATCTTTTTATTTTAATGCACCTGGACTGTAATTTTAGCTGATTAAGGCTACATTCACTGTGTTGCTGCTAGTGTTGCTGCTGGCCCTGTTCACTATAACAGGTCACCAGTGGCCACAGGGATTCACAGCAGTCTGCTGCCAGTCATAGCCACAGCAGGAATCAGAAGATGTATTCCTTTCCTCACCAATTGAGCTTTTCTTTTAAATAAACAAAAAACAAAGTGGTGAAATGGAGCAACCTCTATCACTGGTCTCCTAGGAGCCATACTGTGTGTGCATACAAAAACCTGGCTTTTGTGGTTTTGAGCCTCCACAAAAATACTTTAAAAGGCTGGTAGAACATTGAGCATTTACTGTTGAAGTGAGCCTTTAATGCAGAACACTAGTCTATGCACCTTATTTACTGGGTTCTTTGAGTCCCTAAACTGTTGGTGTTTGTGTTGTGAACTGCAGGCAGAGGGCCTTTTGCCCTTATATGTTGTAGTACTGAAGTATAGCCAGGTTTGGATAGCTGCTTTTTTTACATACTTTTGTTCATGCCCGACAATACAGTTTTTGCTGTACTCCTGCCCCACTGCAGCAATGAGAGCTGTGGTTCATGCTAGTGTCTTTCTATATGCACCCCTCTCCCCTTGTCTGTTCACAAAACATCTTGTATTTTGTGAATGGTTCCCAAAAACAAGGCGTTCTGTGACTGGATGAGGGGGAGGGTCTATAAACAACTCTAGCAGGGGCTGTGGAAGTACAGCAAAAGCTGTACTCTCCAGTGTGAACAAAAGTGTGACTTTTACAGTTGGGCACAGTGATTCAGACGCAGGATAAACCTCAGCAGAATTCTTTTTTTTTTTTTTTTTGGGGTGCCACATTAAAGACTCACTTTAACAGTCAGTACTGGCAATGTTATATGTTTTGTGATTGCCATACTAATTTACTATTCAGATGTCTTTAATGCACTCCTCCTTACAACAGTCTGGAACTAAGATTACCTCCATCTACTGCTACTTTTTGCACATGCAGTGTGAGACTACATAGACTATTCTTCTATTAATAAATATATATATTTTTTGTAAATACTAGTAACCTGGCTGTGCTTGGTCTGTATACTCCATTGCTGATCTGGAACATGGAGCAGATGAAGTCAGAGCATCTGATCTGTATATTTGTGGGCAGTTACTAAATGCAGATGATCAGTACAACAATCGAGCCGCTACTATTTTAATAAGTTGAAGTAGCTAATGTCTGCCGGAGCAACATACATATTTAAGCACAGGTTTCCTTCAAAGCTGGTAGATAAACATCTTAAATCCACATCCAATAAAGGAAAGCCCTTCGTAGTACACCTGGAACCCTAGTTAAACCAATATTTGGAATCTGCGGCCAACCCACCCATATTGCACCATATGTAAGGGTGTAGGTTATAGGACCAAAAAGTAACTTGGAAAAGGCTTTTTAGTTGGTGAATCCTCAGAAAAAAGGTGAGTGTAATAGAAACACTACAACTGACTGGCAAAAACTATGACTTTAGCAATTGTTTTGTTACTATAAAAACGTTAAGCCTGGATGTTTGAGGTGGAATTTCCCATTTTATAGATTTGAGTGACTTAAGAAGTGATCTTTTCTTTTTATACTTTAAAAATGCCAAAAATGTTTAGGTGTATTGTAAATGTGGACTTGTTTGTATTTTTTCTTGTGAGGTATACAAGCTAAAAAAGTAGTGTGACTAAATAAGCTAACTTTCTAAAGGCACTAAATGTATTTCAATTTGTATTTTTAGTTTTGTAATAAACATACAATTTATTAAACTATTTTTGAGAAGAGATTTATTTTTTAACAGAACTCTTATGTGAACTAATCTTTAGGCTGGCATCGCAAATTAATTTGGTTACACAAGTTGTATGTGTGTTTTGTGGGTCATCTCATTGATTTTAATGGGTCCCCAATGCATACATATGAACACGCATGCACCATGTTGTAGTACATCAAGAGCAACATCAGGAGCATTTCCTGACATATATTCAATATGGGATCCATTTAAAAACAAAAAAACACAGAAAGAGAGGCAAATGCAAGTGTACAACTGCTCACTCTGATAAAAATGCCAGAAATAGTTAATACATGCTTTCTGAGCTTGGGGAGGGCCTATATCGGGGGTGCCCAACCCGTGGCGCAATCCGAGGTGGCCCGCCACGTCTTGCTCTGAGATGGCGGGTCGGCAAGCCCTGATCGCGGGTTCCCGACCCGCCATCTGAGCATCAGCGCAAACAACGGAGCCGCCGCTAAAGGAAGCAGAGCCGATGCTTCCTATATAGCGCCGGCTCCTTCACAGGCGGAGTGATATCAAATGTACTCCGCCTGTGACAGGAAGCTCTGTACTGCAGCTGCATGCTTCCTCGATGTCAGACAGCAGCCAGCATTGCCAGAGCCAGAAGTGCAAGTACCAGTCACCAACAGTACCAGCCAGCAGTACTAGCCACCAGTATCTGTACCAGTACTAGCCACCAGTACCAGCCAGCAGTAGCAGCCAGCAGAACCAGTATCCACCAGCAGCATCAGTACCAGTAGCAACAAGCAGTACCAGCAGGACCAGCCCTGGAGGACAGCCAGCAGAAGCCACCAGTTATAACCACCTGGGGGACAGCAGCAACCAGCTGCAGGAATCCTAAGGAAGAAGTGAAGATTGAGGTCAGTTGAGATGCAGGTAAACCGCTGTGCATCAGTGTGAAAGCAGCCTTGGTCCCCTTTCACACGATCAGTCCACTTGGGTCTGCCTGTCTGTTTTTCAGACGGACCCAATCGGACCCTTTATTCACCTCTATAGAGCGGCACATGTAAACCGACTCATGTCTGCTTACACCCGCCTATCTGCAATCCGATCTGCTTAAAAAAATGAAGGGGATCTGTCCCCTTCTGTCTGGGCAGACCGGAGGGCCCTTAGGGTAGAGCGGGCTGCATCTGTGTCTGCTCTACATATGCAGAGTGGACACAGACCTGCCATCCGCCCGCTGCGCTCATTGTGGCCCGCGACCGCTTACCAAGTCGCTAAAGTGGCCCTCGCTCCTCAAAAGGTTGGGCACCCCTGGTCTATATGATATCTTTACAAACGCTTGTGGCAAAACGTGCATTTTTAAACTTGGTTTCTTCTTTTTAAAACATGCGTTAAGCAGATTTTTCATCTGCGACTCGTGTGCATGGGGCCTAAATGAACAAATCTAGTAAAGAACTTCCCAAATATTAATTTCCAGCAAATATCACAACCAATGTTTAATGGTTATTTATACAAACGCACCAAGTGTGTATGTATGTATTTAATGAATCATCAAAATATCAACAAAAAAAATGCATGACTGATAAAACAATAACGCATGTGCATATCCAATAGTGCAAATAAGGCCTCATTCACACAAGGCGGATCAGCTCAGCAGGAGATCTCTCAGATGAACCTGCAGATGACAGGTCCGTCTGCTCAATGAGCGGGGAGGGGCCTGTCAGAGCGCCGCTGATTCCTGTGGAGTGATCGGATGAAAACTGACAGCATGTCCGGTTTCATCAGATCTCATCCGCTCCGCCCAGACGGATAGCGAACGCATCGCCGTACGTCTGATTTTAGCGGATTGGATGGCAGACGGGTGTCAACGGACACATCTCCGCTGACATCCAGCTCCCCGTAAGAGTCAATGCATGGCCCGCTTGGATCCGCCTGAAAAACGGACAGGTGGATCCGAGCGGGCTTGCCGTGTGAAAGGGGCCTAAGTGTTCAAACGGGTGACAGATGTTTAAAATAATGTCCAAAACAAATAGTTATCTTTGAAACAAAATTTAACAAAAGAACCTTCACTGTGCCGCATCCTCAAAATGGCAAAACGGAACAATTAAATAGGCAGACTTTATCAGCACAACAGGAGACATTTATAAAAAAAACAAGTTAATTACAAAGCAGGTTAAAAACATGAAACATTCAAAAAAGAAAAGCAATACCCAAAAGCATTGAATGTTTGACAACACAGTGCTACCCAACCCTGGAATAGAGTAGAGGGGACACTAGGTTATGCACTTGGATACAAATATCCTGTGCACATGTCCATTAAGTCAGTTTCCTCCAGACGTCAACACGTTTTGGTGGTGTTTTGCTATCATCGTGAAACAATACCGAAAAAATTTCCAACTAATTATATGTTAACAGCAAACCATGCACAATCCTTTACTTCATCCAATGTGTGATAAAACACACCACAGTGCATAAGTGGATGTGCCCTCACCTTCTGAGTTGGACCTCACTATACACACAGGAGGTCAAACAGCGCTTTAACTCTCTCCCTCCTGCCCAGTTCAGATCCTTCTTCATAGGGTTAGAGAGTTTCTCATTTAAACACTCATAGGAAGAAGAAGCGGAAGAAATCTCCATTGTGTTGATGGTGCCCAGGCTCTGCCCAGCGTGATGTCATCACTTAGCTCCTCCCACCTGACTAGTTGCGTCCATATTGGACTTTTTCAAAGGCTTTGAGAAAATCCTATTTGTGAATGAATAAGCTACTCTGGCAAAGGGATTTGCGGCCATCAGTGCACAAGCGCATCGATTGCAGCACTCAGTTCATTGACACTTCCAACTCTGTAACTGAAAGTCTGTACCTTGCCTTGGTATGGAGCTGGAGGAAGAGTCAGCAGTAGCCTGGACATTGCACCTATCATCCACTAATTGTGGTTGCAATGCTTTGCAGGCTTATATGCAAAAGAAATGCATTTTTTTTTATTTAAATTTTTCCATTGAACTGCATTTCCCAAAGAGAGATTTCCAAGGGGTGGGAAAAGCTGCATTTTCTCAGGCTGTACAGGACACAGCTTCCTCTTGCTGTAAGGGAGTCTGGGGAGTGCACATCACTGCTGCATATCAGTGGTTTGAGAGTGATCTGGTGTGCTGGGGACAGACGGTCACCTGGGTGCAGAACAGAGTGGACTAATTGCTGTGTGTGAACGGATGGTAAACTGCTGCTATGGGGTTTTACTATCTACTTCTAGAGACTGAGCCCTTTAGGAACTGTTAATACAGCCGTCAAGTTTCTTATTGCTACCGGCTTGACTGGGACTATTTCTCATGTGCACCAACAGTACCATTGGGCCCTAACGCTAGCTGGCTGAAGAATTAGGACTAAAGCATGTCCCCTTTACATCTGTTACACAGAGACCATTACCTATTGCTTATGTTAAGCGGTATCTCTCAGGGGACATTGCGTCATATCCTAGCCATTCTTTTATAGTACACTTTAGACTAGATATAGTATAATTATTCACATTGCAGTTCAAGCTTCTATGCTGACTTTGCTGATTTATGTGTTATTTCCAGTCTAGTAGTACAGAACTCTATTTTAAATGTACCTTGCCATAGTGCTTGCACTGTCTAGCGGACTATGTTCTTATAAGTGCTTGCAGTAACTTTCATTCAACCAGGTGTGTCAGACGGGCTGAGGTTGTTCTTGGAGTCGCAGTGCAGAACAGGGAAACCAAACTACTAAGCAGCTCCTGCGTGGATAGTGCCACACACACACACACACACACACACACACACACACACACACACACACACACACACACACACACACACACACACACACACACACACACACACACACACACATATATATATATATATATATATATATATATATATTTTTTTTTTTTTTGTTAGCAAAAGGTGGACATTAATACAAATGCCACACCTGTAAGCCTTTTTTGCCACCTATGATGCCTAGCCGATCTTTTCAGGACACAGCAGTTGTTTAGGTGCTTTTCATCTCATACTCTGGGCTACAACAAAATGGTAATTTCGATGGAAATAAAACAGGACATAGGAATGTAAATACTAGGAGTAAATCAGCTAGGCTTCATGGGTGACCAAAAAGGTCTACAGGTATGGCATTTGCATTAAACAATATTTTTGCAAATTACAATGGGGGGGGTCAAAAAAAAAGGACACTTTTCTGGCAGTATGGCCTCATGGCTAGCTCCTAATTCATGAAATCTATGCACTATTTTGCTTCCATGTCCTTGAGGCCTCAGGTGGGTGACCTGAGGGCCTAGATGCTGAAGATCTACTCTGGTATCAGTGGAGGAAAGTGTTGCTTGGAAATTGGAAGAAGGCAACCAGCTTTCCCTGGACATTTTGTGAGTAGACTTCTGAGCGATCTTAGAGACTGGGCTGTTGTGCTAGAGAGTCAGCTGTGTGTTTGCAGAAGAGGACATCAGATTGTGCCCTGAAGAGCCTAATTTATCTAATTCCTTGTGAAGGGACTATGCTCTTAGTGCTCTAAAGAAAGATCTCTATTTATAACTGCAGCCATTACAGTTTTCTATATGCAAGGGCTTCTGCGTCAGCTCTACGTTTACCTGTTTCCACAACAACGACAAGCTCACAATCTACTATATGCAAGGTCATCTGCTTACTACCCTGTTTCCCCGAAAATAAGACCTAGCGTGATTGTCGGTGATGGCTTCAATATAATAAAGTCCTTGTAGGTCTTATTATTATTAAGGTCTTAACTAGGGCTTATTTGGGGGGTAGGGCTTATATTGCAGCCATCACCGACAATCACGCTAGGTCTTATTTTCGGGGAAACAGGGTAGAAATTAGTTCACTGTCTTAAACCTGTACTTAATTTGTTTTTGGTGTATCCCACTCAATTCCCTCAACCCTATCCAAGTTTTCTAAAAATAAAAACACTTCCCCCCACAAACTGGTTATTAAGAGTGTGGCTGAGATCATGTGCCTGACTGCGGGAAAAACTTCCAGCGGCTCCTATTGGCGTAAGTTCTACACTGGCTGCAACAGATTCTAAAACAATTAACGGCTGTTGTCAGATAAGTAAACTGGCTGTAATTAAGACCAAGTCTGAGTTGGTGTACAGAGAGATACCAGTGCTCAGCGTGAGGCATATGTGCTGAGAAGTGGTAATTAATATAACAGATTTGCGCATAAGGCTCATGCTTGCTAGGAAGTCAGCAGCCATGGCAAGATTGTTAGTGGCAGATTAAACTATCTGATATAAACTAGTGTTATTTTTGTTTATTGAGCACCAAAGTCTTACTTTTTTTTTAGCTGTTATGATTTCTCCCTGAGCATGTCTCAGGTCTAAATCTTCGGGCTACATATTCCATGACTGGGTACAGTGCTGAATGACAGTACAATTATCATTCAAAGTGTGACAGCGCTAAAAGTTGAAAATTGGCCTGGGCATGAAGGGGGTAAAAGTGATATAAAACCTAAATATTAATATATTGCAGCTTAGTAATCACATGTGTTTGAATCACTTTTATTTTTAGGCCTTTTTTTCCTCCGTTTTCACCTGGTGATCTGGCAAGTAACATACCACCTATATTAGAGTGCCCCCACTCTGGATGAAGGAGCATATGGGACACCTTTGGACAGCAGCATCGTCAGCCAAGGGGAGAGTGTTAGGTGCACTAGAACATTTATATACACTAACAAACTGAAGCCAGACTCCAAGCTAACACTTTATAAGCAACGTTAACGTAAACAGTTTTTCCCTTTTGGGGTAAAGGTTTTACCTAAATAAAAGTTGACCATTGTAAACACCTCTGCCAGTGATAAATGGTTTGTCTCAACCCTGTAACTGATGCATTCTGCTGGAGAGCTTGTTCTTTTAAAAAAGAACAGATATGCTGGCCAGATTACCAGTTGAAAATACAAGATCAGCTCAATCTCAGTATTTGCCAATGGCACAAAAATAAAGTAGAACAATAACATCATGGCAGGATGTAGAAACCTTTCAAGAAGACCTCAATAAATATATGGGGTAGGTAACTAGATGGCAAATGAGGTTTAACATGGAAAAATGTAAAGTAACACACTTGGGGGTTAAAAATATAAATGCAGGTTACTTACTAGGGGGAGAAGCTCTGGGGGATTCCAGGATGGAGAAGGATCTGGAGGTCCTTGGAGAGGACATATATATATATATATATATATATACATACCGCGCTATCACCGGGTGTAGCTGCCGGCACTAAAAGGTATAATAGAGAAGTAAATAAAGAAAAACAAGTGCAGCGCTAATAAAATCAACAAGTGACAAATATAAATGTGACAATGTGATTCACTGTGTACCAATTAATGACATAAATCATATATCCTATAACACAATATGATTTCACTAAAACAAAGAATAAAAAATAAACTAAGTGAAGTCCAAAGTATATAGCTGGTCCAATGCATAAAAAGTGCAGTCCAAATGATAGGAAAATATTTCCATGTGTATCGAATCCAGCAAGTGATAAACGCCAACCACCACCAGCAGCACAAAATGCTTACCAGAATGCAAGGGGATCGGCGTATAACATGCACCCACGATTTCCCCCTGATTTTAAGGGGAAAAAAAGTGCGTGTTATACACCGATAAAAACGGTAGTTGGTAAGGCTGAATAAAGACAATAGTCCATCCAGTGTTAGTGTGTGTTCGTGTAGATAATTATTTCACATATCCCTTTATATTGTGCATAGCTCCAAACTGTCCCTGATTTGGAGCAATGTCCCTCTGTCCCTCATTTGTCCCTCATCTTGGTCTGATCTATATAGTTGTATATAAAATTCACTTTTTATCTATCAAAAAATGTTTCCCAGTGCTAAACCTCTAATCTGAATTCTAAATTGCTCCATTTGTAAATTCCAAAAGCTAGTATAAATGAATAATAATAGTGGTAAAAAAGCACTTGTGGATTTAATCAATCTTGTTTTTTTGTACAATTCTCCTTTTAAGGGGGAGTGGCATGCCTGCATACTTTTGCAGATAGGTGTCCCTCATTCCCAACTCAAAAAGTTGGGAGGTATGATTTTGTGTTCGATAAGATGCACGCCCAAGGGTTCTTTGAAGCTATCAATACTTTCTTCTGACACCACCGATTGTGGAAGAGAATTTCACATCCTTATCACTGACAGTCACCAGCTCTCTACTCGGGGAGCTGTGAGAATCGAGCGATCAGCTATGTTCAATTGCTCGGTTCTCAGTGTTAGAGGCACCAGGGGGACAATGGTGCAGCTGTTTTAGGGCGGATTGCAGGCACTATTTCTAACACTATAGCGCCTGCAAAACACCCTTGGTGTGAAAGGGGTCTAAACAAAAGAAGAGGGACAAGTTTAAAAAAAAAAAAAAACAATATTTTTTTACTTTTTGCTATACTAAATTTCCCCAAAAAATATATAAAAAAACATTTTTTTCCCTCAGTTTAGGCCGATACGTATTCTACATATTTTTGGTAAAAAAAAAAAAAAAAAATCACAATAAGCGTTTATTGATTAGTTTGCACAAAAGTGATAGCGCCTACAAACTAGAGGATAGATTTATAGCATTTTTTTTTTTAACTAGAAATAGCGGCGATCTGTGATTTTTATCGTGACTGCGATATTGCGGCGGACATATCAGACACTTTTGACACATTTTTGGGACCATTCACATTTATACAGCGATCAGTGCTATAAAAATGCATTGATTACTGTATAAATGTGACTGTCAGGGAAGGGGTTAACACTAGGGGGCGCTGAAGGGGTTAATATGTTCCCTGGGAGTGATTCTAACTGTAGGGGATTCACAAGGGGAGGAGACCGATCAGTGTTTCTCTGTACTGAGAACACACCATCGGTTTCCTCTCCTCTGACAGGACCGTGGATCTGTGTGTTTACATACACACAGATCCACGGTCCTGCTGTGTTACCGGGCAATCGTGGGTGCCCGCGGCCGCCGGGCACACGCATTGGGTGCCCAGTGAAACGGCGCGCGCGCGCTCCCAGGAGGGCCACCACGAGAGATGCGCCGCCTGGCCGTCAATTGACAGCCGACAGTCCGAAGGCAGTTTAACTTCCCTCCTAAACTTGGGGTGCGTGTTATACGCCGATAAATATGGTACGTAAGAAGGAAAGCCTAAAAAAAAAAAAAAAAAAAAGAAAATGAATACAGGTAGCATACTTAAAGCTGGCCATACAGTATACATTTTTCTTATTTAATTTCCTTTAGATTTACCTTCCACTATGTAGGAGGGCCTGCCTGATTGCATACACATTGAAAGTATTTAGGTCTGACCTCAGATTATACGGGTTTGATAAAAGAGAAATTGTACAAGAAAAAATTGTATCATGTATGGCCAGTTTAAGAATTGGTAAGCTGCAATCTAATAAATGTTTGCTTTTGGGTTTATGAGGGCTTCAATAACACTGTAAATAACCTTTATTACAGAGCAATGGAGAAATCCGAGCAATGAATACAGTTCTCATATGTATGGAAATGCAGTAAAAGTTGCGCCATTTTGTCAAAGACAGATGTTGATAGTTCCATAAAAGGAGACAATACTGGCACACATCTCCAGCTGCTGTAAACTAGTACTTGATCGTCTGCCCATTGCCCAAGCTTCTTTCGTTCCTTCCTGTTGTCACAATAACGTATTCCTGCTCTCCCTCCTCCCCCCTTTGCTTCGATTGGTGAGAGATGTAGTAAGGCGGAGTTATCCTACCATCATCCTGTCTGCTATTCCTCCTCCCTCTTTGCTACGATTGGTGAGAGATGTAGTAAGGCGGAGCTATGCTCCTGTCATCCTGTCTGCTTTTCCTCCTCCTCCTTTGCTCCGATTGGTGAGACACGCTGTGAGGCGGAGCTATACTACTGTCATTCTTCCTGAGCAGTAGGAGCAAATGTTCGCTGATTTGTGAGAAGAAGATAACAGCAACAGTGGCATGGCCAGGTACGATGTCATCATCTGTATGAATGAGGGGGGGGAAGGGGTGTGTTTATTTTCTAGAGAATAATAAACAAGCATTATTTAGTGCTGATAAGACAGGCCACATCACCTATAATATGACTTTTCTGTAGAAGGAGAAGGGTACACTGATGTGACTCACCAGGGAAGGCTTGATGTTTTCATGCCAGCTTTGTGTTAGGTTATGCAGGGTAATATGCATGTCTTATACTGACAAATCACGTTAGAAATGGACACCGGTAGCTGTAATCCCATTGTACTCTGAGATGAAGATTTACATCTATGACAAAAACAATGGCAGTTCTGTATGATCGGTGCAAGCCATACAAACCCCACAGTGATCATATTGTTGATGATAAATACTGTATACAAAAAGTGTCCTACTTATTACAAACTGGGTGCAGTGTGCATACATCAGCTGTCTATCTAAACCCAAGGACAAGAAATTAATAATATTTCAGATTGCCAGTCCCCTATGCCCTATATCAGTTAGGGCAAACCTTGGCACCACAGATGTTTTGGCACTACATTTCCCACGATGCTCATGAACTCTGCAGTGTAGTGGAGCATCATGGGAAATGTAGTTCCAAAACATGTGGTGCCAAGGTCCACCATAACTGTCCTATATAGTTCACATTTGGTGGCTTTATTCGTTTTCGATTTTGAACACTTTGTCTTTCTGTTAACCTTGTGATCCTGCTGTCCTAGGGTGACAAACGTACTAAAAGTGCTGACAACCTTGGACAGGGAGTGTGTTAGGACTACAAAATGCTTTGTTAGGACTATACAACACCTCCCTCGCTTCGCCATATAAGGGAATTATTATTATACACGATTTATATAGCGCCAACAGTTTACGCAGCGCTTTACAATGTATAGGGGGGACAACACAATTACAGTACAGGAATGTGTAAAGTTGCGCAACTTTACACATTCCTATATTTTTTGTGTTATATCGCACTTGGTGTTGCTGCTAATTTATTTTTTCCTTATTTTTATTTTTCATTTTTAATTTATATTTTTTGTATATTGTCCAGCGCAATTTTCCTTGTAACAATTACAGTACAGTTCAATATAAAAGGAACAGGAGGGCCCTGCTCGTAGAGCTTACATTCTAAAGGGAGGGGGTGGTGGTACAAAAGGTAATAGCTGCAGAGAATGATTTGATAGGGGTGGCTCAGGGACAATTGTTAGGTGTTTGTGGGATAGGCTTCCCTGAATAAATGAGTTTTCAGGGATCTCCTAAAGGTGGACAGGGTAGGGGCTGATCGGACAGACTGGGGCAGGGAGTTCCAGAGGATGGGAGAGGCTCTGGAGAAGTCTTGAAGGCGAGCATGGGAGGGGGTAACAAGGGAGCTAGAAAATGCATTTTGTAGTCCGCAGGGAACAATGCTAACTGAGAACAGTCCAGAGGCAGAGAATACAAGAAGATATCAGCCCAAAAACTAGTGAATAAGAGAAATGTATCAAGTTCACATACACTTAAGCCCCCTATTCACACACTTGCATCTTATAATGCGATTTGACAGTTTCAAATCGCATGACAAGTCGCACCCCATTGCCGGCAACGGAAAAACGTTCACGTAGTAGCGATTATCAAGGTTCCTGCACTACTTTTTACAGATTTCTTTGCGACTTGCGCTGACTTTTGTTAAATGAATTTGCAAGCCGCAATAAAAATCGCCAGTGCAAATGTGCGGCTTTGAAAATCGCATTGAAGTAGAACAATTTCAAAGCTGCACCGGTGTGACCGGGGGCTTAATGCTTGTTTGTTTTATTTGTAGGAACGAAATGACACACAATGATGTCATTTTAGATTTACTGAAAAGTACACATGGAGAATTGTTTTTTTTTTTTTTTGGTATGGAAGACAGGATGGTGGTTCTATTTATTTACCTATATCCAAATTTTACGTTATATATGTCAAGCCAGCATAATGTAAGCATTAAAGTGTAGTTTTCATGCAGTAACGTAAGTGAGTGAAGGTATGTATGCACTGCAGTCAGTTCTTCTGTGTTTTCTGTCTGATCTCAAGTGACCGCTTAGCCTATAATAGAAAAGACTATGCTGGGAAGAAGGCAGCAGCAGGTCGGGATGACCTTTGTCACACATAATTCCTGTTGCTCAGTAAGGGGGGGGGGCCGGGATTTTGGAAACCTTGGCTGGGAGTGCAAAGCCTAGAGGTGAATGATTCCTGTCTGGCGTCAGTAAACAAACTGTCCTTACCCTACTTGTTTTATACATTTACATTGCGCACAACTTGTACGGCCAGCATCTTGCCCAACCTTTCAATTGAAACTGGCCAACAAAACCAAGACAAAAACAAACACTTCATAGATCAAGTTACTTTTGGCATCCGTATTGAAAATGTGACATTGTATGAAATTGTAATGTTGTCAAGTTGTATACTTAGGCCTCATGCACACGAGACGCTGTTAAACGCGCGTTCAGAGGCAGTTGGACACTTTTTTCAACTGCCCCTGAACGCATGCAATGTTATCCTATGTGTCCATGTACACAGTCTTGTTTTTTCCCGTTTTTATGCAGTTGCATTTAACCTCGTTTTTCCAGAAGCAAAAAAATGCGTTCAGACACTTTGCTTTTCTGCGTTTCAGACGCAAAACGCAGCTAAACGCGGCTAAACGCAGGCACCTGCGTTTAGCCGCGTTTGCGTTTATAAGCCTTTTTAAAGGAACCCAATTTTTTGGAGCAGAAAACTCAGAAATACAGGGGGTCCCCGAGTTACGAACTCGTTAGGGACTGGCCCCGTGTACGGAAGTCGGAAATGTTCGTAAGTCGGCGCGCATGCGCAGACCGACAAATACGGAGATTTCCGGACATTTCCGATGTTCCGTCTGTTGCCGTTCTGCGCATGCGCGGCAAATTACGGACATTTCCGGCATTTTCCGGCGCTCCGTATGGCCGCGCATGCGCAGAACGGCCGAAAACCACCGAAAAATGGCGGAGGGTCCCCGCAGCACCCCGTTCGTAAGTAGGGGTTGTTCGTAGGTCGGGTGTTCGTAAGTCGGGGACCCCCTGTATGATGGTAAACCATAAAAAAATACTAAAAAAATTGGTTTAAAATGTCGTAATTAGTTCATAGAGCATATATACTGACTGATGCATACATGTTTGTGAAATGCATACATGTTTGTGAAATATCCAACGGACATTCGCTGTGCCATCAATGGATGGGTCCAATATCGACAAGCTCTGATTCTGGACCTCTCATGCAAATTTGCAACGACATTGCTGCCGCATCAAGAGCGACACCAGGAGCATTTCCTGACATATATTCAATATGGGATCCATTTAAAAAAAAAAAACACAGAAAGAGAGGCAAATGCAAGTGTACAACTGCCCTCTCTGCTGCTGCTGCTCACTCTGATCAAAATGGCAGAAATAGGTAATAATACATGATTTCTGAGCTTGGGGAGGGTCTATATGATGTTATCTTTACAAATGCTTATAGACGCAAACGCGTCTAAACGCGGCATGAAAACATAGCAGAACGCGCGTTTTTAAACGCAGGTTTCTGCTTTTTAAAACGCGCGTTCAGCAGAGTTTGCATCTGCGTCTCGTGTGCATGGGGCCTTACTAGAGAAAAGGAAAGCAAATGCCAGCTGAACTCCAGGCAAATTTAAAGTGGAACTTTAGCCAGAAAATTAAGTCCTGCTAGATCACTTCAGGCTGGCAGCTTTTGCAGGTAGAACTATGTAAATCATTACAAATACGTTCCTATACTGTTTATAATCCAGTATTACACTGTCTCACCCTGCTCTGCACATGCTCAGTTGCTCTCCATTTTTAACCACATCAATACTGGCCACTTTCGCCCCCTTCCTTCCCAGACCAATTTTCAGCTTTCAGCGCTCTCGCGGTCATGCAATGCTTTACCCAAATGACATTTTTATCAGTTTGTTCGCACAAATAGAGCTTTCTTTTGGTGGTATTTATTCACGACTCAGTTTTTTATTTTTTGCGATATAAGCGAAAAAAAGAGCAGAAATTTGGAAAAAAAAAAAACATTATTTTCTTTATTCTATTTTAAAAGAAATCCAATAAAATCTAATTTTGTCATAAATTTAAGCCAAAATGTATTCTGCTACATGTTTTTGGTAAAAAAAATCCTGTTAAGTGTATAATAATTGGTTCGCGTGATCACGGACATATGTACGCAAATGATCATGTACAGATGTGCGCAGGTGATCACGGACATATGTGTGCAAATGATCATTGGGACGTGTGATTTTACTGTAATATATGTGGGGGACATGTGT
This sequence comes from Lithobates sylvaticus, assembly GCA_028564925.1. Classification (NCBI taxonomy): domain Eukaryota; kingdom Metazoa; phylum Chordata; class Amphibia; order Anura; family Ranidae; genus Lithobates; species Lithobates sylvaticus. Next base: position 253,471,108 of record CM053026.1, on the reverse strand, counting down.
TTTGGGGATCATTACTATGTGGGGACATGTGTTTGGGGGACATTGTGTGTTTACACTAGACTGGTGATCAGCGAGTAAAAAGCTGTAAAAAACAGCCAATAGTCACTGATCACCAGCCGGCTGCAGAGATCCGCTCTCCTCTCCTCATCGATCACTTCTGTGTGAGGAGAGCCGATCGCCTAGCAACCGGCTGTTTGTTTACATCACATGACGGCCATGATTGGACACAGCCATCATGTGATCAGGAGGGCCAATCACAGAGCCCTCCTGCCGATCCCGCTCCTTCTGAGGGACGTTCCTGAACGTCCACTCAGAAGGAGAGATAGCCCACCCGGCCGTTTATGTGTAAACCCCCATATTCTTTACAGCCAATGAAGCTGCTTCTGTTTGATCTGCAACTACCATGGTGCTGTGATCAGTTATGACACCAGCCATTTGATGGTTTGACGGTTTGGTTGAGGACACAAGCAAATATGACAGTTAGCAATCCAGGAATGGAATTCCAGGAATGCAACTGTTTTTTGAAACAGTTAAAATCGATGGATTTAGTTCCACTTCATGATTTACTGCTGTTCAGGGGCTCTGGGCTTCAGCAAAATGACAGCATTCAGCAAGAAGAAACAAGAGCAATGCTGGAGGCAATTTTCAGAACACACTAAGTTTGGTAACATAATTATTAATGTGGAGTTTATGTTCCTTGATAAAAAAAAAAATAGTTTAGCACGTTGTTATGGTTAAAGTAATTTTTTTTTTTTTTAATACTGGATAGAGTGGAGAGGGGTTGAACAATTGTCAGTTTTTTTTGTTTTGCTGTCAGTGCCACGTAAGTTAGATTTATCCGTTTTATTTGTACTGGTGATCACAGAGAATGAAAGTAAAAGAAAGTCCCAAATTTTGAGTCACCAGAACAGGATTAAAGTGGAAATCTTCAAGTGGGGACACTAGTCCTGGTGACTACCGGAGTCCCCCTGCCCCACCCCCCCACCCCCCCAATTTTGAAGGAATTTCCTCCCACTTCCTACTGTGGCTATAGGACAGGAATTAAAGGAAAATCTAACTAATGGGAAAGAGATGGCAAAAAAAAACAAAAAAACTGACAGGAGTTATAACCCTCCCTTAGGCTCTCTTTAAATGTGCAATGAGGGGGTTTGAGCAAAAATGCGCGGTTGAACTGTGTTTTTGCCAATCCACCAACTGCCACCCTTAAAGTGGTTGTAAACCCTCACATATACCCAGTGAAGTGACTGGCCTCAGGTGATACAAAGAATAAACAAATCCTCCTACATAAGTTATACCTGTTTATCTGCAGCTCTGTCGTCTCTACAGACATTCAAAGTGCTGAAATGTAAATCTTTTCTCAATGTTCAGAAAAAGGGGGCGGAGAGCTGAAATGTCATTCTGCAGAGCTCACCGAGAAGAGCTCTGACAGCTAATTGGAGGAAAGGGACCCGACCCCCTCCACACAGGAACAGAACTGAGGCTGTCAATCAGATGGAGCTCCCTCCCCTGTCATCAATTTTCTCTTGATGTCAGGAAAACTTGTCAGAAGTGATTCATTCTGATTGCAGAGGAACGAAGCAGCAGACAAAATTGACACTATGGGCTCTTTCACACGGGGCGGATCAGTGCAGATCCGCCCCGTGGATAGCTGCTTGCTCAGCTGGGATCGCCGGAGCGATCTCCGCTGAGCAGGAAGATGACAGGTCTGTCTCCGCACACAGCGCAGGGACGGACCTATCGGAGCGCCGCTCTCCCCTATGGGAGATCGGGTGATGACGGACCGTAGAGTCCGTCGTCATCCGATCCGCTCTGCAGACGGATGAAAAATGGTGTTTTCCTCCGTCTGCAGAAACGGAGCATAGCGGACACGGACGAGTTCGGGTGTCAGCGGATGCTCATCCACTGACACCCGCTATCCCATAGGGATACATGTATGTCCGTTTCTCATCCGAAAACAGATGGATGAAAAACGGACATACGGACCGTCCGTGTGAAAGAGCCCTTAGGGGTTGATTTACTAAAACTAAAGGAGTGCAAAATCTGGTGCAGCTGTGCATGATAGCCAATCAGCTTCTGACTTCATCTTGTTCAACTAAGCTTTGACAATAAAACCTGGATGCTGATTGGTTTCTATGCAGAGCTGCACCGGATTTTGCACAGTTTTAGTAAATCAGGGTTTTAGTGCTCTTAATTGAGACTAGTACACACTATAGAGGGATATGCTTTGTTCATATTTTATGTCTCTTTACACCCACTTTAACCACTTGCTGAACACGCTATAACTAAATGACACCATTCCTTTCCTCGCGCACTGTCACAGCATGAGGAATGGAGAGCCGGTAACTGGCAAGTTTGACAGGGGACATCAACGATGATAATCAGGGCACTGATCATCGGTGTCCTGACTATCAGTGCAGACCCAACCGTGCCAATCAGTGCTGCCTACCAGTACCGTCTATCAGTATTACCTATTAGTGCCTATCAGCGTTTTCCATCAGTGCTGCCTATTAGTGCCCATCAGTGAAGGAGAAAAATCACGTATTTGCAAAGCAGAAAAACATTTTTTTTTCTCCACAATTTATGGTCTTTTTTTATTTATTTAGCAAAAAATAAAAAAAACCCGGCGGAGATTAAATACCACCAAAAGAAGGCTCCATTTGTGTGAAAAAAAATAATAAAAAAAAGTGGCATGACCGCGCAATTGTCATTCAAAGTGCAACAGTGCTGAAAGCTACCTGGCCTGGGCAGGAAGGGGGCGAAAGGGGCCAGTAGGAAAGTGGTTAAAGTGGTGTTTCCCCCTAAAAAAATTAAATTGTTTAAAATTCCTAACAAAATAAATACATTTTTTTTCTTTTTTTACATACCGTATTTATCGACGTATAACACACGCCGGCCTATAACACGCACCCCAAGTTTAGGAGGAAATTTTAAGGAAAAAAACGTACATTTAAATGCCCATCAATGCAGCCTTATCAGTGTCCATCTGCAGCCTTGCACAGCGTCCATCTGCATGCTTGTCAGTGTAATTTGCAGCCTTGCATCCTTGTCAGTGTCATTTGCAGCCTTGCAGCGTCCATCTGCAGCCTCCTTAGTGTCATTTGTAGCCTTGCCCAGGCTGCAGTTAAACTGCAGTGACATGTCAGTGTCACTGCAGTTTGAAAATTGGTGCCATTGGCCGTTCTCGGCAGCTTTCGGCCGCTCTTGGCAGCTTTTGGCTGCCTTCGGCCATTCATGGCAGCTTTCGGCTGCCTTCGGCCGTTCTCGGGAGCTTTCGGCCGCCGAGAATGGCCGTAGGCGGCCGCAAGCTGCCGAGAACGGCCGTAGGCGGCCGCAAGCTGCTGAGAACGGCCGTAGGCGGCCGCAAGCTGCTGAGAACGGCCGTAGGTTGCTGAAAGCTGCCGAGAATGGTCGAAGGCTGCCGAAAGCTGCCGAAGGCGCGCAAAAGCCGATGAGAAGGGCCGAAGGTGGCTGAAAGCCGCCCAGAGGCTCACAACGGTGGGGGGTCGGCGTATAACATGCACGCCTGATTTTCCCCTGATTTTAAGGGGAAAAAAGTGCGTGTTATACGCTGATAAATACGGTACCTCTAAATGCCTGTTGCTAGGGGGTCCCTTGTAGTCTGCCTCCTTCGGTGCCTAGGCTGGAGACATCACTTCCCCTCGGCGCAGGAAGGGCTCCCCAGTCATCTGCAGTATTTGTAGCTGCTGACTTTTAATTTTTTTTTTTTTTTTTTTAATGGATACTCCTCTTTAAGCTGTAATAGGCAGAAGACAGGGATGTTTACATTCTGCAGTTCACCTGACATGTAGCAATCAGTTGGCAGCAATCCTGCCAAATGCTACACAGTCAAGCAAATGGGGAAGGGCAGCAAACACGGTTGTAGTGCATTTGTCAGCAAAAAAAAAAAATGGGGTTAAAACAGATGGTGAGGAAACGTCGCATTTCTTCCTCACCGTTTGTCAGTAGCCTCTGAAGCACGATTCGAACACAGATTGGGCTTCAAAAGGTAAGAGATTTAGAAGCATGACTAAATCTACCTTTCCTCTATCCAAAAAGAAAACAAAAAAAAGTTTTGGCTTTAGTTGTAATTTAAATACACAGTGGGAAAACAAATTATTTGATCATTTTTTTGTAAGTGGGAAAATTTACAAAATATACAGGGGATAAAACTATTATTTTCCCCACTGTATAAAAGCAAAAATCACTGGAGTTGGAAAAAGGATCACCCCCTTGTGTCAGTATTTTGTTGAACCACATTTTGCTTTAATTACATTCTTTAGTCTGTTGGGATATGTCTCTACTAACTTTGCACATCTAGACTTTGCAATATTTGCCCACTCTTCTTTGCAGAACTGCTCAAGTTCAGTTAAATTTGATGGTGACCGTTTGTGGACTGAAGTCATTCCACAGATTTTCAACGGGGTTCAAGTCTGGGCTCTGACTAAGCCATGCAAGCATATTCACCTTTTTCTCCTTCAACCACTGTGTGGTCATTTTTGCTGTGTGCTTTTGGTCATTGTCATAACTTTCTGGCAGAGGGCAGCAAGAATTTGATGATATTTTGCCCCATCGATTTTTCCTTCTATCCTGACAAGTGCTCCAGTCCCTGCTGAGGAGAAACATCCCCATAACAGAATATTACCACCTCCATGCTTTACTGTAGGAATGGTGTTATTTGGATGGTGAGCTGTATTGGATTTCTGACAGACATATAATTTGGCGTGGAGGCCAAATATTAAAATTTTAGCCTTATCTGACCACCTTAAAACACGCCTTGGAGATTCTGAGGCCACGTATAAAAAGGTGTTATGGTCAGATGAGACTAAAATTAGATGAGACTCGGGAATGGGTTCATGGGCATGGTCTTCTTCCAAGGCACACCAGCAGCCATGCGTTCAGCTCAGGTTACTGATGTGAAAGACCCCTTATAAATACCTGCTGTGTAAGCTTACATTAGAAGGCTGTCTGGCTGCCAAGATTCTGGTGCAATAAAAAAAATATAAAAATAGAGAAAGCAAATATTTAAGTGCTTGTGAAGTTTGAAAACTAATTTCTCTATAGCTACATAGGTGAATGACTTTTTTTTGTCCACTGTTTGTTAAGCATATGAAAATGCTAATTTCCTGGCTGGCATACTGAACCTCTCAATATTTCTAGTCACTAATGCAGAATTAACACACAGGTAAGGACTTCAAAATTTTTTCCATCATTTCTAATCTGAATAATTGTTTTAAAGCCAGTGTCTGAGTAAAGTAAGTCGAAACCAGTGGTTCACCATAACAGCCAGGCCATTACCATTTTCAGAAGAATTTAATTTAAAAATAGCATGAGATTGGGTAACCATTGAATGGCAGATGTCGCAGCTGAATCAGCAGTGGCAGTGACCACCATTATCCACTTCACCCCTGGAAGATTTTACCCCCTTCCCGACCAGAGCACTTTTTACAATTTGGCACTGCGTCGTTTTAACTGACAATTGCGCAGTCATTTGACGCTGTACCAAAACTAAGTTTGTGTCCTTTTTTTCCCCATAGAGCTTTCTTTTGGTGGTATTTTATTTTATTTTTTGCACTATAAACAAAAAATAGCAACAATTTTGAAAAAATAAAATAGCGACAATTTTGAAAAAAAATAAAAATATTTTACCTTTTGCTATAATAAATATCCCCAAATTTAACAAAAAATTTAAATTTTCTTCATCAGTTTAGGCCAATATATATTCTTCTACATATTTATGGTAAAAATCGCAATAAGCGTATATTGATTAGTTTGCGCAATAGTTATAGCGTCTGAAAACTATGGGAAGGATTTATGGCATTTTTATTATTTTATTTTTTTGCTAGTAATGGCAGTGATCTGCGATTTTTAGCAGTACTGCAACATTGCAGCGGACAGATCGGAGACTTTTGAATTTTTTTGGGGACCATTGGCATTTATACAGCGATCAGTGCTATAAAAATGCACTGATTACTGTGTAAATGTCACGGGCAGGGAAGGGGTTAACACTAGGGGCGATCAAGGGGTTAATTGTGTGTTCCCTTAGTGTGTTCCAACTGTATGGGGATATGACCGAGTAGGAGGAGACATATAGTTTTTCCTACTTAGCAGGAACAAACAAAACGGCTCCTCTCCTCTGCCAGCACAGGGATTTGTGCGTTTACACACGCAAATCCCCGTGCAGACGCTTGTGCACTCGATCACATGTGGCTGGCAGCGTACGTGCAGCGGGCGCCCTCTGGTGGTCGAAAAAGGGAAGGACGTACCCGTACAGGAATTCGCCCAGGGGAGCCATTCTGCCGCAGTATATCTGCGTGAGCCGGTCGGGAACCGGCTAATACACAGAGCTTTTTTGGAAAAAAATTGGAAAACCTCTATGCAGTGCTGGGACAAGGTCATCCAGCACCCAGGGCAAAGATGCCAAACAGCGTCCCCCTCACCAATTCATGATGTGCAAGATTAGGGTATCCTACACCCACAAGGCACTGTCTTGTTAAAATCACTGCCATGGTCACTTCTCCTGTTAGCCTTGGAATAGAAGGAATGTGCCCCCATATGTACATAAACTCATTGCGCACAGGGCAACTGTCCCTCCCTCCCGCCCACCCCTTGTCCTGGCCCTGCCCCTATGTGGCATAATGAGAGCATCAGCCTGACAGAAACTCTGTTTACCATCTCACTAGGCTATGCCCTTAGGCCATATTATAGTTTTTCTAAAATGCCTTCACGGTTAAGGCATTTGATCATTTTACACATAAAATAGTGCTTGGAGAAGATCTTTAAATTTCTATTAAAAGTTAATCAGAGTTCTTCTGTAGTTGGTTCCTTCTGTCCTTACAAGCATGTACATGCTTAAGGGCATTCATAAAACTAACGATCTACTAACAGGGTCACTGTAAGGGCATTGAATTACATAATTACTGAATGCAAAGAACAAAAGGCTTTTAAAAAATGTTCCTGTATAACAAGTATTTTATCTACTCCTCAGGACACAAAATAATGCTACAATCCAGCTGACCTGTAACTGTTACTTTTTTTAACAGATCTGTAACCTTTCATTGGTGGCCTAATTTCTTGCTTTTAAAACTGTTTGACAGTGCAAGCAGGCTGGAACGACCAGTACTACTGGCTTACAGATCCTACAAATTGTACATTTGCTTTTTGGAACAGTTCCTGAAAGGAAAACTTCAGTCTGAAGTATACCTTCCTACCTAGAACCCAATTTTTGAAAGCCTATGCTCTTGGTGACTGGTGTGTGCCATTGCCCTAGGACAAACTGTCATTGAAATACTACATTGACTGCTTTTACTTGAACCCACTGGCTGTTTGCTGGAGTAAGACGAGATTGGTTACCCCTTGAAGTTGTAAGCCTGGCCTAATACAGTCACTTCAAAACCTGTTTCAATCTGAAGGGCAAGCTTGCTTTAAAGACTCTTAAGATTATGAAAAACAATACTTCTAGAACAAGGGTTTCAAACTCATCCTGGGTCACATCAGGTTGTCCTCCAAGGGCCGGTGGTACCTGCAATGCCGCGTACACACGACCAGACTTTTCGGCAGACTAGGTCCGACGGCATCAGTCCGTCACACATTCTGATTATGTGTGTGATAATCCGAACGTTTAAAAAAAAAAAAAAAAAAAAATCAAAAAAAAATCTGACTGACCTAGAAATAGAACATGTTTCAAATCTGTCCAACAGACTCAATTCCTATCGGGAAAACCGTTAGTCTGTATGCTGATCCTACGGACCAAATAGGACGCAAGGGCAGCTATTGGCTACTTGCTATTGAACTTCTTTTTAGTCCAGTCTTACATCATCACATTCAGTCCGTTCGTGTGTGGCCAAGTCCATTCATTCGGAAGTCCGTCGGAACTCCGTCGGGAAGATCGTCGGACCTAGTCTGATGGAAAGTCCGGTCGTGTGTACGCGGCATTAGACTATATAAATGGATCAAAAAAGTGTCTTGTGAATGATACCAGCAGTGTGCGACCCTCCTATTCAACGGGCATAACACTGTATTATTCTCATAATTATAAGCAGATTTCCAGATCCCCCCCCCCCCCTTAGATCAAATTTTAAAAGCCCTCCACCATCAGAAGTTAAGAGTCCCTTGAAAGAAAATGCAGAGTCTGGAGGAGGACCAGAGGAGGGCTTGGAGTCATCTGAATGCGAAGACCAGGGGAGGTGGAGACGAGGGGGTGCTGCGACTTCACAGAGAGGAGCAGAATCTGTAGGAGGAGTCCTGTTCTAGCCCCTGCTGCAAACTGGTGAGATGGGGGTGGGGGGGAAGTGGAAGTGCAGAGATGAGCCTCTCCGTGACTGAACGGAGATGCGCAGGATCTGGTGGAGGAGTTCTGGCATTCTCTCTGCTGCCGACTGTTGAGACAAGGTGGGAGTGGAGACGAGGGGGTCCTGCAGCTACCAGAGAGGTGCGAGGGCCACATGAAATGACCTGTGGGGCCGGATTCGGCTCGCGGGCCTTGTGTTTGACATATGTGTTCTAGAGTGTTCAACCCAAATCTCAGCTTTTATTTGTGGCAGAAGGTTCAATAAAGGGAATACTGTATGCGATGCTGGAAATTCATGAGATAACACTACTGACTTGTTTTAAATGTGAACTTCATGGTTTCATAGTTAATCTGGTTAAAAAACAAAAAAAGACAAGTCCACCACGTTCAACCAACATAGAAAAACAAAACAAAAAAACAAAAACAAATAGAAAACCTCCGTATACACAATCATATACTTTTTTTTTTTTTTTAACTTTAATCTTTATTCAGTTTTATAAACATTTTAACAATACAGTTAATAAAAATCAAATGAACATTATTTTATCTGTAAACAGTTATAGTAATGGATACCCGTGGATTGGTTCCGTATATACCGAAACCAATTAAGAAAAAAGACAAAGAAATAAATCAGGAGGCCACGGGAGTAGAGACCCCCTTGGTCCCTACTCCTGCACCCATTTCCTATATTTTAAAATTAGTACCTATACCTAGTTTCCTTTATCCTTTTGCCTGCCACATTTCCTTTATCCTAACCCTCTCCCTCCCCTACGAATGTACACGTGCTTAAATTCTTATGTTAAGTTTAACAGCCTAATCTTAAATTACCACTAATATACCTTATTGGGATTAACTAACCCATTTGCTCCCTTTTAGTCTGTCCTTTCCCTAGTGGATTAGCTGTTCTGATTATTTTTCCTGGTCTAGAAAAATATTTTTTTCGGAGGCTCGGCTCCCTTCTTCCTCTTACTGCGCAAGCGCTGCGCAGTACAAGGGGGACATTATCCGCCGGGGGACGATTTTCGGCACCGGGACACCGGGACACCAATCACATTCTTCTGCTGAGTGACGTCAGCATGCACAGCTTCCCCTCCGCTCTGAAACAGGGAAACATGCCAGATGATACAACGAGCAGCGGTGCAGCGCGCGCTTTTTAGCTCACAAAGGGCTTGATGGTCAGAATGGTAAGAATCGCACAAATCCCGAGTTGCGATCGCGACGGGCGGAGAATCGCGATAACGATTCTCCATGATTAATCGTGCAGCACTACTCCACATCCTATCAAATTCCTTAAGGTTGCCTCTCTTTATATACATTGCTCTTTCTTTACAAAGGGTTTCATTTACTGTATCAATCCAATCTCTTACTGTGGGGGGTGTCTTTGATGGCCATCTTAGTGCGATCAGTTTCCTACCTTGGAACATACACCTCAAAATAGCTACTGTAGTGCTTTTCTTCACCCCCCCTGTTCCTGCCTATACCCCAGTATACATACTATAACCTTCTTTTTCCAACCTGATTCCAAATGTATCTTTCAAAATATTAATCACCCCTTCCCAGTATCGGAACAGCTTGGGGCATCTCCACATCATGTGTATGAGATCCCCAGTCCCCTGACATCTGGGGCATCAATCATCAGGTCTTCTACCAAACTTAAATAACCACTTGGGGGTATAGTAGGCTCTATTTAACAACATTAGATGCAATATCCTCTGTGTCATATACTTACAGTTGAGCAGGGGTCTCCAAACTTTCTAAACAAAGAGCCATTTTACTGTCCTTCAGCCTTTAGGGGGCCGTAATATGGCCATTAGGAGTACAAAATGTCCCAGTGGCAGTAAACAATCCCCCATCAATTGTATCAGTAGAAGGAATTGTGCCCCATCAGTGATGTCATTGGGCCCCATTGTTGGTGTCATTGGGAGGATTTGGCCCCATCATTGGTGTCATTAATCCCCATTGTTGGTGTCATTGGGAGGATTTGGCCCCATCATTGGTGTCATTAATCCCCATTGTTGGTGTCATTGGGAGAAACTGTGCCCCAATCAATGAATAAATTAGCACCCCAAGGGCCAGATAAAAGCAAGCAATGGGCCACATCTGGCCCCTGGGTGCTGTTTGGAGACGACTGCAGCACAGAAGGGTTTTAACTTCATGCAAAGGATGCATTAAATTGGAAGGAAAGTCCACTTTTTACCTTGTGCCTACAAGTAAGCCTATGATACGGTTTACCTGTTGGTACAGTGAATATCTCCTAATCTTGCACTGTTTAGGTGATATTCACACGGAATGCAGCCGGGGATGTTACCGGCGCATACGCTCTGAAGGGACGCAAACCGGTGTCATATGTTCAGAGCTTTAGGCCAAGGTCGCTGCTCCCGTGCACATGTGCAGGAGTGTCGTAATTTCTACTCCATTCATACAGCCGGAACCCACGAAACCTGAAGGAACACCGCGTCAAGATGGAAGCACCGTGACAGTGCTGCACTGGAGGGCTCCTTTGCAGGTAAGTCTGTCATAATGTTCTATTATGCATTATGGCATTACTACCTCTTTAACGTAAAAATCCTTAAAACGTTAGAACCACTTTAAATCTGCACATTTTTTAATTTGGATAATAATGGCCACGAAGGTCCTTGTTCCGACTCCTTCTGCTATTGTGTGGAAACTGTCTACCCATTGTCTCCCAAATGGACTTGATCATTGTCTCCCTGTCACCTGGTGGAGGCTACAACATTGCGTAGGCAAGGTCTAATGTTATCATATTTAGAAAACTTGTCCAAAATAGCGATCTACAACTGATGTTGGAACTAAATCATGTAGCTAGAAAGTGTCTGAAAGAGGGTGGAGAAGAGCAACAACACTGAGATACAATAAATACCTAATAAAAAAATGAAAATTATAATTTATTTTAAAAATGGCAATTGTTTGTAATACACAGTGCTTTAAGAAATGAAATGTCACCTAGAGTTTATATATATTATATATATATATATATATATATATATATACATATACATACATACACTTTAAACATCTCCATATTCAATGGCTAAATACTTCAATATTTCAAGGTTAGCAACTCACTATATAGTAATGCCAAGACCAGAATGCCAACCCTTCAACAGTTCCACAAGGTAGCTCCCATATTTTTATAATCTCAGATTTACTTTTCATTGCTACAAGGTATGAGCTATACTGTGTTGTACATGTGTGTATATTCTTCTAAATTCTGTATGTGACTAAAGGTGAGCATTGAATGGCTATGTGTGTTCAGTCTGCAATTTTTCTTTGGTTTGTTATCTCATTTTCTGCCTATTACAGTAGATAACTGGAGTGACAGGGTCATGATAATGATAATGATTTGTGCAATTCAGTATTTGTTCATCTGTCTGCAAGTGATCTCTAATTCTATTGGTTGTGTTAGATCATCTGTTGACCATTTCATGAGCTGCTTGTGAATGTCTATATTGTTCTTGTAATATTGATTTTTACGACAATTTTTGTTTCATATCTATCATGCACTTTTTCAGACTTTCTGCAATTTGAAGTCTGCATTGGCATTTAGACCAGTACACAATTTCAAACAGCCATACTGGGGCTGTTTTATTAGAAGTGAAATAGAAAGTTGCTTTAAAAGAAACCTACAGTATGCTGAGAGAAATACGGATGCTAGTTTTCAGGCCAACGTGATGATCCAGTGGTTAGAAAAGTCAGGGTAAAGCCTAGTACACATGGGCCGTATGTCGGGCAACATTGACTGGTTTAATAAAAATCATCTGACTTTCGGCCCATGTGTACTGCAGCCGGTCCGACAGAAGCTGGCCGGCTTCTGTCGAAGGGGCATGACCGAAAAAGGTCTGCCAACCGGCTCCCAGTCAACACTCTCAGCCAGTGGGTGAGAGCGCTGACCGGAGAGTTCTGTCCCCTCTCAGAACACAATAGCACAGCAGGGGAGATCGCTGTACTAACATTAGATTGCTAGTACAGTGGCTCCTTCTGAGCAGTCCTTTTTTTTTTTGTTCAACCCAGTGGGTTAAAAAAAAAAAAAAGAATATTGTGTACTAGGCTTAAAGTCAATATTCCTAATCTGCATATATGTTCCAGGCAACTCAGAGTACTGAAGTCCTTGTTGCCACAGGACATCCAGGCAGCTAGCATTCTCAGGAGAGGAACATAAGCCAAACGTTCACATTGAGGGCTGGTTTGAAATTTTGCGAGTCCAGCTGAACTCGCTCAAATTCAAACCAGCATTTCAGTCCGACTTCCACCGAAGTCGCCAAAAGTAGTGCAGGAATTACTTTTGGGAATCAGTGCGACGCCGCAAAGTCGGCATCACACTGATTCAGGCAGTGCCGTTGCTGGCAATAAGCGGCGATTTGACATGTCAAAACGGCTCGATCAGGGGCGTAACTATAGGGGGTGCAGCACTCGCGAGCGCAACCGGGCCCTGTGCTGCAAGGGGCCCATGCGGCCCCCTCTACATATGGCCGGTGGTAGCATAGGCGGTTAGGCACCGGGCGCACGGGTGGCTGGAGGTGGGGGGTGACTAGCAGAGCTCCATGCTCGACTACCGCACTGGCTGCTCTTTAGTTGTGCATTCCCCACACAACCTGTGTCCTCTGCCGCTCCTCCGGGTCCCCCTCTCCTGCTCCATGCAGTGCTGCTCAGTCCGGTGTCTGTCCTCCCCAGCCAGAGTCCCGCCCCCTGAGTCCGGCTCACACTGCACTGCATGCTTCTCCTTTTATCATACACAAATGTTGACAGGTCTTTCTGGGAGATATGTCCCCTAAGGACAAGGACCCCATCTCCCCTGGGGACAGGGCCCAGTTCTCCCTAAAGGACAGGGACCCCATTTCCCTTGAGGACAAGGACCCCATCTCCTCTGGGGACAGAGCCAACTTCTCCCCAGAGGACAGGGACCTCATTTCCCGTGGGGACAGGGACCCTATTTTCCATGGGGACCGGGACCCCTTCTCACCTGAGGACAGAGACCCCTTCTCACCTGGGGACAGGGACCCCTTCTCACCTGGGGACAGGGACCCCTTCTCACCTGGGGACAGGGACCCCTTCTCACCTGGGGACCCCATCTCCCCGGGGAACAGGGCCCACTTCTCCCCAGAGGACAGGGACCCCATTTCCCTTGGGGGCAGGAACTTCTCACATGGGGACAGGGGCCCCATCTCCCCTGGGGACAGGACCCACTTCTCCCCAGAGGACAGGGACCCCATTTCCCTTGGGGACAAGGACCCCTTCTCACCTGAGGACAAGGACCCCATCTCCCCTAAGGTCAGTGACCCCATCTCTCCCCTGGGGACAGGGACCCCATCTCCCCTGGGGACAGGACCCACTTCTCCCCAGAGGACAGGGACCCCATTTCCCTTAGGGACAGGGACTCCTACTTATGTGGGGACAGGGACCCCATCTCCCCTAAGGACAGGGACCCAATTTCCCTTCTTCCTCTTTGTCTCAAAGGTGTAACATCATAGGTCTGTTTAGACCTCTTGTAAAAATTGTAAAAAATAATAATAAAAAAAAACTGCTGATACCAGTGGTGGAACTACAGGGCTCACAAAAGTCATACCTGTGACTGAGCCCTGGAGTTCCACCACCGGACTCGGAGGAAAGGGCCTCGGCTGGGGTTCAGGGGGGCCCTTCATGGTTTCTTGCACCGGGGCCCTGAAGGTTCTAGTTACACCACTGGGCTCGATGTGAACGTGGGCTTAAGGCAGTCTCTATTCTTCCTTAACAAAAGTTTCCCCCCAAAAGCTTCTGGTAAGCACTGGTTGACAGTTCTTTAAATCTGTAAACATACTCTTCATTGCTCAAATGGCTATTCTTTTTAGGTGAAAAACTATCAAACTATACAGAATCTTTTTTAAGTGAGCTTGGTATGTTTAGCCACCGCCTAGATTTCCCTGACCTCATGATGTAAACATAAATCCTTCAAAGGCTGGATAGATGTAGAACAGGAATTGACAGAAATACCCCCTGCAACCTTGCCTTGGATATCAGTGCATATATATCCTTATCTGCCAAGTGCCATCCACTCATAGGCAACACCCTCTCAAATGTTTCCAAAACTCGCAGTATCACATGAATACACTTCCAGCACTCTGAAATGAATCCAGTCAGAAGTGCTCCAACCTTTTTACCAGGACTGCAAGACTCTCAAGTTAGGCCCCTTTTACATGGGCATCATCTGTTCAGTCATGTTTTCATCCGTTTTCAGTTCAGTTTATATCCATTTACTTCAATTTTCACTTCAATCCTATTCAGTTCAGTTTATATCAGTTCAATTCAGTTTTCATATCTACATAATTTTTTGCATCTGTTTTTTTTGTTGTTGTTGCAGAAACCAATCAGAGGGGGCAACTGCATAAATAAACAAATGTTTCTTGCTTAGAAACTGACTTAAAAAAGGAACAGATGTAAATGGACGGCATCTGTTTACATCCATTCCATTCAGTTTCAACGGATCTGGATGTAGAGCTAGTAGAGCCTTCTAGCAGTTTGTCTGCAAGCACACGTCCTATACCACAAAATACACTATGCACAGATTAGTGCCAATGCCCAATTTCTTTTTACATATTCCACAATCTAGCAGAAACTCCTTTCAGCCAAACAAGGCTTTAAAGTTCTATTTCAGAAGTGAAGAAGTTTTTTTAATCAATAACCTTTAATCATGAACTACTTTTAAAGTGAATATATGACAAATTCCAAACTTTTTACTTAGCTAGATGCCAAGTCTTGAGATCCAATTGATTCCCCAAATGTACTTTGTTGGTCTTCCTTTGTGCCTTGTCACCCAGCATGTACGAAGTAGGTTAAAGAATCCTGTGCTACATTACTCTTTATCCTCTTTAAGTATGAACTGTTTTACATGTCCTCATAATTTATATAGCTGCCATTTACTTGTTATCATTATACCCTTTAATTTTTATACTTGCCATGGACTATTGGAATATTCTCAGAAATAGTGTCTGATGTCACTCTGTAACCCATTTCTAGATAAGTTATGACAAATACTTTGCAATTGATTGATTCAGTTCATCATTAAATTGCCTATATTGCTAACCCAAATATTAAATTACATTTGTGTAGTCAGGCACCAGGCCTTATTAATATGGACATAAGTGCACCTTCATATTTTTTATCCTGTTTGTTTTTTCTTTTCAAAGCTGCAGAACAATAACTGAATTGTATGATGGCCTTCACAACTGTATATACCAGGGGTCTCCAGACTGTCTAAACAAAGGGCCAGTTTACTGTCCTTCAGACTTTAGGGGGTTTGTACTTTGCCCAGTGGAAGTAGAAAATGCCCCAATGTCAGTGGATGTAGCCAATTCCCCACCATTGGAATTTTTGAGAAGAATATTCCCCCATCATTGGTGTCAACAGGAGGAATAGGGCCTCATTGATGGTGTCTGTGGGAGGAGGGAGGAAGAGTGCTAAATTGTTGGAGTCAGTTTGAAGAATAGTGCCCCATCATTGGCGTCAGTGGAAGGAAGAATGCCTCATCATTAATGTCAGTGGGAGGAATAGTGCCTTGTATCAGTGGGAGAAATAGTACCCCAAGGACCAGAGGCAAGCATAGGGCCACAGTTTGGAGACCACTGGTATATACATACCTCTCCTGCTGCTGAATACTGCGCCATTGAAAAGGAATCTCGGCCTAGACTCCCTCCAGAGGTGGTTCTGGCTAACTCAGTAGATTGCTTTAAGAAAGGCCTGGATACTTTCCTAAATGTACATAATATAACTGGGTACTGACATTTATAGGTAAAGTTGATCCAGGAAAAATCTGATTGCCTCTTGGGGATCAGGAAGGGATTTTTTTCCCCTGCTGTAGCAGATTGGCGCATGCTCTACTGGGGTTTTTTTTTGCCTTCCTCTGGCTCAACTGTGGGAATAGAATTGGGTATATTGGATTGTACGATATTTTTTATTTTTATTTTTTTATGGATGTACTGGATGGACTTGTCTTTTTTCCAGCTTAGCTAACCATGTAACTATGTAGCCTGATGTTTCTTCTGAAAACAACATTTCCAGGAATGTCTACCGTTTCCCCATACAGCTCTCACTGGTTCCTCCCAAAACTGTGTCCTGTAGTTATGTAGCAGCGATCAAAGAATTAGGGACACTAGACCCACACTCCCAGAAGGAACATGACCCAGTGATTCCTTTTTAAAGGAGTGTCATTTGATGGCATGGGCAGCAGATGAGTTAAGTATACACTTTCTAGGCACATCTTTTAGGGATACCTTTAATTTGGCGATAGGGTTTCTTTAAAATTGTATAAATCTAAAAAGAAACATTAACAAATAACTACTGTATGTGTTTAAGAGAGAACATCTATAGGGCCCTGTTATTACATTATCTGCTGTGTAGACTTGAAGTTGTAACCCTTCATCGTTGTTCATAACATACTATACATTTGTTTTTCTTCTAGGTTTCTGAATGGTGGTGTGGGTTTTGTCTTCCTTTATGGTTGTGTTATGGTTATTTTGGAAAGCTAGTGGCCGTGTTACTTGCAAAGGATACAAGCCTTCTTTGTGTACTGGTGGAAACACCATGGAGCCAAACAGTGATCACTCTGAACAATTACAAGAAGAGATTGCTGGTCCTTCCACATCAGAAGAATGTCTCGGAGAAGCAGGAATCAGTTATTCAGCTCAGGCACAGCATGAGGACGTAGTTCATTCCTCTACAGAACTTGAGCCTAAACAATTAAAATTTGGGCCTTCTAAAAAAAGTCTTTCTAAACCCAGAGACACAAAGATGAAGAAACCTCCCTTATCACGCTTTATTCTAGGGTCTTCAGAAGACAACTCTTCTGACGATGAGCTTGCTTCTGGCTCCTTCAAAAGTGTCAGGAAGACCAGTCTCACCAGTAGCAGTTCTCAGACTCCATCCTTGTCATCCCTACCAGAAACCGAGCCATTGGTAAAAATCAGGTGAGCATGAATTTTATTCACTTGTTCCTTGACTGCTTTTGACTTGTCTCTGAATATGGGCCATTTTGGGCCAATGTTAATGGCACCCCAATCATAGCAGACATATGCGCTCAAAAAGGTGCACAACCTATTCTTCCATGTTTTTCGCACATAGGGCAGCCTATACATATAGTGCATTGCGTGTCATAGTGTAAATGGGACCTTATAGAATAATTCTAGGAATCTGTAGGTTATACAGATTAACATTGAACACACTTGGACCAATGCAACTATGTACATACCTTTGAATTTTTGAAAGTTTTTTGTTCTGCACTGATGGTAAATCCTATTTATGATGAAAAAAGAAAAGCTGCTGCCTCCACTGTGACACCTACCTAGGTAGGGTCCAATGAAAAAAAAAAAAAAGAGAGGGGTATTTAATGGGTGTGGCGCTGCTCTGAATGGCATGCAAAAATGTTTCCTCTGCGCGCGGGCACACGTGTGTGTGTGTATATATATATATTATACAGGATTTATATAGCGCCAGCAGTTTGCGCAGCGCTTTACAACATCAGGGGAGACAGTACAATTACAATACAATACAGGAGGGATCAGAGGGCCCTGCTCGTTAAAGCTTACAATCTAGAACTATATATATATATATAAAATTTTACTTCAAGTTAATACCTGCCCGATTCCCCTGTAAGTTGAAATCACTGAAATAGACACTGCCACTCCAGTGATGTCTACTTGTTTTCGGGCCCCATTGCTACCCCTTTAATATCACCGGAGCCTCTCATGGGGCCCCCTACTGACCCAGTGGGCAGTGCCCAAGTGCATAGTTGGCAACATTTCAAAAATATTTTCAGGGACATTTTTTTTTTTTTTACCAGTGGTATATTTGGAGTAGCTGACATCCCCTATGTTCCTCTATACATCACAGTAGTAATCACAAAATTAAATGAGTACTAATAATGGGCAGAACAAATATGGAGGAATGAGAAGATTTCCTTTAGTCGAATTAAGAAAAGTGTGCCCATTCTAGAGCTGGTAACATTGAGGATATTGAATATAATTTTAAAGAACTGTTTTTGTGGGTAAGAGGCATAGGGGAGGAGTGTGGATGGTATAAATGTGGGAAGTATGTGTAGGGGAGGGAGAGGAATGTGGAGGGTATAACAGTGGGCCCTACGTACAAGTGAGGAGGATGAAGGAAAAATTTAAAAGGTTTGTGGAAGGATGTTTAGGGACTGCGTAGTGGTTACGCGGACCATACGTGGATTGAAATTAAGCCAATTAAGCAGAGACCAGCCATAGTCAATCTATGGGCTAGCTGGTTGTACACAGGTCAATCTTTTAAATTGACTTGAGTACAACCAGCCTGTCATGTTTTTCCCAAAACAATCAGTGCTGCCAGTTATAGTTAGCAACACGGATCATTGTATTCTGTGGGTAGGGAAGGCTCCCCACTGGCAGAACACAATAACTCTGTGGAAGTGATTTCCCCATCCACAGATCAGCAGGTGAGAGGGTTTGTGGGGACAGGCTGGGGAGAGATGTCTGTCAGCAGGGGGCTGTGAGGTGGTCATGGAGGGATATCAATTAGCAGGTGGGGGGAGTAATATCTTTTGGAGTAGGGTCTGTCATCTGCAGGTTGGGAAATTGTCATCTGTGACATAAGTTGAAGGGAGGTGGCTAACATGGGAAGTGGCTGGGGAGTGACCTGGTTGGTTGAGAGTGTGAAATGGATGATGCGTTTCAAGTTTCTTTCAAATTTGCGGTAATGCCTACTGCCCTCTGAAAAGTGATCTGTGGTGGATTGCTTTTCAACGAGTGCTATAACAGCAGCTGACAGGCTATCATGAGGTGCTACTGCCGCCTCCTTGTTTTTTTTTTTACATTGCTGAATGGTAGTTTTACATTGTTGGACTATGCTGCTACTGCGAGCGAGTTTGGCTTGCAGCTGCAGAGTGGCCCCATTGAAATCAATAGGCGAGTTTGACAGGCGGTGCTGTCTGTCATACTCTGCAGGCTCCAAGCTGTCCATTGAGCTCAGTATCTCTGACAAGAAGTGAGAGTGTAATTGTTCTTTCAATGTTGGGCTAGCATACATGCTCTTCAATGCCACCTATCATTGCTTATCAATTGCTTACCAGTAGAGCTGCACGATTCTGACTAAAATGAGAATCACAATTTTTTTTTGCTTAGAAGATAGATCATGATTCTCTCACGGTTCTCACGGCGTAACATCATCTTTCACATTGAAACAAAAAAAATTGGGCTAACTTTACTGTTTTTTTTATTTTTTTATTCATTGAAGTGTATTTTTCCCCAAAATATTGCGTTTGAAAACAGCTGGGCAAATACAGTGAGACATAAAATATTGCAGAAATTGACATTTTATTCCCTAGGGTCTCTGCTAAGATATATAATGTTTGGGGGTTCCAAGTAATTTTCTAGTAAAAAATATTGATTTTACCTTAAACAAGTGTCAGGAAAAAGATCTAGACTTTAAGTGGTTAATCTTCCTGCATTTACATCTTTTTAAAAACTTTCATATGCTGCCAACTAATATTTTAGATCTTGAATGCTAAACACATACAATAAAAGCAAAAAAAACATATACCTATGCCAAATGATAGATTATTTTCTTAGTGCGGAATATAGAACAACAGAATATATTCTTTCAGTGTTTGTTAATTAATTTAATTACCAAGATGACCTTGAAAGGTAAAAAAAAGCATTTCAGGCTTTGTGTGTTGCCTAATGTTTAATGCTTGGCAGCAAGATCACCTTGTTTATGCAAGACTGAAAAATACCAGCTGGCTGATCATGCGATTTATTTACTGACAATTTGGAAAAGACCAAAAAAGAAAAAACTACTACACCCGTGATTTTTTATCTGTGTAGCTCAGCCTTTCTCATTCTTTTTAGCATGGTGGAAACCCTGAAATAACGGTCTGGTCTCAGGGAACCCCTGTTAATAATTACTGTATCTACAACTGGTAATAAATTAGCATTATGGTCAATAGGAAGAATGCTCCTGAAATTCAACGTCAGTGGGGAAAATTCCTATTTACAGATACAGTAGAAAAAAATTAAGATTGGTCTCAGCAGTGGCGGTGCGTCCATTAGGGGTGCTCCGGCATTGCCCCCCCCCCCCCCGTTACACCATCCCCCTCTGTGTAGTATGGATAGATTCAATCTATCCACCGCCACCACCCCCTATTCAGATGTCTGTCCCCTTTTCGGATACCGGGAGCCTGAATTACAGAGGCGGGGGTGTTTTTTGAAGCACCCGATTAGAGCCATAGGCTCTAATAGGCTTCAAAAAAGGTGGACTCGTGGCGCAGAGCATTGCGCTACGAGCCCACCCAGGTGTGTTAGAAAAGCGAATGAATATTTGCTTTTCTAACACTGAACAGCCTCTCAACCAATCAGGAGGCGAGGGTCTAATACCTGTCACCTGATTGGCTGAAGGCACTGGCGCTTTGAATGGGCGCCTAGCAGAAGACGAGACAAATGGAGGACACAGGAGCCACCGCCATCTCCTGCTGCTCATCCCACAGCTAGCCGCCTGATCCCCCACCAAGATGAGGTAAGTTCTGGGCAATAAGCGGGCAGGGGGGGGCACAGTGGCGGCATATGATGTGTTTTTTCAGTATTTTTCAGAAGTTTTCGTCCCCCCCAAAGATTTTGAGCACCAGCCGCCACTGGGTCTCAGGAGGAACCTATAGAAGAGACAGAAATAGCTCCTTGCTCAAGAAAACCCAAGTGACCTCTGGAGGAAGCCTAGTTGAGAAAGGCTGCTGTAGCTTGAGATTAACCTATTGTTGGCATTCATCTCCTTAAAGCGGAACTTCACCCAAAAGGTTCTGCTTGTTTGCATCCACCCCCCTCCACTATCCACTGCCACATTTGGCTCTTTTTTGGGAGGGGGGTACCTGGTTCTGCCCGCTCCAACTTCTGGTCAGATCGCCGCAGTGATCTGAGTGGCCATTCACCCCCCCCCCCCCCCCTCCTTCTCACAGGCCTTCTGGGACACATCACAGGTTGCAAGGCTTCACTGGCAGCTTCCCTTACCCAAGATGCCGGTGCCTGAACCCAAAGCTGATTGAAGAATCAGCTCTTGTGAGGACATTGCTGGATCCCTGAACAGGTAAGTGTCCTTTTAGTGAAAGTCAGCAGCTACAGTATTTGTAGCTGCTGACTTTTAATTGGGGGGGGGGGGGGGGGGGGGTACTGGACCTCTTCTTTAATGTACTACAAATTAAACATTTATCTAAATATTTTTGTAGTACTGGTACTGATAATACACTCCAGTCAAGGCATAGCAGTCCTTGAACTGGATACAGAAAGACTCCGTGTCCCAAACTTTTACTTTCATCCAAGCTTTGCAATATTGCTCCAGGCCACTCCGTGTCCAAAAGAAGACTCTGCTGTTCTTAAGAACACCGTTGTGTCATGGATTTTATTGTTGGTGGCCACCCTTGGGCAGGCGTTCTTACCTCACAGGAATTAAAAATACATCACCACACTAATAACCCCTGCCGTCCTGCACTCTCCCCAGGTTACTGCCCATCATTCCTCCCAAGCCCAGCACTCTCACTGGTTTTATTGTCTTTGTTTGCAGGTCTTATCCTGACCTGCTCCCTTGGCTTTGAGATCGTTATCAGGTTTGGGCCTAGTCACATCGGAGAATTTGCCTGTAGTGTAATGCACATTTTTTTACTGCAGGAAGATGGAAAGAATAATATGAATACAATTGTCTATATAGGCAGTATTGAAAAAAATATTCCTGCCTTATTTTTTCTGCAGTACTTCTTGCTTAGTAATAAATACAGCGATTCTTCCTTCACTAAGTGCAAATTCACACTTCCATTGAATTGTGTTCATGACAAACGTTACTGTGTGTTGCATTAAGGCAGTCCATTTTACATTGTAAATGGTCAGAAATGCATCTCCATTAAAGACACCTATAAACGAAATGCGGCTAAACAGGCATTACTGCGTTTATAAGCCGTTACAGGCATTTGGAGTTTCAAATGCCTCAACATCTGTCCTGAACGCATTTTTTTTTGCTTTCCAAAAAATGCTTCTAACCTCAACTGCCTGGAAACAACTATAAACGACTAAGTGTACATGCGCTGATATGATAACAGAGGAGACTTCAGGGACAGCTGAAAAAGTCTAGGTTCACATCTATGCGGCTGCGCTTGATGCGTTTTTCAGGCAAGTTTTTAGTGCGGCCGCCGCGTCCTTACTAACCGATGAGTCAGCAGCTGGCGGTGGGGTTTCCTCTCTGAAAGCTGAATGTAAAAAATTTGATAAGGTTGCTAAGGACGCGGCGGCCGGCTTCCCGCCCCCCTGCTTAGCAACCATCTATATGCAGTGGTAAAATAAGAACCGCAAATTGCATCAAAAATGCACCACTTGCGTTTCTGGTGCAGCTCCATTGAAGTCTATTACATGCAAAACGCAAACTGCAGTGGGAAAAAAAGTCCCAGACCCTTTCCAAAAAACGCAACGCCGCAAAACGCACAGATGTGAACTAATACCATAGGAAACCATGTCATTTTAAATGGACTGTAGTGTTTTTGCAAACTGCAAAACGCACTAAAAAACGCATAGGTGTGAACGTAGGGTAAACGTCCGTTTACCAGCAGCAGTGTACATGAGGCCTAACAGAAAACATAAAATATATTTCAAATATAGCAAAGTGTGGCTTAATTGGCAGCAAGCATTTTTTATTTCTTGGGAAAAGAAATCTCAGTATTACCTTTTACGATTTTTCGCTGCGTAAAAAAAAAAAAGTAAAAGTGCATAGGTCAAAAAGGCGCTGCACCTTTAACTTGTTATCAGTGCATATGAACTTATGGTGGTTAAGAGAACAAATGATAACTGAAGTGACAAAGGTGAATACAGGAGAGAGAAGTTCTCCCGTCATCGCTTTGGATGAGCCACCTCAATTAACATGGAGACATCAGCTACAGAGCCTGTGTTTGTTCTCGGGTACGTTAACCTTTTTTTTGTGCGTCGCAGCTAGAATATAACGTTTGAAATAACAACCGCTTTATAAACAGACATTTTATTTTTTCAAGCCACATGTGATGGTTACAAAGTACGGTATTTTAGATAAAACACATTCACCGAGGGAAAATTTATCAAAACTGGAGCACACAGTATCTGGAGCAGCTGCGCATGGCAACCAATCAATTTCTATCTCTCATTTTTAAAGCTTAACTGAACAAGATGAAGATAGAAGCTGATTTGTTGCCTTGTGTAACTAGTCCTCATTCTGTCTGCTGCAGTTTTGATAAAGTCCCCCTCATTGATGTATGTAAAGGAATTCTGGCTATAAACCATTATGGGAGACAAAGCTTACAATTTAGATTTATAACCTGCGTTTGATTTCGGGCACTGCAGATAGGTGGTATTTGATCAGTAAGGTGAAAGTAACACAGTAGTGAAATAATACAAGTGATAAAGTAGAACACATATATATATATATATATATATATATAAGAATCTTTGAAAGACAAGTACATTGTAACTCTATACTTCTTTTGCCATTTTATTTTTTACTATTTCTGATTTGCCTAAGGGCCAGTTCACAGTGCATCAAAAACACATGGAAAGTAGGTTATATGGTTTTCAATGGCATAGTTCACACCAGTGCGGTCAGTTCCAGTGCGTCCAGTTCCAGAAAAAAAAGTAGAACATGCTGCATTTTTTCTGTACTGCACTGTACTGGAACGCTGTAAAAAAATCAAAAACGCACCGGAACGCACCTGAACGCACATAAATGCACCAAAAACGCACTTGTCCTTAAAGTTAAGAAAAAAGAGGGGGAAAAAAAAAGCACTGGACTGCATCAAAAACGCACCAAAAATGCACTGAAACGCATCAAAAACGTGCATGCAGAAAAGCACCTGGAACGCATCTGGACTGCGTTTCCATGGTGTGAACTGGCCCTAAATTAGGACAAGTGTGTTGCAGTGCGTTTTTGGTGCATTTAGGTGCGTTTTACAGCATTCCAATACAGTCCAGTGCAGAAAAAATGCAGCATGTTCTACTTTTTTTTTTTTTTTGGACCTGGAACGCACTGGAACTGACCGCACTGGTGTGTACTATGCGATTGAAAACCATATAACCTACTTTCCATGCGTTTTTGATGCAGAAAAAAAACGCACTGGACTGCATATGGTGTGAACTGGCCCTAAATAAGGACAAGTGTGTCGCAGTGCGTTTTTGGTGCATTTAGGTGCGTTCCAGTGCGTTTTTGATGCATTTTACAGCGTTCCAGTACAGTCCAGTGCAGAAAAAAAATGCAGCATGTTCTACTTTTTTTCTGGACCTGGAACGCACTGGAAGTGACCGCACTGGTGTGAACTATGCAATTAAAAACCATATAACCTACTTTCCATGCGTTTTTGATGCAAAAAAACGCACTGGAGTGCATGTGGTGTGAACTGGCCCTTAAGGTTAAGAAAAAAGAGGGGAAAAAAAAAAAGCACTGGACTGCATCAAAAACGCACCAAAAACGCATCAAAACACAATAGAACGCATCAAAAACGCATATGGAGAAAAGCACCTGGAACGCATTCGGACTGCGCTTCTATGGTGTGAACTGGCCCCTAGGTTAAGAAAAAAGAGGGGGGGGGGGAAAAAGCACTGGACTGCATCAAAAACGCACTGGAATGCATCAAAAACGCGCATGCAGAAAAGCACCTGGAACGCATTTCTATGGTGTGAACTGGCCCTTAAGGGTTAAGGAAAAAAAAAAAAGGGGGGGGGGGAATGCACTGGACTGCATCAAAAACGCGCATGCAAAAAAGCATCTGGAGCGCACCCGGACTGCGTTTCTATGGTGTGAACTGGCCCTAAGGCCCCTTTCAGACAAAGCGGAATCCATCTAATGGATCTGCCTGTTCAGTGAGGGGATCTCTCCACTGAGCAGGTGGATGGCAGGTCCGTATGCGCTCCTCTATGCAGAGCGGACACAGCCTGCTCTTCTCTATGGGGCGTTCGGATGGAAATGGACTGCCTGTCCATTTCCATTCGACTGTCATCCGATCTGCCGGACAGATAGCGAACGTATCCCCATCCGGATTCTTTTAGCGGACAGGATCGGATCGGACGCTGGTGGGTTCACCAACATCTGCCACTCCATAAAGGACAATGGGTGGTCTGATCGGGTCTGCCTGAAAAACGGACAGCCGGACCTGATCAGTGCGCTGGTGTGAAATGGGCCTAACTGAACTGCTTCTGCTGGTCCTTTATAATAATGAGAGCGTACATTCAGCCAGGAAGAGAAATCATCTACTCTAGTCAGGTCTTCGCCCATGATATCATGTGAAACCTATTTATTTAAACTGCTTTATTGTTCAGCTTTCACTTGAACATCTTGAAAGCCAGCATCTTATTGTCATTTGTTTCTGTCCTTGCTGAGTAACCTGTGCACTTTGCACGGCTGTAAAGGAGAGAATGCTGCATGTAACATGTACACCTTAGGTAGGAGTGTGTATCACCTGATGTTAGTCACTTCAGGGGGTATATGTAAGGGTTTACAACCACTTTAACCTGCTTTAGGTTAGAGTAGACCATTACTTTTGAATGGGCAGAATCCCGCCATCCATTAAAAAAAACACACCTGCGCCATTTTCTCCAGTGCACCACAATGCACATGTTTATATGGCGGTGCGATAGAATGCAGGTGAGTTTTTACTTTTTACTAATGTATATGTGCATCCATGGTGCCACTCAAGATGAATGGCAGTGCACCAGAATGCATATATCCTCAACAGCTAGAGATAAATCCACTTGGTTGAACGCTGGTTTAGCTACCATAGAGGAGGCTCACTTCGCAATGCTTTTCACAACAGACAGGCAGCAAGCTGACCGTTCTCTGAAAAATGATCTGCGGTGGATCAATTTCCAGAGATTGAAAGGCATTCAGAAGGGCTCCTTTTTTTTTTATTTAATTTAATTTATTAATTTTTTTTTTTTTTAGATATAATGGACAAACAGTAAATGTACATTGTGAGACCGGTGGGCAAGTATGACTGGCAATGCCGCCTGTCAAACTCTGCAGCCCAAGTTAAAATCTCTGTAGATGCGAAGCTAAGCATTGCAGGCCACGGCATGTGCACAGCAATATCAGGCTGATGTTAGAATCTTGGTGGGTGGCAAAACCGTGTCTCAGCCACCTGTTTTTACCGACCTGCAGCCACCAGGGTGAAAAAGACCTAAGGCAGTTTAATTTTCCACCACGTGAAGGCAATTATCAGATATCATTGGACTCAACTGAAAAAAAAAAATCTGTTACCTTTTTGAAAATAAAGGGTACAATCATGGGCATCCACAGAACTTTTTTTTAAGGGGGGGGCATCATTTTAGGGTCACCCATGCACTGCCCCTTTTCGACAATGTCATTATCACATTATCATGGTCAGAGACTTCAGACGTAGTACAGTCTCTAGGATACATACTGTATAATGGCCAACAGGCCATCTTACCAGACCCAGCCAAACTACAGCAGTGATCCCTCCGGCTGGACGATCGCTCACTCTGGGTTGCCCGGGGGCGACTCTGGTCAGTAGTGTAGAATGTCTGTACCCTGGTAGTGGCTCAGTCCTCTCTCTGGTGGCGCTGGGCAGCGTGGCTCTCTCTCTGGTGGCGCTGGGCAGCGTGGCGCTCTCTCTGGTGGTGCTGGGCAGTGTGGCGCTCTCTCTGGTGGCGCTGGGCAGCGTGGCGCTCTCTCTGGTGGCACTGGGCAGCGTGGCGCTCTCTCTGGTGGCACTGGGCAGCGTGGTGCTCTCTCTCTGGCTTCCACCCAGCACACTCCTCGTTCTTTGCCCTTTCGCACTCTCTCCCTCAGCTTTTTTCCAGGTTGCAGTCTCTCAATCTCTCTCTTGATCGAGCTCTAGTCTCCTCCCTGTGGAAAATGGGGCCAATAATCTTTGGGACTACATGTCCCATAATGCTCTCCTCTCCGAATCTCTTTTGATTGGCACTTAGTTATGGCCAATGGGGAAGGAGCGGGCAGGAAGCTGGGCGGGGAACCTGGTGAGAGCCGCCGTCTCTTCTCCCTGACATGAGAAAGGGAGGAGCGAGCGGGGGGGGTGAAACAGCCCGCAGCTCGACTTTCTCCTGTCACAGCGCCGCTGAGTTCTCTGCTGGACTGAGTAGGGAAAAGAGGCGAAGTCCCACTACACTGATGGGGGCGCTTGACAGCACCTTCATGGTTTCACCCCACTGGCGACGCAACTGTGCTGAATTTAAGATCCGATCCCTGATTCCAGGGGCGGCACTTGACCCCCCCCTTGCCCCTACCTGCGGACGCCCATGGCTACAATCACCTTTAAGAAAATAATAAATGCACAATAATTTTGCAGGAGAAAAAAAAAAAAGTGCATTTATTATTTTTTCCACAAGAGGCATTGCACCCATGATCAGTGGATCACAGGTGCAATGTCAGTCTCCTGCAGACCTTTCCTCCAGCTCTCTCCCCTTACCTCTGTATGTCTTTCCGTTAGAAAGCTAAATGAAGTGTCTGAAGGAAATGGACTACGAGTGCATTTTTTCTTTTACTAAACTTGTAGACCATTTAGAACTACAAGGCTGTCTGTCATGGTGGAAGATGGGACTTGTAGTGTCGTTTTTTTCATTCACTTATCACTCTGAATGAATGTCGTAGCTGGAGCCCTGCACGGTGCCGATTTTAAATGGCAATGTCTGCGGGAAAGAAGAACCCCCCCCCCTGCACACTGTCCCGGGGGAAGTCTCTGGGGTTGTGAAGCAGTTGCTTAGTAACATGGTAAACCCTAAATACGTGTTCCCGGTGCGTTTTTGATGTGTTTCCAGGTGCTTTTTTTCCTTCTTTTTTCCCCACTGTATTGCGGTCCGGTGCGTTTTTTAATGCACTTGTGATGCGTTCCAGTTCATTTTTGATGCGGTACAGTCCAGTGCAGGAAAAATGCAGCATGTTCTACTTTTTTTTCTGGAACGGGAAATCCATGGAACTGACCACACTGGTGTGAACTATGCCATTGGAAACCATATAATCCACTTTCCATGTGTTTTTGATGCAGGAAAAAACGCACAGGACTCCATGTGGTTTAAACTGGCCCTAAAGATGAAATTAGGGCTGGTTCACACTCAGGGCCGCTGATAGAAATCATGGGGCCCTGCACAGCCTACCTGATCAAAAACGGACTGGACCGCGCATGCAGAAATGCATAAAGAACGGATCTGGAATGCGTTTTTGTGGTGTGAACCAGCCCTCACTGTACTGTGGTCTGGTGCTTTTTGATGCGGTCCAGTGCTTTTTTGATGTGTTTCACCGCGTTACAGTCCAGTCCATTGCGGGAAAAATGCTGCATGTTCTAGAACTGGAACACCCTGAGCTGACCGCACTGGTGTGAATTATGCCATTATAAACCATATAACCTTTCTATACATTTTTGATGCAGGAAAAAAAAAAAAACACACTGGACTGCATGTGGTGTGAACTGGCCCTAATCCTTAGGGCACTTTCACACTGGTAGCTCCTCGGCATCGGCGGTAAAGCGCCGCAATTTTTACTGTCATTTTTGCATCGCTTTTCAGCCACTAGCAGGGCGCTTTTAACCCCCGCTAACGGCCGAAAAAGGGTTAAAAATGCCTGCAGATCGCCGCTGCCCATTGATTTCAATGGGCAGGGCCGCTTTAGGAGTGGTGTATACACGGCTCCTACAGTGCCTCAAAGATGCTGCTTGCAGGACTTTTTTTTAGCATCCTGCCAGCGCACCAGTGTGAAAGCACTCAGGCTTTTACATTGGAGTGAAAAGAGAGGCGCTTTACAGGCGCCATTTTTAGCGATATAGCGCCTCACTGTGAAAGGGGTCTTAAAATGGTTCTAAGCGGTATTATAACCAAAACCAAAAATGTAATATATTGCAGCTTACCATTCATTAGATGTGGTGGCTGCATTAGTTTTAGGCCTCGTTTTCATCTGGTGATCAGGATCAGTAACACGCCTCCTGTATTAGAGTGTCTACACTCTAGAGATGGGCACAATTCAACAGCAGCATTGTCAGTGTGGCGGGAGGGGAGCGTTAGATGTACTAACAGAGTTAGATACACAAACATATCGTCAAACTGCAGCTCACACTTTATAATCAGTTACATCAAACAGATTTTTTTCCTTTTAGGATAAAGGGTTAATAAATAAAAGGTGATCATTGTAAGCACCCCTGCCAGTGTTACATAATTTGTCTCACCCCTGTAAACAAATACATCTGGAAGGGAGCTTGTTCTTTTGAAAAACAACAGACTTACTGGCCGGATCACCAGGTGAGAATAGAAGAAAGCAAGTCTAAAAAGAAAACTAAATGCAGCCATCACATCTAAGAATTGGTACGCTGCAATATAATAAATGCTTAAATCGATAGAGAATCTTGCGAGCTACCAATCCCATAAATGAAGACCCCTTTCACACTGCCAGCGTTTTTCAGGCACTACATCGCTAAAAATAGCGCCTGAAAAAAGTGACTCCATTCACTCCAGTGTGAAAGCCTAAGGGCATTCACACTGGAGCAGTGCGCTGGCAGGGCGTCACAAAAAGTCCTGCCAGCAGCTTCTTTGGAGCAGTGAACTCATAGCTCCTCCACTGCTGCTCCCCGTTCAAATCAATCAATAGGGCAGTGCTGCGATACCGCCCGCAAAAAAATGCTGCCGGATTTAACCCCTTTTCAGACGCTAGCGGGGGGGGGGGGGGTTTAAAACCTCCCCGCTAGCAGCCGAATAGCACCGCTAAAACTACGCCCCCCGCGGCTCGGTGTGAAAGCAGTCTTAGGGTCCTTTCACACGGGGCGAATCAGTGCTGATCCGCCCCGTGGATATCCGCCGCTTGCTCAGCCGGGATCGCCAGAGCGATCTCCGCTGAGCAGGAAGATGACAAGTCCGTCTCTGCACACTGTGCAGAGACGGACCTGTCAGAGCGCCGCTCTCCCCTATGGGAGATCGGGTGACGACGGACCGTAGAGTCCGTCGTCATCTGATCCGCAGACAGATGGAAAAATAGGGTTTTCCTCCGTCTGCAGAATCGGACACGGACGATATGGGTGTCATCCGCTGACACCCGCTATCCCATAGGAATGCATTCATCCGAAAACAGAAGGATGAAATACGGACATACGGACCATCCGTGTGAAAGAGCACTTAGAATGCAGAAAAATCTTCCCTCATGTGCGAGGAGGTGTCTTAATTTCTTTCAGCTGCTAACACCAGACACACTCATATAAACTGTGTGAGAACAAATAAATAAATTAAATAAACTTGTGCCGCGCTGTGTGTACCTCTGTATTAAGTACTTTTATCCAGTGTGCCAATAAAGGAATTTTATCCAATGTGCCAATAAAGTGCAAGTGCCAATAATAATAAATCAAAATAAAGTGACTGTAAGTGTACTTATCTGTGTTATCACTATATATACACACCACTATATATACACCTCTCTCTCTATAAAAAACAATATGTTATCAAAAGTGCAATCCCCCTGATGAAGACACGTGACAAGCCCTGTGTCGAATACGTGTTGGGGAGGGGCCAGGAAGGAGGAGAAGCCTGCCGAGACGCTGTTTTCTCGGCGAGGTGATTAGAGGCTTAAACAATACACCGATCGGATTGGGACTGTTCGTTTTTTCATGTTATGTATAGAGTGGTGTGCTGGTAGCGCCTCAAAGATGTGAGTACGATTCATAAACTATTTTAATAAATTGGAGTTAAAAAAACAAAAAATATTATATTATATATATATATATATATATATATATATATATATATATTATATATACATCCACAGTGAAGGGATTGGCGTTCCACAGAGTCTACTAACCCTGAACCCAGTGTTCTACTGAAAATTTTAACCAAAATTGCGGTCAAAATGGGCACATTGGAGAAAAGTACTTATACAGAGGTACACACAGCGCGGCACAAGTTTGTTTCATTTATGTAATATAATAAATGTTTGATACTGATAGCAGTGGGAGCCGTAAGCTGTTTCTGCTTTCAGTCAATTTCTCTGAGGAGGAAGTAGGGGACGTGGCCAAGCCTCGCTGTTCATGTCTGTAGATACACACAACCCAGCTTGGTAGTGCCCCCTCAACACACAGCTTGCTGAGGGGGCAACCGCAGCAAAGAGGAGCAGACAGTGCACACGTGGGACTGAAAAAAGGAGGTAAGGCACCGCTGTGTGCAATAACCTTGCACAGAGCAGGCAAGTAGAACATCATTTTTATTTTATTAATTAGTATCACTTTAAGTATCCTCATCCTGGAGTGTTAGTATGCGAATTGAGCCTATTGTCTGTCTTTTGCGTTTGATAAACACATTCCAACATTCTGTACAGGAAGGAAACTTGTATCAGGAGTATACACTATTTTACCAAAAGTATTGGGACACCTGCCTTTACACACACACATGAACTGTAATGGAATCCCAGTCATAGACTCCATACACACTATTCAATTTTCTGCAGATTTTTGTCTTCCGATTTACCAAAACTATCTAATATGAGGTCAAATCTTAAGAGTTTCAATTTGTATGCAATAAGGCAGGCCCTTGCACTACATGGTTTTGGTAAATCTGAAGACAAAAATCTGCAGAAAATCTAATAGTGTGTATGGGGCCTTAGTCCGTAGGTTTCGAAATTGAGTTGGCTCACTCTTTGCAGCTATAACAGCTTCAATTCTTCTGGGAAGGCTGTGTTTATGGGAAGGTTTGACCATTCTTCCAGAAAGCACATTTGTCAGGTCAGGCACTGATGTTGGACAAGAAGGCCAGGCTCACTCTAAATCATCCCAAAGGTGTTCTATCGTGTTGAGGTCAGGACTCTGTGCAGACCAGTCAAGTTCCTCCACCCCAAACGCGCTCAGTTTTTTTCATTCAACCAATTGGTTGGAAAAAAAGAGAGGACTTGATTCCCCCATCCGCACACACAGAGCTATTGTTTTCTGATGGTGGGGAGACCTCCCTGCCTTCTGAATACACTGATCAGCTTTGCAGTCGGTAAATTGAATTCCGTACAACCGCCCTGCTTATTGCCACTTATGCGGCAAACAACCATCACCCCCCCCTGAGCAGTCTGTCCGGCACTTACTCCATCTAGGCGGGCAGCGGCTCCGTGTCCTCTCCTCCATCGGTGGCTTCCAGCGTGCAGCTCCTTACCTCCTCCTAGGTGTCCAATAGGATGGCCTGTCCTTTCAGCCAATCGGGAGACAGGTGTCAAAATCTGCTTTCTGATTGGCCGGAAGAAGGCTCAGTGTTACAATAGCAAATATTCATTCGCTGTTGTAACACACCTGGGGGAGCTGTGAGCGCATTCTCTGCGCCCCAGAGCCCACCCTATTTTGAAGCCTATTAGAGCCTCTGGCTCTAATCAGTGCTTCAAAAAAAAAAAAACACCCACCCCGCATTGGAATTCATGCATCTGAGGCCCTGAAAGGGGTTGGGCACATGTATAGGGAGAGGCGGCACGTGCCCGTGCGCCCTTAATGCCCCTGCATGTGGGTAAACACATTTTTATCAAAGTTCTATTTTGTTTTTTTATAGGATAACATCTAAAACCTGACTTTTCTGTTCAGACTACAAAAGGCAAAGAAAACATATTCTGCTTCAAATTACAAAGAAGTCTATAATTTAAATGTAATACAAACCAAATGACTCCTTTGTTTCCTTTCCTCTGTACAAGAGAACATGGAAAGAGGAAATGTGTGGAATGTACTCTGCAGAGACAAATACGAACGCCATAGATGTATACCTCCCTGAGCCAGCCCATGTTTTGCTTTGCATTTTGAAGGAGAATTCAATGTGACCTTATGCTGCCTTCCATGCAGTTTAGTGATTACAATAGCTGCAGTAAGGTGAGCCAAAGACTCAGCAGCATTTCTGCTTACTACCAGGTAATTCTTCTCTAATATAAATAGCTCATTGCAGTGTGATATAGAAGAGATTGGTGGATAAGGAGCAGATATAGAGCCCCAAAACACCTCAGAGTTCTGCAAGCCATGCTGATCAGAGACTCCAAGACCCCTTTCACATCGGAGGCCTTTTTTCAGGCGCTTTAGCGCTAAAAACAGCGCCTGAAAAAAGCCTCCGCTGAAATCCCAGTTTGAAAGCCTGAGTGCTTCCATACTGGAGCGGTGCGCTGGCAGGGCGTCAAAAAAAAGGCCTGCAAGCAGCTTCTTTGCAGCGCTGAATACACCGCTCCTAAAGCGCCCCTGCCCATTGAAATCAATGGGCAGCGGCGCTTTGCGGTAGCGGTTTTAACCCCTTTTCAGCCGCTAGCGGGGGTTAAAAACGCCCCACTATAAGCCAAAAACTATGTAAAGCATCGCTAAAAATAGCAGCGCTTTACCGTCGACGCCCTGGCGCTAGCAGTGTGAAAGTGCCCTAATAGAATCTCTCTTCAGTATGCTCTGTTCCTGGTGGCAGGTATTATTGTAGGGATACAGAAGCAAGAGGATGTGTTCGGTGTTTTCCTTGGACCACACACAGGTCAGGTTTTCCACATTTGCTTGATGGCTTCAAATCTGCATTGATAGAGAAGCCACACTATACAACTGTAATTGCGATGACTTTTGCATGTATATAAATTGGTAATACAAAATTGGCATATTTTAGTCATATCTTCTGTCAAGTGGTTACTTGTATGTACAGTTGCCACCTCATCCCTTTAAACCCGAACACATTAATTACACAAGTTCTGTGGCTGATTAAGGTGGTAATTAAACTCACTTGGTGCCTTATCTGCATTCAATTAGCCTCAGAACCTGTGTAATTCATATGTGTTAGATTTTAAAGGGATGAGGTGGCAACCCTAGGTGTATGGCTGCTTGGAATTGGATAAGATGTGCATTGGGCACTTACCTTTTAAAGCAGAATTAAACTCTCTCCTCCATCAACATGAACTATTTTTAATCCTTATGCTGCTAGCATTAGTAAATAGGAAAGTATATCATATCTGTTTTACATTTTTTTCAGTTGCTTCCTCGTTTCTGGCCTAGGCTAAAATGTCATACATCCCAGGAGACTTCATAGGCGTTTTTTTTTTTTTTTTCTTCATTCGTCTGTAGGAGGGGAGAAAGGACTTTCTCAGCTAAGCACATCCTTCTGCCTGCATGCCTGACCTAAGGGAAAATGGTATCCAGGAAGTGATACAGGAATCATTTGCCCTTACTCAAGATGGCTGCAGCTAGAAATGCTAGGGGGGTGTTTTTCAACGTGATTTCTCAAAACATAACGCTTGGAGGAGGGGTGAGTTTGCACTGAATATTTAAAATAAATGAGTTAGTGATTGGTGCTCAGATACAGTTACGTTCAGCTTTAAAGCGGGACTGTACTGAAAAAAAAAAATGTAAAAGCCAGCAGCTACAAATACTGCAGCTGCTGACTTTTAAAAAATGGACACTTACCTGTTCCAGGGTCCAGCGGTGTCGGCAGCAGAGGCCGATCGATCGCTCGGCTCCCTGCTGTAGCCGGCGCCATTCTCGGTGAGGGAATCAGGAAGTGGCTTCACTTCCCGATTCCCTACTGCGCATGCGCGAGTCGCGCGGCGCAATGAGAATCTTCAGCGCCGTCTGCCGGGTCACGTGTGTGTCCCGGCAGACAGCGCGCCGGGACAGGAGGTGACGTAAACTCCCGTGGGAGTTTATGCCCGGAAGTGGGTGCAGATACCTGTCTTAGACAGGTATCTGCACCCCCCTCCCCCCTGAAAGGTGCCAAATGTGACACCGGAGGGGGGGAGGGTTCCGAAAAGCGGGAGTTCCACTTTAGGGTGGAATCCCGCTTTAAGAACAGCACAGAAAATAAAGCTCAATGATGATCAGCTGTCCCTTATTTTCGGGGACACTTTCTGGCATGTCAAGATTTTAATTCTCTGGAAATGTTTTTGGGGTCTGGAAGCTGACCAATCCTACCATAACAATCTTTGTTTTCTGCATGCTATCAAAATATTCTATCTCTAAGGGTTAAAAGCAGGTGATTTAAAAAAAAAAATATATATATATATTATTTGTTAGCAATCATCTAATTTTCAGCTCGCTGATTGGTGCTGTTTCAAGTTCTGACAGGTACAGGAATCTGGTGCAAGCAGCATCAATTTAAAGCGGAGGGCCACCCTAAAATAAAAAATTACGTTAATATTCTTAAAACTTACCAGAAACCCTTGTTGCTAGACAGTCTTCCTAATCTGCCTCTTCCTATTCCGCGGCGCTTCCTCCTCTTCGGCGAGCTACCCCGTTGTGTTCTGGGACATGTACGACATTACAGGCTCGCTGGACAGGTAAGTGTCCTTATTAAAAGTCAGCAGCTACAAACACTTTTAAAAAATAAATTTAAAAATCACGGCCGGAACGCCCCTTTAAGTGCAGAGGCCTGACGGAATAATAAAGTGTGTCTATGACACTCTTTATGAATTCCCCCTCCTTAGTGTTCTTAAGGCAGGGTTTCTCAACTCCAGTCCTCAAGGCGCCCCAACAGGTCATGTTTTCAGGCTTTCCATTATTTTCACAGGTGATTTGATCAGTTTCACTGCCTTAGTAATTACCACAGCCATTTCATCTGAGGGAAATCCTGAAAACATGACCTGTTGGGGCGCCTTGAGGACTGGAGTTGAGAAACACTGTCTTAAGGAACCACTTAGGCCCCATTCACACAGGTGCTTAGCCACTTTGCAAATCCAAGCGGCAAGAATTAACCGATTCCTGCAGCTGAGATTGACAGTAAGGATGAGCTCAGGCGTGTTCGCAAACAGCACGTGCAGAGCCCGCCAGGAAGTCGGCACTGCACAGCACTAATCACAAGCAGTGATACATTGTCCTGATGCGCGGCTGCAGAGATCGGGAAATGTCTCACTGCCTGTGATTAGTGCTGTGCAGTGCCGACTTCCTGGCGGGCTCTGCACGTGCTGTTTGCGAACACGCCTGAGCTCATCCTTAATTGACAGCTGTGTGCGGTTAGCACACTTTGTGCGCATCCAGTTGCAATCACAGCAGGTATTTGCTGGCTGTGCAAAAAAATCACTAAGACCCCTTTCACACAGGGGCGGGGGTGTGTTAGCAGTAGTAGTTTTAGCGGTGCTTTACCGCCATTATAGCGGCACTTTTTCGGCTGCTAGCAGGGTGCTTTTAACCCCCGCTAGAGGCTGAAGACAGGGTTAAAAGTGCCCGCGCTGCGGACCTGCCGAAATGCTTTGCAAACGCTTCCCATTAAACACTGCTCCCGCACTGCTCCAAAGATGCTGCTTGCAGGACTTTTTTTCCCCTGCAAGTGAACTGCCCTAGTGTGAAAGCACTCGGGCTTTCACACTGGGGTGACTTGAGAGGCGCTTTACAGGCGCTATTTTTAGCGCAAAAATGCCTGAAAAGTGCCCCAGTGTCAAAGTGGTCTTATAGCTACAGCCACTAACATCCTATCATTGCTGTGTACGGGCCCAATGCCCACTGCTATCAGCACACAGCTGTCAATCCCAGCCACAGGAATCAGATTTATGCTGTTGGGATTTGTAGTGGGGCTAAACAAAGTGCCTTAACCAGTACTTTGTTCAAAGTTGAAATCCATGTGGATAGATTTGTTGATTTAGCCTCCATCATTTTTTTATCACCATCTGTGGACAAAATCGGGAGATTGCATTCCATTACCCACTGTAAGGCTGATGTCAGATGAACTGTGCCGCTGGCAACCAGAGGCAGGATCGTTCGGACAGGAAGTAAAAAGGTTCCTTAATGAGGATACAGATGGGGAAAAAAAAACTTACAGGGGTTATAACTAGAGTTGCCGCCTCATCCCTTTAGGCTCGATTCACATCTATGCATTTTGCTTTTGAGCGTTTTTGCGGTGCTTGCCGCGTTTTTGGACATGTGCTTTTACCACAATTTTGCCGCGT
This sequence comes from Lithobates sylvaticus, assembly GCA_028564925.1. Lineage (NCBI taxonomy): Eukaryota > Metazoa > Chordata > Amphibia > Anura > Ranidae > Lithobates > Lithobates sylvaticus. The sequence goes on along the minus strand of CM053026.1, from coordinate 253,433,958 downwards.
TTTGCTTTATTATTTTTTTATTTACACTGTGGTTGCTTAGCAACCAGCTATATACAGTGTAAAAAAAATGAAAAATAAAATAAAAAAAACGCAAATCTCGGCAAAAACGCGGTACTTGCGTTTTGGATGCGGGTCCATTGACTTCTATTACATGCAAAACGCTGCATTTTGCATGAAAAAAAAGTCCCTGACCCTTTCCAAAAACGCAGAGGCACAAAAATGCATTGATGTGAACATGTTCCAAAGGAACCCATGTTAAAAAATTTCCCTGCATTTCTGAAAAATGCAAAATGCATCAAAAAACGCATTAGTGTGAATCAAGCCTTAAACCCAAACACATATTAATTAGGTTCTGTGGGTGATTAAGGTGGTAATTAAACTCACTTGGTGCCTTACTTGCATTAAATTAGCCTCAGAACCTGTGTAATTCATATGGGTTCGGGTTTAGGCTGGGTTCACACTGGTACCACTTTGGATCCGACTTTGCCCTGCGATTTGAAGTCCGACTTCAGTGAACAGGTATCTGACTTTGATCCCCAACAATACCAGGCACTGTGTCTGATATGAATCTTTAGGGGAAACTCCACGCCAAAAAAATAAATAAAAAAAAAACGGCATGGGTTCCCCCTCCAAGAGCATACTAGGCCCTTCGGTCTGGAATGGATTTTAAGGGGAAGCCCCACGCCACCCCCCCCCCAAATCCATACCAGACCCTTAGCTGAGCACATAGCCCGGCAGGTCAGGCAAGTGGGTGGGAAACAAGCGAGCGCCACCCCCCTCCTGAACTGTACCAGGCCGCATGTCCTCAACATTGGGGGGGTGGGTGCTTTGGGCCCCCCACCCCAAAGCAACTTGTCCCCATGTTGATGAGGACAAGGACCTCTTCCCGACAACCCTGGCCGTTGTTGGTCGAAGGTCTGTGGGCGGGGGGCTTATCAGAATCTGGACGCCCCCTTTAACAAGGGGGCCCCCAGATCCCGGCCCCCATCCTATGTGAAAGAGTAATGGGGTACATTGTACCCCTACCCATTCACCTAAAAAAAAATGCCACGTCAAAATGTCACGTAAGGGGCGGGCCTCCGATAACCCCGCCCCATGTCAATATACGTAGGGGCACACCGCTCACCCAGCATTAGAGTGGGAGAGAGCTTTGAGTCAACATCGGAAGAAGAACAGAGGGAGAACACAGCAGAGAAGACCTGGCAAAAGAGCAAGAAGATAGCGGAGAAGACCCAGCAGAGGCAGAAGACAGCGGACAGGGAGAAAAACCGGAGTGGGCTAGAAGACATAAATGGAGAGCGGAGAAGACACTGAGAAGGGAGAAAACGTCACTTTATACTGTGTTCTATTTTTGACACTTTTTTTTAAGGTGAATGGGTAGGGGTACAATGTACCCCATACTCATTCACATAGGGTGGGGGCCCCCTTGTTAAAAGGGGCTTTCGTATTATGATAAGCCCCCTCGCCCGCAGACCCTGACAACCAACCGCCAGGGTTGTCTGGAAGAGGCCCTTGTCCTCCTCAACATGGGGACAAGGTGATTTGGGGTGAAGTGAGGGGGCCCCCCTGCCCCAAAGCACTCACCCCCCCATGTTGAGGGCATGTGGCTTCGGGTGTGGTTCGGGGGGGATGCTTGCTTGTCCCCACCCCCTTTCCTGACCTGCCAAGCTGTGCACTCGGATAAGGGTCTGGTATGGATTTTGGGGGGGGGGGGGGACCCATGCCTGTTTTTTTTTTTTTTTTTTTTTTGTATTTGGCATGATGTTCCCCTTCAAGATCATCGGAGCACAAGTCACATGCCAAAGTCGGATCAGTCAAGATGGCGATCCGACTTTAGTTATATTCAATGGGCTGAAGTAGGATCAAAGTCGGACCAAAGAAGTGCAGGGAGCATTTTCAAAGTCGGACCGACTTGTGCCGAACCAGTTAAGATGGTTCCCATAGGGAAACATTGATTATCACTCATGCGACATGAGCGGGTACGTTTTATCTTACCAGTGTGAACCTGGCCTCAAAGGGATGAGATGGCAACCCTAATTATAACCCTCCCTTAATCTATCCAAAATGAAAGCACAGCTTTGCATTTAGGTCTGCTTTTACATTGTATGACTTGCCAAAATATTTTTTTACTTTTTGTATAATGTGTGGGAAGGGTAGAACCTCTGTCAGGTTTTTACTGCTGTTTGGGGCTCTATTAGAGAGATTTATTCTCACTTTCTGTCTGGCTGACAACATTTTACTGACCAGGAAGTGAGGGGAACTCTTCAGCATCAACCCATACCCAACTAAAACAGTTTTTCTTTGATAGATTAGGGGATTGCTAGAACCTCTGTCAGATTTTTACTTTTGCCTGTGTTCTTTTTGCAGGTTTTTATCTTACTTCATGTCTAGTAAAACAGTTTTTGAAAGGAAGTGATGTTAAATTAATTTACCAGCTTTTCCCACTCTATCCAAAATGAGAAAAAAAACTTTTTGGCTTGACATACACTTCAAGTCCCCTTTCACACAGGCGCCTCTGTGAAGCAGGATCCACTTTGTCAGTGGGGGATCTCTCTGCAGAGTGGACACTGTCATAGCCCGCTCGTCTATGGGGCAATCGGATGGAAACAGACCGCCTGTCTGTTTTCATCCGATCCGCCAGACAGATGGAGAATCGGACCACCATCCGTCTGTTTTTGGCAGCGGACATGCTGCTGCTCCATATGAATGAATGAGTGACTTGTGACTTGTATAGTACTACCTATGCAAACTGAATCGCCTCAGGGCGCTTTTTGCCACCAGTGTCCATCTGCGGTATAGCGCAGTCCTTTGCCCCATGGGGTCCCAACACGCTTACAAACACATACACACATTTGGCCAATTTTTTTTACAGGATCTAATTAACCTACCAGCATGTCTTTGGAGTGTGGGAGGAAACCGGAGTACCCGGAGGAAACCCACGCAGGCACAGGGAGAACATGCAAACTCCAGGCAGATGGTGTCGTGGTTGGGATTTGAACCAGTGACCCTATTGCTGCTAGGTGAAAGTGCTAACCACTACACCACTGTGCAGCCCCACTGGCGGGTCCGATCAGGTTCGTCTGAAAAACAGACAGGCCGACCTGATCTTTTCGCCCATGTGAAAGGAGCCTAAGGCCCCTTTCACACCGGGGCGTTTTTCATGCGGTGCAGCGCTAAAAATAGCGCCTGTTCACCGCATGAAAAAATCCGGCCCCTTTAACTCCAGTGTGAAAGCCGGCGGGCTTTCACACTGGAGCGGTGCGCTAGCAGGACGGCAAAAAAAGTCCTGCTAGCAGCATCTTTGGAGCGGGATAGGAGCGGTGTGTTCACCGCTCCTATAACGCTCCTTCCCATTGATTAGAATGGGACACCGCGGTAATACCGCCGCAAAGCGCCGCTACGGCGGCGCTCTGCGGGGGGTCTTTAACCCTTTTTCGGCCGCTCGCGGGGGGTAAAACCGCACCGCGAGCGGCCGAAAACCGCGGTTAAAACGACGGTAAAGCAGCGCTAAATATAGCGCTGCTTTACCGTCACCGCGGCTCCCCGCCCCAGTGTGAAAGGGGCCTAAGAGCTCGTTCTCACACACATTGCTCTCTGAAGGGTGATCTGTGGTAGATGTATTACTCGCTGCCTCTTTTAACCCCTAAAAGCCTGCCGCAACTCAACAAACGAACATATATTGCAGGCGGTTGTGATGCAGCCTCATTCAGTCAAATATGTCACGTTCAGTGGGTGTACTGCTGGCCAAGTGCCACGTGCGTTGGGGGTGGTATAACGTTTTTGCTGAGTCGTGAAGCAATGCGTTGCAGCTGTAGCAAGTATACCCTGCCCAGCTGCCTGTGCAGCATAAGGGGAAGCAGTTGGGAAGTTGTAGGTTGTGTTTGAAGTGATATATGTAAAGAGACAGCACAAGTTAGGTTTCTTTAAATGCAACTATATCATCCATAACAGGTTGTGCCCCCCCTCAAGCAATGTGTACAAGGCTTTAATTTACATGGTTATATGTTTACTGTTACAATATATAAAGAAATGAAAGGGTCCCAGTTTAACATCCTGTGCAAACATGTCTTTTCAGGAAGTAATTACCCTCTCTTTTGTACATGAATGTCCCTGGTAGGCAGGCTCAGGTTTAGGCTTACCATGTTTTATTTACAAACTTCAGCAGAGCCCATGAATGTCTCATGATGACACGTCATTTTTTACTGAGAATTGCTGCTTGCCACATATGTAAGTGAATTTTCCACATTGCTCCACGTGAGGCTGCTACAGGCCATGTGCCAGGTCTTGGAGAGGAAACATGAGGTGGTGGGGGGAGAGTGAGGAGACTTTGACAGGCTGTCTGTGAAGTTTTTCGAGGGGGAGGAGAAGACGGGGGCAGGGTTTAGGACAGAAAGCCAAGTTGCAGAATGGAGGGACGGGAGAACAACCACTGGTTGCCCTTTATAAAGAGGTCAGTAGTGATGCCTTTTTACTCCTAATGTCCCTTATCTTCCAAAAGTGCAGTGGTCACCTTTTGTGTGCATTGTGGTGGCCCCTTAGCCACAGGGAATGTGTACAGTTACTTCTTCCAGGTCAACTGAAGAACAGGAGACGCACCGTTTTCATCTAACAGCCTCTGGGATTCTGGTGACCACGAGCTGCAATCCTTCAGTAAAAACAATTCAGTCTAGTTCATTGCAATCCGTCAGTAAAAACAATTCAGTCTAGTTCACTGCAATCCGTCATGTCCTCCTTGCTGACATTGTTTACAGTTAGACTGCATGGTCTCATTCGAAGAAGAAAGGTCATTTTAAAAACAATTACACATTTCCTTCTGCCAATTTCTTTTGTTTGCGATAACGCACCCATGTGCTTTACAGTGCGTTTTGACTTGACTTACCTCCAAGTTTTTTGAGATAGGAACGAGGGACACCTATTAGCAAAAGCATGTAGGCATAGGACACAGGAGAATTCTACAAAAAATAATTACTTAAAGGATAAGTTCACCTTTTTATAACATGTTACACCCATATTCATGTTGTAACATGTTATGAATGCACCCCCCCTCCCCCCATCCCCACTGTGAAAGCAGACCTGGGATCTTATCCCCATGTCTGCTGCCAGAGATCTAAAAAAAAAAAACGGCCGTGCGGGGTTGCGCTCACCGGGCCTCGTCACTCATTCACAGTCCTCTTTGAATGGAAAACTATAAGGTCCAGTGGTCGGCACAGTGGTGTAGTGGGTAGCACTCTTGCCTAGCAGTAAAATGGGTCACTGGTTCAAATCCCAACCACGACACTACCTGCCTGGAGTTTGCATGTTCTCCCTGTGCCTGCATGGGTTTCCTCCGGGTACTCTGGTTTCCTCCCACACTCCAAAGACATGCTGGTAGGTTAATTGGCTTCTGTCTAAATTGGCCCTACTATATGAATGTGAGTTCATTAGATTGTAAGCTCCTTGAGGGTAGGGACTGAGGTGAATGTACAGTGTATATGTAAAAGCGCTGCGTAATTGACAGAGCTAGATAAGTACCTTAAATAATAATAGCAACCTGCTGTCGGCTTGTAGTTTTCAATTAACTAATACAGCCATGTGAGCTCCGTCTAAAGCCTTGTACACGCGATCAAATTTTCCGACGGGAAATGTGTGATGACAGGCTGTTGGCAGAAGATCCGACCATGTGTATGCTCTATCGGACAATTGTTGTCAGATTTTCAACGGACAAATGTTGGATAGCAGGTTTTACAATTTTCCGCGGACAAATGTCTGTTTTTATTTATTTATTTTTTATTTTTTTAATCTTCAAAGGCTTTTTTTTTCTAGTGATCTCAAGAATAATAATATCTATATTTTTTTTGGGCAAGTTACCACAACACCATTATCCCGTAGTTTTTAAGATCAAAGATACAACTATGTTGTGTCCCTTGTCAATTTTACATTGTATTTTTTTAAATGTAACTGCCTACTCCCAAACTGTCATTTTGAAGTAAAACACATAGCCAAGTATTATTCTCCACAATTTTTTTATTGTGCATTAAAAAAAAAGAAAACAAATACAATTAGACATGCTATCTGCCAATAGAACTTAACCAAAAAATGCATCCAAAAATATAGAAAATATACCAAATCAAATCATTATTCAACCAAAAAAATTATGTCAAAGCAATAACCAAGGCCAATAATAAATAACACGTTCTCTCCTCCGATTCCGCAACATATCTGGTCGACGAACGGCCGTTCAGAAACAAAATGAAAAGCGCGAATCAACACTTACCAAACTTCTACCAATACGAAAATTAGCAGAAGGAGCCCAAAGGGTGGCGCTAAAGAGCTGAAAAAACATGTAGTACATCACTACGTTCGTGATTGTTGGCCAACGATTGTGTGCCGCGTGTATGTAAGACAAGTTTGGGCCAACGCCCTTCGGACAAAAGTCCACGGTTTTGTTGGCCAACAATCTGATCGTGTATACGAGACTTAACTGTCAGAAAAGGTACAAGCAAGCCGATACACTGACAGATCTGCAGGAGACCTGCATGGCACCCCAGATCTGCTGATTGCTGGTGCAATGCTTGCGCCTGCAACAAAAAATAATAAATGAACATTTTTTTACCAGCAACAAAATGTGCATTTATTTTTTTAAATGAACGTATCCTTTAAACCCACAAGTGATTTTTTTTTTAACCTCTAGTATTCCTTTATGCTGGCTTTTGGAATTAACAAATGCAGCAATTTAGAAATTGGATGAATGGTTTAGCACTGGAAAACACTTTTTGAAAGCTAGAAAGTGCACTTTATACAGTGGGGGAAATAATTATTTGATTCCCCCTGCAGATTTTGTTGTAAAGTAAAATAATTATTTGATCCCCTACCAACCAACAATAATTCTGGATCCCACAGACTGGCTACAGTATGAGCTCATGGGGTCCAAGATTAGTCCTGCCAATTTAAGAAGGTGCACCTAACGACAACTCGTTATGTGTATAAAAGACACCTGTCCACAGAATCTTTCTTCCATGCAAACCCACCATCATGGACAAAACCAAAGAGCTGTCAAAGGATGTCACGGACAAGATTCTAGACTTACACAAGGCTGGAACGGGCTACAAGACCATCAGCAAGAACCTTGGTGAGAAGGAGACAACTGTTGGAGCAAATTTTTTGCAAATGGAATTACCGTATTTATCGGCGTATAACACGCACCCCAAGTTTAGGAGGGCATTTTAAGGAAAAAAAGTTTTAGGAGGGAAGTTTAGGGAAAAAAAAAAAAACTTACATTTAAGCGTCATTTGCAGCTTGCCCAGCGTCATTTGAAGCCTTGCCCAGCGTCATTGCAGCCTTGCCCAGCGTCATTGCAGCCTTGCCCAGCGTCATTTGCAGCCTTGCCCAGCGTCATTGCAGCGTGCCCAGCGTCATTGCAGCGTGCCCAGCGTCATTGCAGCTTGCCCAGCGTCATTGCAGCATGCCCAGTTTCTTTGTAACTTGCCAGCGTCATTAGAAGTCCGGTCTGGGTTTAAATTTCCCGCCGCCGAGACTCTCTGTCGCCTGCGCGGCCGAAAAAGCCCGAAGCGTGGCCGAAAAAGACCGAAGCACTCCCGGAAAGGGCCGAGCCGACTGTTCATCTCCGCTCGCGGTCCCGCCTCCCTGCTGTTTCAGGAGCGAGCGCAGGGAGGCGGGACTACGAGCAGAGCCGAACAGTCTGCTCGGTCTATTCCGGCGCTGCTTCGGGTTTTTTCGGCAGCGCTCACTATTTCTCGACGGCGCTTGCCATTTTTGTCATTTTTTTGGGGGGTATCGGCGTATAACACGCACCCACGACTTTCCCCCGATTTTAAGGGGGAAAAAGTGCGTGTTATACGCCGATAAATACGGTAATACATAATAACCATCAATCACCCTCGGTCTGGAGCTCCATGCAAGATTTTCCATGATCATGAAAAAAATGAGGGATCAGCCCAGATATACACAGGAGGAGCTTGTGAATGATCTCAAGGCAGTTGACAAACTAACTAACACAATAGGCCACCATGGATTAAAATCCAGCCGCACCCGCAAATACCCCCTCCTTAAAAAGGCACATGTACAGGCCCGTCCTGAAGTTTGTCAATGAACATCTAAATGATTCAGAGCAGGATTGGGAGAAAGTGCTGTGGTCAGTCAGATGAGGCCAAAATTGAGCTCATTGGCATTAACTCGACTCGCTGTGCTTGGAGAAGAAAAATACTGACTATGACCTTAGGAATACCATCACTACAGTCAAGCAAGGATGTGGAAACCTAATGCTTTGGCGCTGTTTCTCTGCCAAAGGTAAAGGCTGACTTTGCCGAATTGAGGGGCCAATGGACAGGGCCATGTGTTGTAAAATCTTGGATGAAAACCTTTTTCCCTCAGCCAGAACACTGATGATGGGTTGTGGATGGGTTTTCCAGCATGACAATGACCCAAAACATACTGCCAAGGCAACAAAGGAGTGGCTTAAGAAGAAGCACATTGGGGTCATGGTGACCAGACCTTAATCCTATAGAAAATGTATGGAGGGAGCTGAAACTTTGAGTTGTTAAGCGATGGCCAAGAAACCTTAAGGATTTAGAGAAGATCTGTAAAGAGTGGACCAAAATCCCTCCTGAGATGTGTGCAAACCTGGTAACCACAAGAAACGTCTGACCTCTGTGCTTGCATACAAGGGTTTCTCTACCAAGTACTGTTTTGCTTGGGGATCAAATACTTATTTTACTCACTGAACTGCAACTCAATTTATAACATTTGTATCATGTGTTTTTTTTCTGGATTATTGGTTGTTATTATGTATTATTATCATTTAAATTACACCTATGATAAAAATTATAGACCCTTAATTTCTCTGTAAGTGGGCAAACTTGCAAAATCTACAGGGGATCAAATATAAATTTTCCCCACTGTACATTTGACCAAAATGAGGGACAAATGAGAAGATCTAAATAAGAGCCACCAAAAATAATACATTTTGGCATGTCCAGCGCTGTCCTCACACAGGCCAGTTTTTCACCAGTCTTCGCGTCACCGATGCAGACCCACTGCCCATGTGTGAGTTGCGCTGCGCTTTGTGAATTAACCTGCAGCCTTCTGGGACCTGTGACAGAAGGCTGCAGGTAATGGGGGGTTGAACTTCTGCTTAGATCGCCTAGGCAATTAAAATGGGAGCGGGTACCTGTCAAAACCAGGTACCTGCCCCCCCCCCGAAAAAAGCAAAACTTCCCTTTTAGGCTACTTTCACACTGGAGCGGTGGGGGCGCTGGCGGTAAAGCGGCGCTATATTTAGAAAAAGGGTCAATACCGCCCGCAAACCGCCGCTGCAGCGGCATTTTGCGGGCGGGTTCGGAATGCTGCCCCATTGTTTTCAATGGGAGCGGGCGCTATAGGAGCGGTAAATATACCGCTCCTATAGCGAGCCAAAGATGCGGCTTGCAGGACATTTTCCAGCGTTCTGCAAGCGCACCGCTTCAGTGTGAAAGCCCTCTGGCTTTCACACTGAAGACACAGCAACAGCTGTTTGGGGGCGGTTTGCAGGCGCTATTTTTAGCGCAATAGCGCCTGCAAACCGCCCCAGTGTGAAAGGGGCCTTAGGGTGAAGTTCCACTTTAACACAGTCTTTGTTTTTATTTGCATATTCAGTTGTGTTTACCTTCTCTTATTTTCTCCCTTTTGGTCTGCTAAATATACAATAGATTTTTTGTTTGCTTTCTGTTCATTCTTTACATGAACAGAACTAACGATTTTTTGTTTAAAGGTTTACTAAACCCACAACCAGGGTGGATATAAATCAATGATTTAAAAAATAAAAAAAATCTGATTTTTTTTAATTCAAATCGATTTTATTTATTTATTTATTTTAGATTTTTATCACATTTATTTTAATAAAATGCTTTTGGAGTAAAAATCTATCCAAAGATAGTTTTCTATTTAAGATACATTAATAATTTAGCTTATTCGGCATGAAATGGAGCTTAGTTATGTAGCATGAGGCTGTATATTTGGTAAACTCATTCAATTAATCCAAGCTCTGCAAGCTGAGATAACATGCACTGCATTGATGCATTCACACAATTTCACAGTAACCATGAGATAAACCAAAGTTCAGGACTATTTCTTTATCCCATTGTTTTGCAGATCTATGTACACTACAAACTGTATGATTGAATCGGATCTGATAATCGCTGTTTTACTAACCTGACAGTTTATTATTCTAAATAGGAAATCTTCATTTTGTTTGCAAATATTAAAGATTCTAACTACCAGCAAGAACGAGTCCTTACATTTAAAGAGCACATGTCATTTCAGATCCATCATGGCAGCTCCTGCATCCACTCACCTGCTGCCGCCACATCCCTCACGTTGTTGTGTCACTGCCGCATCAGCAGCCGCCCCATTAAAGTGAATGGGACTGTCGGTGGGTCAACAGCGGGTCAGAGGAGAAGCCGCTGAGAGACAGAGATGACAGTTGCTGTTTAAAAAATTATGATTTAAATTAAGCCTTTTTACTAGTGATTTAAATCGACTTGATTTAAATCAAATTCACCCTGCCCACAACAGTAAAATCAGTCGGTATATGCAGTAAAGCATGCTTGTTATACCCACTATGGAACCTAAGGGGTTAATCATCCACATTGTGTAAAAAGGCTGTTTGATCCTGTATGCACAGAACCTCCTCTTTTTCCACTGACTCAAGAACATGTCTGGACAGTACAGAGCCTTTAGAGCCAGGCTGCACATGCTCAGTTTGGTGTGTATTGCTAGAGATTTTTTAATTTTTTCCTTGGGAGAGTGCATGTGCTCTGCACAGGGCCAATCGGCACTGTCCAGACTGAGAGTCAGGGGTCCTGGATCCTGATAGGACAGCTCAGTGCAGTATGAAAACACCTCCTACAAGATTTACCAGGAACTGATAGAAGTCACAAGACTGCTATATACTGTTGATGAGAAAAGGTATTTAGCCGTTTATATTTACTAAAGCTATTGCATTTCTGTGTACTGTGGGAGACCAGATATAGTAAATGCAGGGTCCTGGGTTTTAGTAATACTTTAATGTGTACTGTTTTCGTACAAGAAAAATCAGATACGAAAGGCCGCACATGATTAAAAAAAAAAAAAAAAAAGCCTTTGTCTAAGAATTTCCGTACAATTAGAAGCACCCTCAGTTTCGACTTGCTGTGAAAACATTGAGGAAAACCAGACAATCAATCGCCCGATTTCCTTATAGTGTGTACCCAGCTTAAGAGAGAATAGAGATGGGGGCTTGCCAGACCAAACAATACATAACACTCTTATATAAACTGGTATGGAGTGAAGTTCTGCTTTAACTAGTAGTGAAACATTTCTCTAAGTTTTAAAGTGGTTCTAAAGGGAGAATGATTTTTTTTATCTTAATGCATTCTAAATAACTCAACACACAGCCATTAATGTTGAAACCGCTGGCAACAAAAGTGAGTACACCCCTAAGTGAAAATGTCCAAATTAGGCCCAAAGTGTCAATATTTTGTGAGGCCACTATTATTTTTCAGCACTGCCTTAACCCTCTTGGGCATGGAGTTCACCAGAGCTTCACTGGTTGCCACTGGAGTCCTCTTCCACTCCTCCATGATGACTTTACAGAGCTGGTGGATGTTAGAGACCTTGCGCTCCTCCACCTTCTGTTTGAGGATGCCCCACAGATGCTTGGCCAGTCCATCATCACCTTTACCCTCAGCTTCTTTAGCATGGCAGTGGTCATCTTGGAGGTGTGTTTGGGGTTGTTATCATGTTGGCATACTGCCCGGCGGCCCAGTTTCCAAAGGAAGGGGATCATGCTCTGCTTCAGTATGTCACAGTACATGTTGGTATTCATGCTTCCCTCAATGAACTGTAGCTCCCCAGTGTCGGCAGCACTCATTCAGCCCCAGACCATGACACTCCCACCACCATGCTTGACTGTAGGCAAGACACACTTGTCTTTGTGCTCCTCACCTGGTTGCCACCACACACGCTTGACACCATCTGAACCAAATAAGTTTATCTTGGTCTCATCAGACCACAGGACATGGTTCCAGTAATCCATGTCCTTAGTCTGCTCATCTTCAGCAAACTGTTTTCAGGCTTTCTTGTGCATCATCTTTAGAAGAGGCTTCCTTCTGGGATGACAGCCATGCAGACCAATTTGATGCAGTGTGCGGCGTATGGTCTGAGTACTGACAGGCTGACCCCCCCCCCCCCCCCCTACCACCACTTCAACCTCTACAGCAATGCTGGCAGCACTCATACGTCTATTTCCCAAAGACAACCTCTGGATATGACGCTGAGCACATGCACTCAACTCCTTTGGTCGACCATGGCGAGGCCTGTTCTGAGTGAAACCTGTCCTGTTAAACCGCTGTATGGTCTTGGCCACCGTGCTGCAGCTCAGTTTCAGGGTCTTGGCAATCTTCTTATAGCCTAGGCCATCATTATGTAGATCAACAATTCTTTTTTTCAGATCCTCAGAGAGTTCTTTGCCATGAGGTGCCATTTTCAACTTCCAGTGACCAGTATGAGAGAGTGAGAGCAATAACACCAAATTTAACACACCTGCTTCCCCATTCACATCTGAGACCTTGTAACACTAATGGGAAAATTACTAATTGGCCCAATTATAGACATTTTCACTTAGGGGTGTACTCACTTTTGTTGCCAGCGGTTTAGACAATGGCTGTGTGTTGAGTTATTTTGAGGGGACAGCAAATTTACACTGTTATACAAGCTGTACACTCACTACTTTACATTGTAGCAAAGTGTCATTTCTTCAGTGTTGTCACATGAAAAGATATAATAAAATATTTACAAAAATGTGAGGGGTGTACAATATATAAAGTTGTGCTCATAAGTTTACATACCCTGGCAGAATTTTTCAGAGAACATTTCTTTCACGCATGGTTAGTGTTTGGCTGAAGCCATTTATTATCAATCAACTGTGTTTTACTCTTTTTAAATCATAATGGCAACATAAACTACCCATATGACCCTGATTCAAAAGTTTACATACCCCAATTCTTAATTCCGTGTATTGCCCCCTTTAACATCTATGACAGCTTGAAGTCTTTTGTGGTATTTGTGGATGAGGCTCTTTATCTTCTCAGATGGTAAAGCTGCCCATTCCTCTTGGCAAAAAGCCTCCAGTTCCTGTAAATTCTTGGGCTGTCTTGCATGAACTACACGTTTGAGATCTCCCCTGAGTGGCTCAATGATATTGAGGCCACTCCAGAACCTTCACTTCTGCTGTAAGGTCGACTTGGCCTTGTGTTTTGGATCATTGTCATGTTGGAATGTCCAAGTACGTCCCATGCGCAGCTTCCTGGCTGATGAATGCAAATGTTCCTCCAGTATTTTTTGATAACATACTGCATTCATCTCGCCAACAATTTTGACCAAATTTCCTGTGCCTTTTGTAGCTCACACATTCCCAAAACATCAGCGATCCACCTCCGTGTTTCACAGTAGGAATGGTGTACCTTTCATCATAGGCCTTGTTGACTCCTCTCCAAATTTAGTGTTTATGGTTGTGGCCAAAAAGCAAAATTTTGGTCTCATCACTCTAAATGACTTTGTGCCAGAAGGTTTGAGGCTTGTCTCTGTGCTGTTTGGCATATTGTAAGCGGGATACTTTGTGGCATTTGCGTAGTAATGGCTTTCTTCTGGCGACTGGACCATGCAGCTCATCTTTCTTCAAGTGCCTCCTTTAGGCCCCTTTCACACTGGGGCGGTGTGGGCGTCGGCGGTAAAGCAGCGCTATATTTTGCGCTGCTTTACCGTCGTTTTAGCAGCGTTATTCGGCCACTAGCGGTTCGGTTTTAACCCCCACTAGCAGCCGAAAAAGGGTTAAAACCTTTATAACCCCTTTAAGGGTTAAAACCTTTTATAGCCGCGCTGCCCCATTAATTTCAATGGGTAGGAGCGGTGAATACACCGCTCCAAAGATGCTGCTAGCAGGACTTCTTTTGCAGTCCTGCTAGCGCACCGCTCCAGTGTGAAAGCCCTCCGGCTTTCACACTGGAGTATAAGGATACGCTGTTTTCAGGTGCTATACAGGCGCTATTTTTAGCGTTGTAGCGCCTGAAAAACGCTTCAGTGTGAAAGGGGCCTTATTGTGCATCTTGAAACAGCCACACCACATGTTTTCAGAGAGTCCTGTATTTCACCTGCAGTTATTTGTGGGTTTTTCTTTGCATCCCAAACAATTTTTCTGGCAGTTGTGGCTGAAATTTTAGTTGGTCTACCTGACCGTGGTTTGGTTTCAACAGAACCCCTCATTTTTCACTTCTTGATTATAGTTTGAACACTGCTGATTGGCATTCTCATTTCCTTGGATATCTTTTTATATTCTTTTCTTGGTTTATAAAGTTCAACTACCTTTTCCCACAGATCCTTTGACAATTCTTTTGCTTTCCCCATGACTCAGAATCCAGAAACTCATTGACCTTTTACACACACACACTAATTACAAGCAAACAGATCACAGGTGAGGATGGTTACCTTTAATAGCCATTCAAACCCCTTTGTGTCAACTTGTGTGCATCTTTAAGGCCAAAATCACCAGGGTATGTAAACTTTTGTTCAGGGTTATTTGGGTAGTTTTTGTTGCCATTGTGATTTAAAAAGAGTAAACACAGTTGATTGATGATAATAATCGGCTTCAGCCAAACACTAACCACGAGTGAAAGAAATGTTTTTGTGTTATCATTCATATTCTCTGAAAAATGGTCAAGAAATCATAAAATGTAAACTTATGAGCACAATTGTATACACTATATTACCAAAAGTATTGCGACGCCTGCCTTTTAGACATACATGAACTTTTATGGCATCCCAGTCTTAGTCCGTAGGGTTCAATATTGAGTTGGCCCATCTTTTGCAGCTATAACAGCTTCAACTCTTCTGGGAAGGCTGTCCACAAGGTTTAGGGGTGTGTCTGTGGGAATGTTTGACCATTCTTCCAGAAGTGCATTTGTGAGGTCAGGCACTGATGTTGGACGAGAAGAGCTGGCTTGCAGTCTGCGCTATAATTCATCCCAAAGGTTCTATTGGGTTGAGGTTAGGACTCTGTGCAGGCCAGTCAAGTTCCTCCACCCCAAACTCTCTCATCCATGTCTTTATGGACCTTGTTTTTGCACTGGTGCACAGTCATTTCGGAACATAAGAGACGACCCCCAAACTGTTCCCACAAAGTTGGGAGTATGAAATTGTCCAAAATGTCTTGGTATGCTGAGGCCTTAAGAGTTTCCTTCACTGAAACTAAGGGGCCAAGCCCAACCCCTGAAAAACAACCCCATACCATAATCCCCCCTCCACCAAATGATTTGGACAAGTACACAAATCAAGGTCCATAAAAACATGGATGAGCAAGTTTGGGGTGGAGGAACTTGACCCGATAGAACACCTTTGGGATTAATTAGACTGCAAGCCAGGCCTTCTTGTCCACTTCAGTGCCTGACAAATGCTCTTCTGGAAGAATGGGCAAAATTCCCATAGACACACTCCTAAACCTTGTGGACAGCCTTCCCAGAAGAGTTGAATCTGTTATAGCTGCAAAGGGCGGGCCAACTCAATATTGAACCCTACGGACTAAGACTGGGATCTGGGATGCCATTAAAGTTCATGTGCGTGTAAAGGTAGGCGTCCCAAAGCTTTTGGTAATATAGCATATATATATATATATATATATATATATATATATATATATATATATATATATATATATATATATATATATATAAAATTTGTTGTTGGGCAGATTTAAAAATGCAAATTGCAGCAAGATCGCACTACATTCTTTTCTGCAGCGTCTTGATTGAAGTTTTCGTTTAAAAAAAGTCCCTGGCCCTTTCTAAAAATGCACAGGCACAAAAATGCATTCATGTGAATGTGTTCCATAGGAACCCATGTTAAAAATAATGTCCTGTGTTTCTGCAAAAAGCGCATTGGTGTGAATGGAGCCTTATGGCCCATACACACGATCCGAATATCGTACGACAGATCTTACGACCTTTTTCGCTTAATAGACACAAGTAGAAATTGAATAGGAAAATAAAGTCCCGAAAATTCTCGTACGACAGGAAAAAAAATCGTAAGTGATGTCATGTGTTGTAATGTATTTGTATTGTATTTTCGGACGACAACTATACTGACTAAATGAAAATCGTAGGATCTGGAATCGTACGAGGAAAATTTTTGTTGCATGTCTGATCGAATAATATTGGATGAACTGTTGTGGTCGGCTGACGAAAGTAGTGTACACACGATCCGAAAATCGTACGATTCTTCCTCGGACGACAGTTTTCGTACAATATTCGGATTGTGTGTACGGGCCATAAGGCAGGTTTTTTTTGTTTATTTTACATAAGCATTTAGGGTGCCATTGAAAATAAATCACAACCCATATACACCCAGGGTGACAACACAGGAGTATAACTGGGGATTCAATTGGGAGACAGTTGTCACACAAAAGATTTCTGAACTTGGGCCTTCATGTCAAGATTACCATACGTTATTTAAATGAAGACTAATAATTTAAAGATTGTAACAAAATGTTAAATATTTTTTAAGATTTTTTTGATTTAAGTTTAGATCTACTTTTAATAAAGTGTTTTTTTTTGTACTGGTGTCTGTACAGTGTCAAATAATCTGCTGTGCTGTCATAACAAACTTTTTTATTTTATAACTACTTCAAACGCCTCCTCTAACATCTTTTATTTTTACATTTTCTGAGCAGGTCCAGCATGTCTGGCCTACATCTAGTAAAGAAGGGGCGAGAACACAAGAAGCTTGACCTCCATCGAGACTTCACTGTCGCTTCTCCAGCTGAGTTTGTGACACGCTTTGGGGGTAACCGCATCATTGAAAAGGTGCGTACAGTTTTATTATGCTTTTTACAAAATCAGGAAAATTATTAGCTTAGTCCCAGTTTTTATTTTTTTATTTTTTTTCCCAAATAGGATTAATTTATTAGAAAAGATATAAAAACCATACATCACAACATGTTGGCATGACAAAGTATCAACAATGATACAAAAAAAAGAAAAAAGGTACCATAGGTTACAGAAGTGCTAATCTAAAATGATAAGCAGATTTCAAACAGATGCATATTGCTCAGTTAGAAGGCAATACCATAGCAGGAATGTTTAAAAGTGTCTACACAGTTTTTTTCGGTGCTGATACGATACCGATATTTCGCCACCTCTCCTGCCGATAGCTGATATTTTTTGCCGATATTTTGTACATTTAAATATTATTATTTATTTTTTTTTTTACACTGTCATTTTACATTTTTTTTTTTTTTTTTTTTTTTTTTTATCACTGTTATTGCTGTCACAAGGAATGTAAACACCCCTTGTGACAGGTCCTCTTTATGGCAGGATTGGGGGTCTATAAGACCCCCAAGCCCCTCCACTGCACTTCAAAGTATTCAAAACGTCAAGACGTTTTTGAATACTTTATTTTTTAAAACTGGCGCCTTTAAGATGCCAGTAATCCGGGAAGTGATGTCATGACATCGCTTCCAAGTTACTAGATCTGAGACCCAAGCGAAGCGTCGGCTTTTTTAAGGTCTTCAGCCAGCACTGTGGACGTGCCGGCTGTTTTCTTGGGCCTTCTGGTGGGACGGGAGAGCCGAGGCGAGCGGCGGGAGGGGGGTCATCCCCTTCCGTTGCTTGTAATAACAGCTGAGTGGCTGCTGAGCCGCATCTGTTGTTATTACAATAAAGCCGACCGTCCACTCTAAAGAATCGACCGATTATTGTCCCAATAGGTGTCCCAATACATTTGACAATATAGTGTATCTTAAAGTAGAACTATAGGCAACATTTTTTCCTGGTGCCTCCATGGCAGCATACATGTGGTAGTATGCTGCCATGGATAGGCACCAGGAAAGGAAAATTACAGGAAGTATGATACAATTTTCTGTTTTCCTGGTGCTTCCACGGCAGCATACTAACATGTATGCTGCCATGTAGAGGCACCAGGAAAGGAAAATTACGGTAAGTATGATGCAATGTTTTTTTTTTTTTTTTTTTTCATTTTGGATAGAGCAAGGAAGGGGTAGTAGTAACCCCTGTGAGATTGGTTTCACCATCTCTATCCCAAAACAGGAAGCGAGAGGAAATCCCTGCAAAATAAGGGAATTCTTTGGGGGACCCCTCTATCACTTTTCTGGGGACAACTCCGTTTTTTTTTTTGATTTTATTTTACTTTCACTTTCAATGATAATGGTAACCAGCACAATTGGAGAGGTTGATTCTTTTTAATGAGGGCGCAGACATTAATAAAAACTGACAGGTGTTCTAATCGATCTCCACTCTATCCAAAACAGAAAAAAGTTTTGCCTTTAGTTCTACTTTAAGGCCTCATGCCCACGGACGTTTTTACAGCCGCTTTTTTGAGTGTTTTTTGCAGCTTAAAAACGCCTGTCCATGTTAGTCTATGGCTTCATGCCCACCTAGGTGTTTTTGAGCTGCAAATGGCATTTTTAAGCTGTAAAAAAAACCCAGGACCAGTGCGTTCTGAGGCTCCAGCGTTTGAGCTGTAAAAACGCCAGACACAGGTAAAAGGTGTTAAACGGCGGTGCGACTTGTGTGCTGAGGATCTTAAAGGGGAACCCCGCAAAAATAAAAATTTGCGTGAGGTTCCCCCCCCCCCCCCCAAGACGATACCAGGCCCTTCGGTCTGGTATGGATCTTAAGGGGAACCCCACACCGAAAAAATGGCATGGGCCCCCCCAAAAATCCATACCAAACCCTTATCCGAGCACGCAGTCCGGTAGGTAAGGAAAGGGGGCGAACACCGCTTTGGTTGGTGCTTTGGGGCAGGGGGGCCCTGCGCCCCCCACCCCAAAGCACCTTGTCTCCATGTTGATGAGGGCAAGGGCCTCTTCCCGACAACCCTTGCCCGGTGGTTGTCGGGGTCTGCGGGCGGGGGGCTTATCGGAAACTGGGGTCCTTTTATCTCACCAATATGCTGTTGAAGCCCCTTGAAAATGTTTATGCAATTATGCATACTTTTTGGTCTTTTATGTTTGTAGGGGATAGGAACTTGTACAACTAGAGAGAGTGGAAAATCGGGTGCAGCTGTGGATGGTAGCCAATCCGCTTTTTTTTTTTTTTTAAAGTTTTACAAATACAGAAATAAGGGCAAGGAAACATACCAGTATCCATAAGTGGGTGTGACATACAATGCTCCAAATTAAGACTCAACAATCTTAATGCCCATAAGTCACATTATGCCTCAAGGCCGTTTCCAGAAAGCGCATATTCAAGCTACAGTCACAAAAAAACTAAAATAAAGCAGCAGATTAATCCAACTGGAAATACAATAAAAGGAAGGGAGGGGGGGAAACAACAATATAGATATAATCGGTGCAAACATAGATAGGCCTGCTGGTTCCTGTAGAAGGCTTATAGTATTAATAAGCAGCGTGGAGGAAATTTAGAAAGCCAATCCCCTTCTAACTTCAGCTTGTTCTATTAAGCTTTGACAAAAAAAAAAAAAAAAAACTCGAAGCTGATTGGTTTCTATGCAGAGCTTCACCAGATTTTGCGCTCTCCGGTTTTAGTACATCAACCCCAGAATCTCATACTGTGACATTTAATAAGTATCAGTACCCTCTCACCAATTTGTTGGCTCTGCTGAGTAAAAAAAACTGTATCAAAGTGTATGAAGCAAGTTTAGTAATGCACTTTATTCAAAATATCTAAAAAAAAAATATATGATAATATGTCATTCACAGGTACTTATTGCAAATAATGGCATTGCAGCAGTCAAGTGCATGCGCTCTATTAGGAGATGGTCGTATGAAATGTTTCGAAATGAGCGCGCAATACGGTTTGTGGTTATGGTTACCCCAGAAGACCTCAAAGCGAATGCAGGTTTGTAATGGAGCCTGAAAATACTATAGCAAAGTGTTGATGTGTTGAATGTAAAGTTAAGGAAAAACTGAACAAATCAACAACTATGAAATAAATGATAAATAAATATGATGTATTTCATTTTCTCTGTTTGTCCAATTTCTGTGGTCTTACTGAAAGTTAAGGGGGAAAGCTGCACCAGATCTTGAAGTACATTTAAAAGTATCTGTTCTTTATATTTAGAGTACATCAAAATGGCTGATCACTATGTGCCAGTGCCAGGAGGAGCAAATAATAATAACTATGCCAATGTGGAGCTGATTGTTGACATTGCCAAAAGAATTCCGGTTCAGGTAAAGTCTGCTGTGCATTTATGTAATACTTACCCCTATTCTACTACTACTAAATGTACCGTAATGACAAGGGGTACTGGGGTGTGCTGGAGGGTCTATTGATGCTGGCTGCTGGGGAATCTTTGGTTGCTGGAGGGGATCTTTTTTGCATGATGTTCTTTTGTTGCTGGGGAGGTTTGCTGTTGCTGTTTGCTGGGGGGGGGGGGGGGGTGCTTTATGTGCTGGGGGGGGGGGGTAAATTTTTGCTGGAAGGGATCTGCTGCTGATGGAGGGGTCTATTGATGCTTGCCGCTGGGAGATCTGTTGCTGCTGGGGTGGTATTTTTTTTTGGGAGTCCATTGTTGCTGAGGGAAGTCTTTTGTTGCTGGGGAGGGTCTATTGCTGCTGGCTGCAGGCTGCAGGGGATCTATTTTTTCATTAAAAAATTCCATACAAATTACTTGGCACCACAAAATTATACTTGGATCTGTATTCTCTAAAAGGGGCGATACTGAGAGGTGGGATCAAGAAATGGTGCTCAGAGGTGGGCAGGGGGCGGGACAATAATTGACTCAGAAAGGGGGCGTTCCTGCACCTATTCCCTTGGGGGTGATGTTTTATTACAGTAGAGATTTCTTATTGGGTTGCTTGTATAAATCATTGTTTTTATGTAATGAATGAAAAGAGTTGCTAGTGATAGGTGCATTTTGTATTTAAGCAGCTCCTTTTCCAGTGTACAAATGCAGATCATTACAACAGCATGGTAGATAAAGATGTTTTCAGTATTTGCTCTAATCAGTGTTTTCCTATACTATAGGCTGTGTGGGCTGGATGGGGCCATGCCTCCGAAAATCCAAAACTTCCAGAACTGCTGCAGAAACAGAACATTGCATTCATGGGTAATGCTACCTAATCAGAACATAGTACCATGAGGGAGAACAGTAGGACCAACTTCACAATGGATTCATAAAACTTTGAATAAAGACACAACATAATCTGGCCATACATGGCTTGAATTTCCTCCAATTCCTGCTGCATTGGCTGAAATTCAAGCTGTGGGTGGCCGACCTGGCTCCACAAACGTTGAATGAAAAATCAAAAGGACCCAGGTGGAAAATTTTTGAACAGTAACTGCATCTAATCTGATACAGTCACTGTTTGGGTATTAAAGTACTAGCACAAGCTGCGTCTGCTAGAATGCAATAACCAAAAGTGCAAATTCTTCATCCACATTGTTTAGCATGGATAGAAAAATGCAGCCATGTATGTCTACTTTAACCTCTTCAGCTCTGGAAGGTTTACCCCCACCCCCCTTCATGACCAGGCCTTTTTTTGCGTTACTTTAAATGACAGTTGCACGGTCGTGTGACGCTGTACCCAAATAAAAATGATGTCCTTTTTTTTTCCCCACAAATAGAGCTTTCTTTTGGTGGTATTTGATCACTTAATTTAGGCCAATATGTATTCTGCTACATATTTTTGGTAAAAATCCCAATAAGCGTATATTGATTGGTTTGCGCAAAAGTTATATCGTATACAAACTATGGGATATATTTATGGATTTAAAAAAATTTTTTTTACTAGTAATGGCAGCATTTTTAGCGGGACTGGGACATTGCGACAGACAAATCTGACACTGAGTGACACTTTTTGGGGACCAGTGACACCAATACAGTGATCAAATTAAATTTGTTCCCTGGGGGAGGGGGGGTGCTTTGACTGGGGGAAGACAGAGATCCATGTTCCTGCCTAGCAGAATCGCAAGATCTCCATCTTCCCCTCTGGCAGAACCACGATCAGCCGTGTTTACATGGGCAGACAGGCGTTCTGTCTGCCTCGGTAACGATCGGCGGGACCCGGGTGAACATCAGCTCAGTCCCGGCGCACCCGCTGATTGGCTCCCACTGTGTTTGTTGTGTGCTGACAAGAAGCATGCTGATGGGAGGAGAAGGCAGAAGGACATAGAGCTGAGCTCATCGCTGTGCTGCTTCTCCTTTCACTGTCTTGTAAAAGGCTGGGATGAGCCAACAGACTAAGGACGTCCTAAAAAAATTCTACTTTTGTTACTTTATCATTTTAATGTGTTATACAACTTTTATCTTTTTTTTTTTTTTTTTGTGGCGTAAAAGAACTCCAATCTAATCTTCCTTTATTTGCAGCTTGGCTAGCTGGTAATTGGTTTCCTAAATAAGCCTACTAGAATATTTTAAGCCTTCTAGAATATTTTTCTGTGTGCACTTTGATTTAAAGTAGAACTGCAATATTATTTATATTGGCTAGGAAGGGAAGGATTAGAATCTTTATCAGATTTTTTTGTTGTCTCCTGGGCCTGGAAGTAAAGGGAAAGCTCCTCAATGGTGACACAGATGGTAATAAAAACCCGACAGAGGTTCTAACGCTTTCCCATTCTATATATATTTTTTAAAAAAACGTTTAAAATGGTTTCTTATTAATAGTCATGTTTGTGTGTAGGACCTCCAAGTCAAGCAATGTGGGCACTGGGAGACAAAGTGGCTTCAACAATAGTTGCTCAAACTGTAGGAATCCCAACCTTGTCGTGGAGTGGAGACGGTATGGCTTTTGTTGTTTTCTGGCACTGCCAAGATTATTTGTATTATTTGTTTATGTAATAATCGCAATATGTTCAAGCAGTTATCCTGCAGTTCTCCTCTTAAGATTTTCTGACCAACATTTTTTGTACTATAGGTCTAGTTCTAGACTATAACGCAGAGGACAAACAGCAGCAAAGTATCTGTGTTCCCCCTGACGTGTATGATCGCGGTTGTGTGAAAGACGTGGATGAAGGTTTAGAGGTAAAGATTCAAAGATCTGATCGATTTGTTCACACGTGCTGCAGCTTGGATGAGAACAGTGTGTATAACAAGATTTTATGACAAGCTTTGTTGAAGCACCATTCAGCTTCAGTTTGGGGATGTTAAACACATATCTTAATTGAAGTTGTCACTGGGCTGGCACCAGCATAAGGCAGTTTAGACAGCTGCTTCACGGTGCTTGGCTGGGGGGGGGGATTTTTATAACACCTGGCTTCCGTCATCCCCCCCCCCAAACTAAAACTTCCACGCTGCACCCAGTAGGAGTGAGGACGCACCATGCAAGTTTTATCTTGCCTGCTGTCAGAGAGGACGCAGTAGGGGCGGTGTGCATGTTCCGCTGTTAGAGCTGACCTGCAGGGATGCAGAGTGGTAGGAGGATCCCTGGTGTGTGCAGGGAGGGGTCAGCACTCTGTACAGTGTGGGTCAGGCCAGGGGGTGCAGGTGGAGGACACCCTGAAAGAGGAGGAAGAGTTTAAGGTGAAAGAGCCCTACCCACCCCCTGCTCTTTGCTGCAGCTGCTGACAGAGATCCTAACATGCCTGCCTGGAACACCGCTACCCCCCCGGCACCAGATCCTCTCCACTGACACCATCTGGAGGAGCCGCTTCAAGACTGGTGAGATCTGGGAGGACTGGCTATTCCCAAGGTGTGTGTGATCAGAGTGACCCTGCCCCCTCCTGTCTCGCTGCTACCCTCCTGTCCTGCTGCCCCCTTCATGTGACACTCAATGTGATGCATAGTTAGGGTGTGCCCCCCCCCCCCCCCAAGTCTTTGTATTTCTGTTATATGGGTCCTGACCCAGACCCCTTGGGATGGAGCCATCCCATCATCCCCCACCAGTACTTCTAATCAGTGTCCTGAGTTATAGGAGTAGTCCTTTAAGTTCTCCCATAAAGAGGAGTGTATTTCTCCCATTGTTGAGAAGTGGGATCTTTCATTCTATGAATAGTGTAGGACCCACTGAAAATTGGGTACTTTGATGCAGTAGTGAGCTTAAGCACTGTATGACCATATGGTGCGACCAAATCTCCATATTTTCTTATTGTGTCTTCATGTGCTTTAAATAGCCTTGTAGGATTTAAATTACATTTTTGTATGTGTGCGCTTTAATCTTTTGTTCTGTTTGTATGGTCTTATAGCAGTACCATCTTTAATGTGATGCGTAGTTAGGGTGTGCCCCCCAAGCCTTTGTTTTTCTTCCTGTGACACTGCCCCCCTCCTATCACACTGGCAGGTGTGGCGGGAGGATGGTGGGGGTGGTAGCGGGAGGATGGGGCAGCAAAATGCCTCTTTGCCTGTGTAGACAAAAGTCCTTGCACCGGCCCTGAGCGTCAATAAGCTTCAGCACTACTTGAAACCCGTTGAAAGCAGAAAGTGACAGGCTACATGCCCATTAAGATCTATGTTTATATTTCCAAGCTGGAACTGACAAGTTCTTGAAAAATCTTGCCATAAGCATTGCAAATTCCTACCAAAATCACTGGAAAAGCTTATTGTATACACTGCTTGCATACAAATTGAAGCCTGTGTGAACATTTGTGGGCTTAATTGTGTGTGGCCATACATGTTTAACAATCTTCTTATGTAACTTTATAAAGCATTTTTATGTTCAGTCACAACAAAATGCTTTGTAATCCTATAGTATAATGTCTTGTAATATTTGTCAGATGTCCTTGGTAATAAAGACAGGGCTTGGTACCTCCGTCTCCCCCTCTGTTTTGACAGAACAATAATGGCGTGTGACACTGTGCACAGTGCAGAGGCACTTTATTGGCCACTATTTGGGTAGAGATTTACAGATAATAAGGCCAAATATTAGTGAATTCTGCAACACAGTAGGGGTTATTTACTAGACCTGGAGAGTGCAAAATCTGGTGCAGCTCTGCATAGATACCAATCAGGGCCGGTGCTACCACTAGGCAAACTAGGCAGCCGCCTAGGGCGCACTGCTGCCTAGGGGGGCGCCCGGCCACTGGTGTCCCCACTCTCATCTCTCTGCAGCAAGCAACTAAGTCTCAGCATCAGCGTGCAGCTGCCTCTCTGTTCGCACATAGTGTCAGAGGTGCAGCAGCGGCGGAGGACTGTGTCTGGGTCCCCACTCCAGAATGAATGGAAGCAAAGCAAACATTTATTGATGGGCACTGGTGAGGCTGCATTTGATGGGTGCTTCATTAAAAAAGTGGGGTATACATGGGCAGGGCAAAGGGGGTGGAGCCAAGAGGGGGCAGCAAAATTAGATTTTGCCTAGGGTGTCAAAAATCCTTGCACCAGCCCTGATACCAATTGGCTTCCGAGTTTTATTGGCAAAGCTTAACCACTTGCCGACCAGCCGCTCTCATTATACTGCGGCAGGTCGACACGATCCCATGAACCGTCGTAGCTGTACGTCGGTCCCTTTAGCGTGATAGCAGGCGCACCCGCTGCACTGCAGGGGTGCCGATGCGCGTGGCTGGCGGTTGCGGGCACGAGAGGCAGAACAGGGATGTGTGTGTGTTTACACACACACACAAACATCCCTGTTCTGCCTCTCGTGCCCGCAACCGCCAGCCACGCGCATTACACACACACACACAAACATCCCTGTTCTGTGAGGAGAGGAGAGGCAGATCTTGAGTTCCTACTATCTAGGAACCACGATCTGTCATTTCCTCCAGTCACTCCCATCCCCCTACATTTAGAACACACATGAGGGAACACAGTTAACCCCTTGATCGCCCCCTAATGTTAACCCCTTCCCTGCCACTGACATTTACACAGTAATCAGTGCATTTTTAGAGCACTGATCGCTGTATAATTGTCAATGGTCCCAAAAATGTGTCAAAAGTGTCTGCTCTGTCCGCCATAATGTCGCAGTCCCGATAAAAAAATGCTGATCACCGCCATTACTAGTAAAAAAATAAAAATAAAAGTGCCATAAATCTTTCCCCTATTTTGTAGATGCTATAACTTTTGCGCAAACCAATCAATATACGCTTATTGCGATTTTTATTACCAAAAATATGTTGAAGAATACGAAAAAAACGCAGAGATTATCAAATACAACCAAAAGAGAACTCTATTTGTGGGAAAAAAAGGATGTAAATTTTGTTTGGGTACAGCGTCGCACGACCGCACAATTTTCAGTTAAAGCGAGGCAGTGCCGTATCGCAAAAAATGGCCTGGTCATTGAGCAGCCAAATTTTCCGGGGCTGAAGTGGTTAATTGAACAAACTGAAGTTAGAAGCTGATTGGCTGCCATGCCATGCACCGCTTGCACCAGATTCTGAGTGTTCCAGTCTTAGTAAATCTTCCCCCAGTGTGTGCCTCCTTAAAGCTCTAGCCTTAGTGGCCTGGCCACAGAGCTGTTTCTCATAAACTAAAGCTTTTTCCTTCAGGTTTACCAAAACTATATAATATGAGGTCAAACCTTAAGAGTTTCAATAGAGTATGCAATCAGGCAGGCCCTTGCACTACATGGTTTTGGTAAATCTAAAGGAAATTGGAAAACAAAAGTTGTATAGTGTGTATGGGGTCTAAGAGCAGTCTATAGCAGCGGTTCCTGCGGGGGTAAAGCTACATGTTTTTGCCATACAGGTTCACATTAAGTAAATAACTTTATGAAAAGTTTTGCTAACTAGATATGGAAATCTTTTTTGTGTTTAGTCCCATTAGAAATTTGGCAGCACATGTTACATAAGATATGTAGTACTTTACAAGAGACCTGGCATTGTTCACTGATGTATTCTCTGCCAATAACTTTGCATAGTTTCCACTACAAAGTGCTGCTCAATGACGTCTGTAGTGCTATAGTTATATGGAGGGAGTGCTAACTAGTTCTAGAACTCTTACCTAATACTATGCTTTTATTTTTGGGTCCATGCTATTTGAAACAAACTACTGGCTTCTTGTATCTCTCTCGTGGATACAGGAGAGAGAATTAAGCACCTTTAGTAGAGCCCTCCTATCACAATCATTACCAGCCTATTAAAGTGGAACTCTAGACAAATGCTTTAGGTTATCTTTAGACCTAAGCTGCACACCCATCACTTATGTTCTGCCTTATTCCTACAGCTGCAGCAACAACCATACACAAATTTCAACATCCTCCTCTCTTGTAAAGTCACATTTGATGAATGATTATAGGGAAAAACGGCTGCTAAAGCTCCTTCTTATAACTTGTTATATATGTTATGGTTCATCCTGGTGTTCACTTTGCAAAGCAGTAGAGCCCTTATTGCCTGCTGCTGTTCATGTGCTGAGGATTACAGGAGACAATCAAATATCTAGTTCTTATTCTGGTTGTGTGTAAAAACACATTAATATGAACACATAGCTGGACAGAAAGTAATTTCACCATTTCCACTGCTGTTTTTTTTATTTATATAAATGTTTGATATGGTGAGCAGGAAAAATTAAATGGAGAATTTGTAAAAAATAATAATTAATAATTAATAAATAAAATAATACAATTAAAATGTGTATGTGTATGTGTATTTAATAAACTTGGTCGTGTGAAAAAGGCATCATCCCAAGGTCGAGAAACCGATGGATAGTCAGTTTTGACCATTTAATAATGGGTGGAATCCTGAAAGAAAATAGTGGTAATATTAATGTGCTTACAAAAAGAAATACCACACAAGGCTTTTTATAAGTAGGCAAAAGAATGCAGGACATTTTTTATTTTACTCCTTAATAAATAGAGCTTATTTATCTTGAAATAGGAAGTGCGAGCCTTACCAAAAACCTTTCTTTTCAGATATTGTGTTCAATAAAAAAAAAAAAAAATGTGTTTTATACTGCTTATTAGAATTGGCCATCTTACTATTTTTTGCAAGTAAAAGAATAATAATCATTTATTACATTTTTACTTCTTTCCAGTCAGCTGAGAGAATTGGGTACCCAGTAATGATAAAGGCATCTGAAGGTGGAGGTGGCAAAGGCATTCGCATGGCAGAGCGGGCAGAGGATTTCCCAAACCTTTTTAGACAGGTGAGAATTTTGAAATAAAGGCTTTTCTATACGGATATAATGCTGCTCTGTGAACACCATAATTTTATGTATGGGGTGTCCTCTTAAAGTTGCTGATCAAGATGTGCACCCCTCTATATTACCATATACAGTGGAACCTTGGATTACGAGCATAATCCGTTCCAGGAGAATGCCCTTAATCCAAAGTACTCGCATATCAAAGCGAGTTTCCACATTGAAGTCAATGGAAACTAAAATAATTTGTTCCGCCTTGATATCAATGGCATGCAATACCGCATGCGGCCAGAGGTGGGGGGCGCGGGAGAGCCTCGGAAATGGCCGGAAAGGCCCAAGGACACCTCGGCAAACCTCGGAAAGACTCCGTTCCCGAGGCGTGCCGAGGATAGCTGAGCTGTCCTCAGGACTTTCCGTGCATTTCCGAACAGCGCCGCTCGGCTCCAGCGCCCCCCCACCTCAGGCTAAACGCGGTACTGCACAAATTGACCTGAATCATGCTCGTTTTGCGAGACAAGACTCGCAAACCGAGTTACGATTTTTAAAAATACAGTGCTCGTATTGCGAAACGCTCGTTAACCGTGTTACTCGCAATCTGAGGTTCCACTGTACTGTAACAGTCAGAATGACGTGGGGTATCCATTTTGTATGGAAACCCTACTTTGTGGTCTTTTGGCAGATATCTTTAATATGAATCCATTTCCCTTTATCTTCTTAATTCAGGTACAGACAGAGGTGCCTGGATCCCCCATTTTTGTGATGAAGCTAGCTCAACATGCAAGGCACTTGGAGGTCCAAATCCTGGCAGATCAGTATGGAAATGCTGTGTCTCTCTTTGGACGTGACTGTTCCATACAGAGACGTCACCAAAAGATCATTGAGGAAGCACCAGCCACTGTTGCTGCTCCATCTGTGATTGAATACATGGAAAAGGTTGGTAAGGTCACTACATGCTTGCAGCCAAAATCATTTAAGGTGACCATCATTTTTTTGTCCCTTGTGAAGAATCTCAGAAACCTTGATTGTTGTGTAGTGTGTGTGACAGAATCTTTTGCAGAAGTTGGATATTATGCAAAAAATGAATGAAAAAATTCTGTTATCTGTGCTAGACATGTTACTCTGATAACTTGCATTGCCATATTAGATGGTAAATCCAGGATTCCATTTACAGCTTTTGGAATATTCGTGCATAATATTTAAAGTGGAACTGTGCCAAGGCTATACACAATCAAATATTTACTTAAATGAGCAATGAATGAGCCTTAAAACAAGCCATCACTGGCATCTCACACTGTGGAGTTCTTCACCTTTTAAGATTCACAGCAGATGCACTATATCATTTTATAAGTCAGCTCAACTCACGATGTTCCCCCTCCCAGCAGTGCTTGTCGGCCTTATCTATTATGTAATCACATTCCCAGTGATCTGAGACAGGGTGTGTGTGTGTGTGTGTTTTGGGGGGGGGGGGGGGGGGGGGGGTTATGGATAGACTGAGCTGAGTTGCAGAGAAAGCTAACTTGAATGACTTTAGTTTATTTGCTTTGAATTTTGAGGATAAATTGCTCCACAGAGCTAACTTGTTAAGAATATGCATATGTTTGAATGTCCATAGCCTGACCACAGGTTGACTCCCCCTTCAAAGCACAGATCCTCTCCTCCCAAAAAAAACCCCATCTTGCTACCCAGCAAAAATTCTTCTCCCCAACAACTCCCCCCGGCACAAATCCTTTCCTTAAAACCCCAAGCCCCTCCAATCTCCCCTCCCAAATCCCACCTTCCAACACAAGTCCTATTCCCACCCAAATTCCCCATCCTGGCACAAGTCCACTTCTACCACCCAAATTCCATCCCTGACCACCCCACCCCCGAAAATCCTGGCAACCTCCTCGGAGTCTAAAATTTTATTTTTTACAAATCCAAGATGTGTACATTCCTTTTGGTAGTGATTGTTCTTTGTTTTGGGTGTATGTTTATTTGTATCTAAGCATGCAGTACTGTATTTTAAATGTCATGCTTCCATGTTACTGTACTCATATTTGAGCATGTAATATATATTACAGCATACAATACTTTATATTTAATATGTCATTCTTCCCTGTTAACAGTGTGCAGTCCGTCTGGCTAAGATGGTAGGCTATGTTAGTGCTGGGACAGTGGAGTACCTTTACAGTGAGGATGGCAGCTTTAACTTTTTAGAACTGAACCCAAGGCTTCAGGTGGAACATCCATGCACTGAAATGATTTGCGACGTTAACCTTCCTGCTGCTCAGTTACAGGTATGACAAGACAGAGGGCAGACACTCGCCATTTCCTACATCAACATATACAGTAAGGTGACATGACAGTTTTGTGGCCACCTGAACTTTTTCTTTTTAGGTATTTTTCCTGCTGTATTATCATTGATTATGATGTTACTTTTATTATGCAACAATATGAAAGCAAATAACCAATTTTTTAACATAGAATGCTGCAGCGCTTCACTACTGTAGGCAATTTTTTGAGGGAATGAAGTGTAATGGTGGTAATTGTAAGTAGTATCCCAGAATAGATTGGAACTTACCACTGGGTAAAAAACGATTTTTGTATTTTATTTAACCCCAATTAAACTTTCATTTTAAGTGAGCTAAGTACATACCCAAAATGTTTTTGATGTGTTAAGGCTCACACCATCTGCGATGAGCTGCAATAATCTGCACAGATTAATGCTAGGGCACATATAAATACACTATTCAGGTAATTATTTAGTTAGATGCATGTTTGTCCTCTATCCATATTATATTCTGGATTATTAATGTTGGCTTTGCTTATGTTGCTGTTTGAAATTTATTTTGCCAATCCTATACTTTTCTAGTTTCATAAATCATAGCATTATTGTAGTGTATACGTTTGTTTTGTTTCCCTAATTACTGTAGATATCCATGGGAATTTCACTGTACAGAATAAAAGACATTCGAGTGCTGTATGGGGAGTCACCGTGGGGAGATTCACCAATATGCTTTGAGAATCCCACAAACGCCCCAAACCCAAGAGGTCATGTTATTGCTGCAAGAATAACAAGTGAGAACCCTGATGAGGTAAGAGTGTTTTTATGACCTTAGAGTGGCTTCACACTGCCCCATTGCGTTTTTGCCAAAGCGTAACTTGTGTTTTTCGTGTGTGGGTAAGCGCACTCTCCCATAGACTTCTATAGGTCCTGCGGTTTTGGTGCAGTTTCAAGACACGCACCTAGACTTACATGCTGCATTTTTGGTGCTTTTTCAGAAATCACAATGAAACCATGAGACATCTTAGAATTTTATAGGAAAGTGCAGCTAACCCGCTTAAAACCTACTGGTGAGCTGCGCTTTGCCCAAAGCACAACTGAACCGCACCAGGACAGTGTGAAGCTGCTACACGGCAAATGTTGTTAATCATTGCAAATGGTACTGCTCACAGTTATTGTTTTACTTTTCTATTCTTTCTCCACCAGGGGTTTAAACCCAGCTCAGGGACTGTCCAGGAGCTCAATTTCCGAAGTAGTAAGAATGTTTGGGGATACTTCAGCGTGGCGGCCGCTGGCGGTTTGCATGAATTTGCTGATTCCCAGTTTGGACATTGTTTCTCCTGGGGAGAAAACCGTGAAGAGGCTATCTCGTTAGTAGTGACAACTGTCTTCTTTACCTAGTTATCCATTAATGTTCCTAAGCTTAATGTTTTATGACCGCTTTTTTACTTTGTAATTTTTATAATTTTGGTTAAATTTGTTATAAAACTATACATTTAATTCCTTATTTTTTTTCTGTAAGTGTTGAGGCCCGTGAGGTTTTTTTTTGTTGCTATCAGTGCCCCAGCTGGGGAGATTTACTCTCTCTGTTCAGCCTGGTGACCATTGTCACCAGGACAGGAAGTAATGGCAAATTCAAAATTTTATAGATGTCACACTGTAACAGAAATACATTGAAACTCTTCCGATGGTGACAACTGTCTGAGAGATAGATTTCTTAGACAGGAAATAAAATTAAATCTTCCCTATGGGACATTGCAAAAAAAGACAAATTCTGTACCTACTCTCTTAAATGTTTTAAAAACGTGTTGACTTTAGTTATACTTAATACCACACAGAATAATGTTTATTAAATGAAGGTGTTCACTAACATGTTTGGCTTGTTAAGGTAGTACCACTTGGACATGTGTGGCTAATGGAAAGCCTACTGATGTGGACAATGTCTGCAGCCTGGAATCATGCCCTCCGCTCCAAAGTCTAAAACATCTTCTGAGTCATCTCTAACTCCATTGGGTGTGGCTGCCTCCTTAGCTCTGTCCAAGGATGTATTTACTACACTTATGCACTTTCACGCTCTTTATCATGTCTTTATCCCAAATCACCAATGTTTTTGCTGACTGCAGAGGTCTTCTTTATAATAAAGGTGCTCCCCCAATTTCCATCAGTTAGGCTTTGTGGACACTTGGACAGCTTGCATCTCAAATGCTTGGTGTGGGAGGTGGTTTCCGAGGGGCCTTGCTCTCAGCCCTTTCCTTGGTTCATTACTCGCAGCCGCCCTTTGTCCTCCACACAAACTAGCAGATGTCCGGGTAGCCCAGGTAATCTCCTGGGTCAGGGAGTCATTGACGCAGTTCCTGTGGCAGATTGGTTTCTGGGGTTTTACTCCAGTCTGTTCAGTTCCCAAACCAAAGGTGGACAACTGCCCCTTCTTGTATCTCAAAGCAATGAATGTATTCATTTGAGGCTAAAATTTGGTATGGAATCCACCAGGTCTGTCATAGCCTACCTTCATCAGGATGATTGCTTGTCCCTTGTGGCCAATAAGAATGCATTACTACATGTGTTCATATTTTCAGCGCACCAGCGTTTCCTTCACTGTCGTGGGTCTACTACATGTTCAGTTAATTGCCCTACCTTTCAACCTTTTCATCTGCCTCTTGGTGTTTACCGGGGTACTAGTCCTGCTGCATTCTCAGGGTATTACCATTTTGTAAGACTTAGGTGACCACCAGAAAAAAGTAAGTACAAGCTTTGGAACATAAAATAGCTTTGACTGTCCAGACATTACAGAGGTCATTGCATGGAGTATCTGGGTCTAGTTCTAGACACAGTTTAGCGCAGAGTTTTACTTCCCAGGGAGAAGCATGTAAACTCTCCTGCTTGACACTTTGCTTTTGCATGAGGATCCTGTGTCTGATGCTAGTCTCCTTCGAGGCAGTCCTATTTGCCCAGTTTCATTTCAGACCTTTACAACACATTGGAGATTTACTAAAGCTGGTGCTCTCGGAATATGATGCATCTGTGCCTGGTAGCCAATCAGTTTCTAATGTTAGCTTGTTCAATTAGGCTATGGTAATAAAACCTGGAAGCAAATATTGTTAGCATCCTGCAGGACACTGTTGGACAATTTGAATGGACCTGGGAACCGTGGGCCAGATATATGCATATCTCCCTGGTTCATTAATTTAGCACAGCTCTCTGGATTTTTGGACTAACATATATTCCCTGACCCTGGCTCGGACCACTGTTCTTTGCTCTTTCTTCCTCCATTTTTATCTTTTTTCACACTTTTTCTCTAATGTATGTTTGGTTATTCAAGTGTTTATATTGGCACCCCACATCTTTAGCACCCTGATTTTGGGGCAGTCTCAATTGGGTGTGTCACCCTCGGCTAGTTGTATGGGATGATGAGGTTCTGGCCTTTATTTAGCGGGTTGATACCTTTTACTGTTTTAGAATTGACATTGTGGGTTTTAATACCTTTATGTTTTGTATATGTTTTCTTTATTTGTTCCACTGTGTTCTTTTGTTTTGTGTATTTGAAAAATTGTCAATAAATATTATTAAAGTAAAACCTTGAAGCAGAGGAATCTCGTCTACTGATAAACATTTCGGAGCTTCGGGTGTTTGCCTGTTCCGTCGGGGTCATCCAACCTGGATCCAGTTTTACAATGCCATGGTTGGGGCATACAGTACACCAATCATCAGGGAGGAAAAAAAAAGTTTTATTGCGTTGAGAGGTAGAGTGGATCCTGTCCTGAGCAGAACTTCACGTTCAGCCTTTTCGGCTATTTACATACCAGGCATAGACAATTGTCAGGCATACTTCCCCAGCTGTCAACACCTGGACCCAGGGGAGTAGTCCCTACACCCAGAGGTAATCCAGGACCTGTGTCAAAAGTGGGGGTTGGTAGGTGTGGACTTCTAGGCCTCCAGATTCAACAACAAGCTTGAAATATTTATTTACAGATACAGGGATACTTTAGTGGAAACAGTGGCTACTTTAATGGCTCTGTGGGATCAGTACACCCTGATCTATGCTTTTTTCCCCTTTAAACTTCTTCCTTATCATCTTCACAAGATCAAGATGGAGGTTATTTCAGTGATCCTTATTGCTGGATTGCTGGATCTTCTTTCTCAAGGTCTGATTGGCCATCCTGTTTCATGGTAGGTGTCTTTAACAGCATGGCTGTTAGACACGTCATCTTTGATTAGATTTTTCCCATAATGCTTAAAGCTAGGAAGATGTCTTCTGTAAGGTCTACCATTGTATGTGGAAGGTGTGAGTCTAAGGCATGCATCCTAGGAGAGTCTCTGTGGGATTAATCCTCTTTCCCACAGCGAAGACCACTAACTTCTCATGCCTTGATCAAGACGGTTGTCTATGATTTTTACCAATTTGCCCCCCCCCCCCCCCCCCTGTTTGTATTTCTGTGACTTTGTAGTTCTCTCAGTACTTCAAAAAACATCTTTGAACCCATTAGAGACATTCCCTTTTCTATTCTCAACCACACTAGTGATGTTTTTGGTAGCCATCATCTCTGCTAGGTGAGTGCCTGAGATATCCTATAAAGATCTTTTTCTGGTCTTTGCACAAGGACAAGGTGGTTTCAAGACCCAGAACCTTCTTCCTAGCTAAAGTTTTTTCGGGTTTTCACCTCAATCAGGACATCATTCTTCTGTCCCTCTTTTCAGTTTCAGTCCACCAGAGGACAATTTCACTCTACTGTTTGAAGTGGGAGAGTCTGTTGGCTACTGCTTCCCTTATAAAGGCTTGTTTTCTATTTGTCTTTCAAGATGGTCCCTGTAAGGATGCATCGTCTTTTCACTCCTCCATCTATAGGTGGCTTAGACAGACCATTTTTCAAGCCCATGGTCTCAAGGATCATGTTCCACCCTTTCCCATCAAGGCACACTTTACTAAATCTGTAAGTTCCTCTTTGGCTCTCTGGCACTAAGATTCTGTGTCTGATATTTGCAAGGCTGCCACCTGAACCCTAAATTATCTGTATATGCCAGCTTGTGTGGCACTCGCAGTTTGTTAAAGGAGTAGGGTTCTTCAGGTAGTTCTTTGAGCAGCAGGCAGTCCCCAGACACCATTGTGGGACCAGGTCCCACCCCTCTATGTTTATTACCTTGGCCTCGGTACTGCTTTGCTACAAAACTAAATCATGCTGGTAGTAGCAGTGGTTATCCTATGCTGGCCTTCAATTTTTTTTAGTTTGTCAGTGTCCATTCCTCCGATAGTAGCCATTTTAAGACTTCCTGTGTCCCTCAAAGGACCCCAAGAAAGATTTGATAGTGAATATAGAAATCCTACTTTTACACAAATGCAGGGAAAGTATGCAATTACTGGCTGAAATTAAACCAGAGCTATACTCACCTTCTCTCCAGCGCTTGCAATGTCCCAGAGCTTTCCGCCAGCTGATGACATCTTCAGCCTGGCGGTGTCTAAGTATCGATCGCAGGCCCTTTCCATTGGCCAGGCTGAGATGACATCACTCCAATGCATGCATAGGAGTTCAGTCATCTTGGCATTGGTGAAATTCTACAGTGAGCTGAATTGTACAAGCAGACAAACGGGTAAGTGACTTGTCTCTTCTGCATTAAATATCCTGTCTGTTTGTATTTTTTTAAGTTCAAGTTCCACTTTAAGCCACCTGAACCCTAAATAACCAATTTATGCCAGAATTCTGAAAAAAAAATCAACAGGCATTTGTTATTTGGAAAACAATTATTATTTCAAACTTGATTGTTTAAATTTTTGACAAAGACCCAAATAGTTTGTGTGTGCTCTAGATATCTAGGTATCTAGAGGAAGTTCTGTGGCATACCTCCATGTAGCTGAAATGTTACATATTATCTGTATGTTCCAGGAACATGGTTGTAGCTCTTAAAGAGCTGTCTATAAGAGGAGATTTCAGGACAACCGTGGAATACCTCATCAAGTTGTTGGAGACTGAGAGCTTTCAAAATAATGATATTGATACGGGGTGGCTGGATCATCTGATTGCTGAAAAAGTTCGGGTAAAGTCCAAACATCCCTGTTATTGATATGAGCAAAATTATTAGCAAATATGTCTTCTGTA
Organism: Lithobates sylvaticus; assembly: GCA_028564925.1. Lineage (NCBI taxonomy): Eukaryota > Metazoa > Chordata > Amphibia > Anura > Ranidae > Lithobates > Lithobates sylvaticus. Next base: position 253,397,619 of record CM053026.1, on the reverse strand, counting down.
ATGTCTGTGGTGATTTGGGGTTTCTGTGGGGCTGGCTAACTATCCATGGATCTTTTGGACTACCAAGTTGGTCTGAATTTTTTATTTATTTATAAATCAGGTCAACCGTGAAAACAAACAAAAACATCCATCAATACATACAAGTTTGTAATTTAGAACAAGTAGTGCCCATATCACATCATTTGAATTTAAATAAAACCGTAAAAGAAAAATTTACCCATTATGGGAAAATATAAAGCTCTCCGATCGTGCAACCACAGACATAAATCATCAGATTCCAGAAATATCCCTCTCACAATGTACATTACCATGCAGACTGAGGGAAAAGTTCCACATAGATTATCATTGCAGATCATTTGTTACCACAACACTGTTTTGTAGTATCACCCTTAGCAAGAAGGCAAGTAAGCTTCCATCTCACAGCATCCAGTCCCTGAGGTATAGAGGAGTGTGTTGATTCAATAGAGTCCAGCCACAACGACCACATTTTTGTAAATCTCTTAGAGCCCTTTGACACTCACAGCGCGGCCGCGTTAGTGGTAAAGTGCCACCAGTTTTAGCTTTTAATCCCCGCTAGCGGCTGAACAAAGGGTTAAATGCACCCAAAAATGGCCGCTGCCGAAGCACTTTGCCGGCGCTTAGGCAGCGGTGCCCATTCACTTTAATGGGCAGGGGCGGTGGAGGAGCAGTGTATACACTGCTCCCAAACTATTCCAAAAATGCTGCTTGCTGGACTTTTTGTAATGTCCTGTAAGCGCACCGATCCAGTGTGAAAGCACTCTGGCTTTCACACTGGGGCTGCAGGGGAGGCATTTTTCAGGCGCTATTTTTAGCCCTTTAGCGCCTGAAAAATGCCTCCAGTGTGAAAGGGGTCTAAGGCCCCTTTCACACAGAAAGCCCGCTCGGATGCACCTGTCGGTTTTTCAGGGGGATCCGAGCGGGCCATCCATTGACTTCTATGCGGAGACGGATGTCAGCGGAGATGTGTCCGCTGACACCCGTCTGTCATCCGACCCGCTAAAATCAGACATATGGCGATACGTTCGCCATCCATCTTGGCGGATCGGATGAGATCTGATGAAAACGGACATGCTGTTCGTTTTCATCCGATCTCTCCATATGAATCAGCGCCGCTCTGACAGGCCCCTCCCTGCTCAGTGAGCAGAGACGGACATGTCATCCGTCGGCTCAAAGGAGATCAACGGAACGATCTCCTGCTGAGCTGGCGGACTCCGCTGAGCGGATGTGCCTCGTGTGGAAGAGGCCTAACTCTTCGATTCGTAGGGTAAATTTAATTATATCACGCCACTGACTATATGTCGGAGTTGAAGGTGAAATCCATCTTTGTAAAATTAGTTTACGGGCTATATATAGGGAAGGGATCCACAATAAATGCACGTCAACCGGAACAATATTCTCAGGTATTATTCCCAGAATAACAATTTTTGGATCCACCAGTACCTGCGTTGAACAAATGGAATTAAGGATCTAAACCATAGACTCCCAGTAACGCTAAAGCTTGGGACAGTGCCATAACATGTGTAGGAGGGATCCTGAGACCGTAGTACATCTAGGGCACTGTGGAGATGTTGCTTTCCCCCAAGCATAGAGCTTCAAAGGGGTGTAATGTACTCTATGAACGATGAACAGTGCTGTCAGGTGAGTCAGGTGCTGTGAAGGGAATAAAGAGTCCTTCGTCAAGTGTTCCAGTGCTTGGGTCCACTCCTTAACACTCAAAGAATCAACATCCTGTTGCCATGACTGTAGGCTATTTACCTGGATGGGGGCACTAACAACTGTTTGAATAGTAAACTATGTCTCCTATGAGTCCTCGCTTGGTGTCAGAAGTAGAGGTCGCCATAGTTAAAGCCACAAAGGGATTATATTTGAACTGATAGGTGGATGCTTAGCTCTGTAAAGCGTGTTGTAATTGATAATTTGTTGGACAGCTAATAACATTCTGTCAACCTATTAAAGGGTAATAATATATCTTTGTCATATAACTGGTAAAGAAATCTAACTCCAGCCTTTTTCGAAACCCTCTAGTTACTCAGCATATACTGCATTTAGCCTTTGTGCACAGTGAGACTTTGTAGTTTCCAATATTTTATGTATTAAGTTGAACATAGGGATAGTACATTTATTGTAAAGGTATTGTGTCACTATCAATTGGACAGATGGAATTCCTGGGAACTGAGACAGGACAGCATTCTGAATGGGATCTTGCAAGTTTAAGTTATTCCAACCATGCCAGTGTTGCATTTGCTATGCTAGAAAATATAATATAGCATTATGCATCGCTAGACCTCCCCCATCTTTAGATAATTGCAGTGCGGAGAGCCAAACTCTAGGGTGCCTGTACCTCCAAATAAGTAACCTGAAAAAGGAATCAATTGTACAAAAGAGATGATGTGCAAGCCAAACAGGGCAAATATGAAGAAGGTATAGCAATTGTGGCATCCACACCATTTTTACAAGATTGTCTCTACCTATTACTGTCAGGGGAAGCTTACTCTAAGTTTTACCCGTTTGCTTAAACCGTGCCAAGAGTGGGTCAAATTTCTCATCACATAGTCTGGTAACCACAACTCCCAAGTATTTAAAAGATGTAACCACTGCAATTTGAGATGCTATTGAAGGGTGTGTAGTTGGAACAGGGTCTACCGGTAACAGGACTGACCTGTCCCAGTTAATAGTGAATCCTGATTATGAGCCCTAGATGGTAATGAGGGACATAACCATGGCTAATGATGACAAGGTATCTTCTAAAAAGAATAGGGTGTCATCTGCATACATCTGCATACTATTTTATCTTCCACTGTGGATCTACAAAATCCAATAAGTTGGTCTAACTTTGATATGAATGACAATATTTTCATGGTTGTATATAGGAAATGTACTATACTTGGTTTTATGTACCCTATTTTAACTTTTTTTGTTTTTTTTCTAAGGCTGAGAAACCAGATACAGTGCTTGGTGTGGTCTGTGGGGCTCTCAATGTTGCTGATGCCTTCTTTCAAACATGTATGAATGAGTTTCTTCACTCTTTAGAAAGGTACTGTATTGCCTGCCTAAAGTGCTCTTAGAGTGACAATGTCCATTCACTAATTGAAACACTAAATCCCTGCGCAGACTATATTCAATGCAGTGAAAGTGACAAAAATCATACAAAAATGTAATATTAAGTCAACAATAAATTAATTCATACTAAAAAAAATTGCAACATTGTAAAATAAAAATCAATAAACTGCCTGGTGATGGAGACTTCTGGTGACTTAATTTCCAATGTTTTGAACGCAAACTGCGGGCAGTGCGGTCATTTTACATGCTTTGTTACAAGAATGCACAATGTGAGTGTAAACCTTTTTATTTAAATAAAAGCTTTTTTATCCATATGGTATCACGCTATGAATGTCTGTTTACTTCTCCTTCCATGATAAAGTGTAATTGGTGGAAACGGGAGGAAGAGTTAAACTGTCCATACAGCCATAAAGGACCCCTTATCTTTTTTACCAAAGGCAATATTTCCATGGAAAGTTGGTGAGTGGGGGCAGGAGAGGAAGGGGAGCACAGCACCTTCATCGCCTTGTCATTTTACTGCATAAAAAGCACTTTATTAAGAGACTATTGTGGAACAGAGAATTCACAAGCACTTTATTGATTTTCATTTCACAATGTTGCAATTTTTTTAGACCCCTTTCACACCTTTCACACCCCTTTCACATATTTTTAGCTGTGTTTTACCGTCGGATTTGCGACACATTTCGGCCGCTAGCGGGGCGCTTTTACCCCTGCTAGCGGCCGAGAAAGGGTTAAAACCCCCGGCAATACGCCGCAATAGCGGCGTTTTGCCATCGGTATTACAGCGCTGCCCCATTGATTTCAATAGGAGGAGCGGTAAAACAAAACATAGGAACATAGAAGCCTACTGTATTTAACCAATTAACCCAGGGCTCAACAAATACCAGGCGCCATGGTGACTAGAAATTGCATCCTGGCACCTGGGCTTTTGTCAGCCATCCGCATCTGCCTCCCACTTGCCAATCACAGTATAGCCAAAAAACAGCTATAGTGCTGTTGTCCAGTTATGGGAGGGCGTGTATTGACATCTGAAATAAATGCTAAAATAAATATTATTTGAGGGTGTAAAAATTCAATATATGGTGTTGCGCTCCAGATAAATATAAGCAATAGATTCTCTAAAAGTTAAATGTATATCTGTGCATAGATATAAACAATAAAATCCTCTAAATAAAATTATATCTGAGTGTGGAGATCTTGCTAAAACAAATAATATTGTGCTAAAAACCGCTAAATAAATAAATGTGCTAAAACATTGGTTGATATTTAGATGTATCCACTATTTTATCGTTTCCTGGGTACATCACTATAGTAGCGCGGGAATACCTACTTACCATTATCTGAGGGTGGTTACGGATTCCCTCTATTGCATATATGTATTAACTTGTCTATTCGTCCATGTATCATCGCTATGTGACCAGGGTCATCTTCAGTATTAGTTGACCCTTTGATCTCCTGTAGCTCAACTTCATCAATCATCTCTCTTTGAAGCTTGCTTGCAGAGTGCTAATCAAGGATCTCCATTTTATCACACCAGTTGGTCAGGAGCCAGGATTTTGTTCTAAAAAGCTTTGATGTGCAACTTGTTTGATTCCACCTGTCTGTATCAACCAGGAAGTGAAACTCCAGAAATATGATATTAAACCATGTTGCCTTCCAACAATGTCCTCCCAGAACCCCATTCCCCCGGGCGTGTATCAGGCGCTTTCTTTTATTGCTGTGTCCTTCAGACACAGCTGATCACAGGTCAAGGTAAAGGGACAATCAGAGCTGATCACATGTAAACAAATGCCGGTTATTGGCATTTCCTTTCCTCAATGCTGTCACAGCGTGAGGAAATGAAAGCCGATAACCAGCTATCCTGTGACAGGGGGCATTTACACTGATAATCAGGGCACTGATCATTGTTACAGCCCCATCAATGCCAGTCAGTGACAATCAGTGCTGCCTATCGATGCCGCCTTATCGGTGCAACCCCATCAGTGCTGTCTCATCAATGCCCCTCAGTGCAGCCTCATCACCGCACATCAGTGAAGAAAAATCACTGTATTTATCGGCGTATAACACGCGCCGGCGTATAACACGCATTCCAAGTTTAGGAGGGAATTTTAAGGAAAAAAAACTTTTAGGATGGAAGTTTAAGGAAAAGAAAAACTTACATTTAAGTGTCCATTGCAGCCTTGTCAGTGCAGCCTTGTCAGTGCAGCCTTGTCCCAGTGCAGCCTTGTGCCAGTGCAGCCTTTCCCCAGTTCAGCCTTTGCCCTCGCCATTTAAAATTGGCGCCGACAGGACACCGGAGCTGAGTGAACGCCGCCGAGATAGCAGGGACTGGGCGGAGCCGAGATACACATGTACACGGCTCTTGTCGGCTCTTCTCGGCTCCGCTCACGTGACTGTGAGCGGAGCAGAGAAGAGCTGAAAAGAGCCGAGTACACTCGCTATGTGTAGCTCAGCGGCGATCGCTCTGCTCACAGCTAGCGGGGGATCGGTGGGGTTCGGCGTATAACATGCACCCGCGATTTTCCCCTGATTTTAAGGGGAAAATGGTGCGTGTTATACGCCGATAAATACGGTACTTATTTGCAAAATTTTATAACAGAAAGGAAGAGAGATTTTTTATTTATTTTTTGCTTAAAAATGTGGTCTTTTTTGTTAAGCAAAAAAGAAAAACCCAGTTGTGATTAAATACCACCGAAAGAAAGCTCTATTTGTGTGAAAAAAAAAAGATAAAAATGTCATCTGTGTACAGTACACAATTGTCATTCAAAGTATGACAGTGCTGAAAGCTGAAAATTGGCCAGGGGGAAGGAAGGGGGTCGAAGTGCCCAGTAGGCAAGTGGTTTAAAAAAATAAATAAATTGTCAAGCCCTGAATTAACCCATATGAAGTTCATCCTTTTATCCCATGTCTCCATTGTCATACAAAAATATGTATTTCTGTTAATGATATATTGAATGTAATAATATGGAGATGGAAGTGATACTGTATCTATGTTCTTGTTTTCTCTGGAAATTGCAGTGCATTTTATATCAACTAATGGTAGTAGCTACATGAAGCACTGATATTGAAAAGAAAACACATTTTTTGTTTTTTAGAGGCCAAGTCCTTCCTGCAGCTACACTTTTGAATATTGTTGATGTTGAACTGATCTCCGAAGCGGTGAAATACACACTGAAGGTAAAATGGTTTGTGGCGCTTGTTGGGTGTTTGAGCTTTATAAATATAGCCGCCCATAGACATGAATGGCTGTGTGCTGCTGCACACCAGGTACTTGCGTAAACATGAGTATAGCGTACAGGCATATACGAAAAAGGAACATTTTCTCTTTTTTTGCATAGGCTTGTATGCTACACTTATGTTTATATTAGTACCACCATATACCCTGTTACAACTGCACACAGCCATTCATAACTATGTACGCAGCACATGGGCTGCCTGGGCACAAACAAATTGCCAGGATTTACGATGCATTGACTCGGGCACTCGTGTGCAAGAACCCCTACTTTTTTTTTTGCGTTGGATTGCTTTGGATTTTGTAACAATAAAAAGTACATTAATTATACGAGTTCCCCTGGAGTGGAATTCTTTGAGAGCAGCAGTGTTGGTTTTAAGTCACAGACAGACATGCACTGAGACCCAAATTTGGGAGTAGGTTAAAGCAGTTGAGATCTCTTTAAGTAGTACTTTTATTGCAGCCCTCTTTTAACAAATCACGAGTTCTGCACAATCTCTTGTTTTTAAATACTGTAATACAGATTTAGCAGTGTCTGGCTTTGTGACAGTCTGTCATATTTTAACACTGCTCTGTTAATGTCTTCCAGATATCAAATATTGCTCTTTTTCTTTAACTTTTTTTCTGCTAATCATACAATGTTTCTTTTAATGCAGGTTGCCCGGCAGTCTCTCACTACCTATGTGATCATCATGAATAACACTCACATAGAAATAGATGTGCATCGGTTGAGCGATGGTGGACTTCTACTGTCCTATGATGGAAATAGTTATACTACCTATATGAAAGAGGAGGTGGATCGGTAAGTTTGAGGCTTTCTTATTGATGTTCTTTTTCAAGACTTTGTAGAATTTGTTCACTTATCTCCAGAACACGCTGTCAAAGTCATCATAATAATTAAGAGCTTGGTTGCCTCTATTGTGGTTGGTCATTTTCTGTTGGAATGGATCTCCCAAATCATCTGGTATATTCATTAAATTGGCAAATATTTAATATGTCTGCAGGGGCTTCAACAGAAGCATTTCAGTGAACTACATAAGTGAACTACGGTATATAAAATGTAAGAACCCCACAGTGCTCCCGATCTCTGTATGTTTTTCTATATCGCATAAACCAGTGTTTCTCCAAAATGTGAAATGTGGCACTTGGCTCTGAATATAAAAGAAAAGGCAGATAGACCCTGTTGCAGGGAACCCTACTGTAGTAGCCTATCAGAAAGATATAGCTAATAACAAAACACAGATTTATTGCAAGTCTAATAACTATGCAGAAATCCTTGCCTTTGCCACGTGTACTTATATCCTTTCAATCTCAGTCATTCATAACAGTATAATTGTTCCTCATCTATTTCTAGTCTAGCATATATTAGACCATGAAACCAATATTTTTTTGCAGGTACCGTGTCACAATAGGCAACAAGACCTGCGTTTTTGAAAAGGAAAAAGATCCCACAGTATTGCGTTCTCCTTCAACTGGCAAATTACTGCAGTATACAGTGGAAGATGGCTCCCATGTTAATGCAGGAGATTGCTTTGCAGAAATTGAGGTAGTTTCTGGTAAATCTGGTATCTTATTTCAATAGGTTTTATTAAAGTATAGTTATTGGGTAATTGCAATCCAGACGGACAGGAAGTTTGATATATTGAGAGCAGGAGTAGGATCACATATTAGGGTAAAGCTGGCCACAGATGGATTGAAATTCAGCTGGTTCAGCAGATTTTCAATCCATGTGTTCCTTTTCAACAGAAGGCGATTGGGAATGTTGGAAAACTTTTGTCGATCAGCGGCTGCAGCTAATGGGCCATAGCCGCTGATCAGTTTATTCTGAAAGCGAGGAGCCTCGCTGTCAGAATGCAATGTCCTACAGTGAAAATTCCTCCATCCACCTCACTTGTGTGGATTGAGGAATTATTTTGACCAAAAAAAAGTAATCTATGGCCAGCTTGCGGAAGTTTGCTAAAGCAGATAATCAAAATAATTGTTAAGCTGGGGCAGGTTTGGGTACTGTCCCTAGGGGAATCATGACAGCTGTTGTGTGCAGGTTTATGTTGTTATTGGGGAGATTTCCCAGGCCTGGAGTGGCCCGTGTAGCATCTTTAGTGGGTAATGTAGTTGTACTAGGTTCTGCTTAACTGTGCAGCAAGAAGCTGGGTCCATGTTATGAGACCAAGTGTACAGATCCTTGTAAAAGTAGAGAAAGTAGATAGATTGACAGTGTAGAAAAGCTGGTGGTCCACAGAAAGGTTACTGGCTGTAAGGTCTTCCGCTGTGGGATTTTGATCTTGAGCCTCTGTGGTCAAAATAGTGAGTAGAGCAGGGTTGAAGTTATCTGAGTAGTAATGTTTTAATCTTAAGGCGATAACATTTTTCCTTTAGGGTGGCTGCAAGTTGTATATTCCCTAGGGACTAGTGCATTTGCGGTTTTACCTGTGAGTTTTTGGGTAGGCTGACCAGGTTTGTGAATGAATTAATATGTTTAAGGGTGCCTCTGTTGGTGTAACCCTTATTATTTTATACAAAAGTAACATTAATTGAGCCATCTACTTCAGTATCCAAGGTTTAGCACCATGTTTCTGTTGGGAACAACCCAAGTCATCCTAACAATTGGGTATATAGGACCAGTGGGATTTGTGGCTAATGGTAATATTGCCTTGCGCATTAGGGTTGACTCAGCAAAAATGTTCAAAGGGGTAAGTGATTGCTGTGAGTCAGTGGTTATTGATAGGAAATGCTTAATTTGTAAGGATCAAAAGGAGAAGGCAAACAATCTGCTTGCAGAAACAGTTCATTGTTGGTGTTTTGTATGAAAAAAATTAAGCTGGCTGGTAGGTTGATCAGCTCTGTCAACCTACTCAGTTTTGTAGTCAGGCTTATTCTTCTTTCTAGCTTGTCACCCAGACAACACTCTGATCTACTGTTAGATGTTAACTGCTAGTACAATCTGTAGTATAAGTAAAATTATATCTCTGCGCTAGTCTGGTATGGAACTGCTGCAACTCAAATCTTGGAAGGGATAAAGTAATAGAAATGGTTAATGGTGCAGAGTTTCTTAAGGCTCGGTTCACACTGGATGTTGATGTGGCTCCCATGTGTCCTGGTTCACCGTTTCAGGTCCGATTTCAGTCCTGTGCAAATTCACACCGGAGCCGCATCGGAGAGATATGTGAACCAGCTTCATAGAGAGCCAGTCACGTTCTCCTGCTATTGTGAATTTGATGCGGGGATCCCGCATCCAATTCGCAATTGTGTGAACCCGCCCTAAAATGGTGAACTGATGTGATGAACAAAATAAAGTAAATAAACAAAATTTCTACCTAGAGTTTGTGTGTGAACAATTATGATGACAACTTCAAGAGCTATTCATAACAAGTGCATTATTCAACGGAAAAATGTTCCATCCACAAGAAAAGAGAGTGGCCTCTTACCAGATCTGATGGATCCCTATTAAAGAGATCAAGGAAGCTTGTGCTGGAATGATCACAGGTGTGGAGATTTCAAACAGCATGTGTTGATACACAAAACTGCCATCTACTGGGAAATGGAGACCAACAGTAGACGACAGTTGTGTGGAAACACGTCGGATCGGAGAGTACTTGCAACTCTATCTGATCTAGTTGGCAGACTGACACCGGCACTAGAAATATCAGTCATGCTGGAATTTTTTAACCTCCTATGTACGGTCATCTATATATTTCTAAAATAAAATTGCCTGATTTACACTATGAGGCTTCTCCCTTTCAATATATGATCTTGGAACACATGGCGCTCATCCCTGAAAATGTATCAAGACACGCTGTTTGAAATCTCCACACCTGTTATCATTCCGGCACAAACTTCCTTGATCTCTGTACTAGGGATCCATCAGATCTGGTAAGAGGCCATTCTTTACTTGTGGATGGAACATTTTGCTGTTTTCTTGAACACTGGTAGCCACTGAGAGAATACTATTTCCACTTGTCACACCCTTCATTAAGTGTGTGGATGGACTTGAACTTTTTCAATTTAACTAAATTTTTTTCATACACTGGAATTTTTTGCAATTTCTTTTGCACATTGACATTTTGAATAATGCACTTGTTATGAATAGCTGTTATTTGTATCACTAAGTTGTCATCGTAATTGTTCACACACACACGCAATCTGTAGTATAATCATTGCAATACTCTCTTACTTTTTCTTGTTACTATTATTATTCTTAATACGTTGTACAGTGTTTAACTACTTCCCACCAGGCCACTGTATATATACGGCCGGGTGGGCGCCTTCCACTTCTGATACTTCCTTCAGAAGTAGAGGGATCGCGCGTGCCCGCGCAGCCCCGATGCGCTCGTGTCACCCGGACATGGCGCATCTCGGATCGGCAGGAGGGCTCTGTGATTGGCCCTCCTGATCACATGACGACCGCGTCCAATCACAGCCGTCATGTGATGTAAGCAAACAGCCGGTTGCTAGGCAATCGGCTCTCCTCTCCTCACACGGAAGTCGTCGCTGAGGAGAGGATAGCGGATCGCTGCAGCCAGCTGGTGATCAGTGAGTATTAGCTGTTTTTTTACAGCTTTTTACTCACTGATCACCAGTCTAGTGTAAACACACATGTCCCCAAAACATACATGTCCCCAAAACACACATGTCCCCAAATAATAAAAACACATGTCCCCCACATATGTCCCAGTAAAATAACATGTGCCAATGATTATCTGCACACATATGTCCGTGATCACCTGCACACATCTGTACATGATCATTTGCGTACATATGTCCATGATCACGCAAACCAATTATTATACACTTAACCGAATTTTTTTTACTAAAAACATGTAGCAGAATATATTTTGGCTTAAATTTATGACAAAATTTGATTTTATTGGATTTCTTTTAAAAAAGAAAGGAGAAAATATTGTCTTTTTTCAAAATTTCTGCTATTTTTTCGCTTATATCGCAAAAAATAAAAAACAGAGTCGTGAATAAATACCACCAAACTAAAGCTCTATTTGTGCAGACAAAATGATAAAAAATTAATTTGGGTACAGCATTGCATGACAGCGCAATTGTCATTGAAAGTACGAGAGCGCTGAAAGCTGAAAATTGGTCTGGGAAGGAATGGGGCAAAAGTGCCCTGTATTGTAGTGGTTAATATTTGGCAAACTCAATGGCAAAATAATTAGGATGGTTATTCATTAGCTTCAGCTACCTAGAAATGTGGGAAATTATGACTTGTTACTGAACCTTGAGCACAGAGTTGGTAAAGTTATGTATTAATTGACCCTTTTTCTGTTGGGGGAGAGACCCAATGGAAACACTGAAAAACAAAAAAAACAGGGCACACCAACCTTGCGCATTATGCATTTTGAGGGGAGATCCCCTCTTCCTCAGAGCCAAGCCCTGCTCTGAGGAAGAGAGCTCCCCTCAAAAGGCATCAGCCATCTGGAAGGTCCTCTGACTTGCTGGGAACAGTCTCAGTGACCTAGTTGCTTTGTGTCTACTATGGACCTTGATATGCTTTTATCATATATGTGTTTGTGAGTATACTTCTTTTTATACATCATTAAAGATACCACTTGGGTAATGCGCAAGGTTGGTGCACCCTCTTTTCTTTGTTTTAAAATGATTTCCTGTGTACTAAGTGATAGTTTCAATGATCTGTATGACGTTGCAGGTAATGAAGATGGTGATGACACTTCTGGTGCAGGAGCCTGGTCATATTCACTATTTGAAGAGGCCTGGGGCTGTACTGGAATCTGGTTGTGTGGTGGCTCGAATTGATTTAGATGACCCATCCAAAGTTCATCAGGTAATGTGTGTGTGTGTGTGTGTGTGTGTATATATATATATATATATATATATATATATATATATATATATATATATAATGTACATCCATGTATGTAAGTCTTTATTGCTCATCTGAAAGCTCAGTCTTCTAAAAGTTTTTTGTAAAGAAAATCATTCATTTCTTTTAGTATCATCATCTATGCATGCTTAAAATAGTTTTCTCTCCTGGCATATAGACAGAACTATGTACTGGAGAACTCCTGCCTCAGCACACATTGCCAATCTTGGGAGAAAAGCTCCATCAAGTCTTTCACAATGTACTAGAAAATCTTATCAATATAATGAATGGATATTGCTTGCCTGAACCATATTTTACAAACAAGGTGAGTAAAACCCATGATAATGCCAGGACATGTGTTAGAAAGTAAAAATGGGAGAAACCTGTCATTTTTTTTATTATACTTATTACTTTGGCACCAAATAAAATTACCCTAACTGAATAGGTGACTGTTTATTCTAGGTAAAAGAATGGGTTCACAAACTAATGAAGACCCTTCGGGATCCTTCCCTTCCTCTTCTGGAGCTACAGGAGATCATGACCAGTGTATCTACTAGGATTCCTCCAACTGTAGAGAAATCTATACGTAAAGTTATGGCTCAGTATGCCAGCAACATCACCTCAGTCTTGTGCCAGTTTCCAAGCCAGCAGGTATGTGTAGGAAATGTTTATATTCATTGTTCTTTTTGTGTTAAATGCTGTTCAACATCTTCAAAGCTGAACTATAGGCAGATATTATACAAAAGAAACAAATGAATGCAGGTCTGCATTTATAGATACATTGTTAATTTTTTTTTCCCATCCTTTGAGGGTCGCAGGGAATCATATACTGTTGGATTGAAATCCAGCTGCCTACAGGCGAATTAGACACTGGCAAAAAATCTGTAACCCAGCCCTTGATAAATTTTCCTCTACCCAGCATGTTTCCGTTTTCTGCTAGTGTCCTAGGAGGATGAATGCCTTTTCTTCAGTTCTGAGAAAAGTCTAGCCAAGTTTTGCTAGCTTCATTTTGTTAGTTTTTTTTCTTCAGTTTCCTCTTCCATTGACTTCAACCAAGATTTCCCCCCTACCCCAGAAAGGATTAAAAGGACTGAGAACAGACATCATCCCCTGGATGAAGTGTTGTAGGGTGCATGTTCTATGTGTCGCCATTTAGCATAGAGGAATTATTGTCCCACTTTGCAAAAGAGTCCTGTGGAACTCTGATCTCTGGTCTTTTCCTATTGCCCACCTGCAGTGACTATGGTCACCTTCAGCCATCCAACCCTCATCAGCTGCCTGGGTTTCGGAGTACCTGAGGCCTTCTGTCATACCTTTGAGCCTAGTTGAATTACTACCACATAATCGCAAAATGTCTACAGTATATCTAGGCACAGAGAAGACAGTTGCTGCTGTGTGTGACCCCAGTTTACACTCTATTAACAGTTCTGGGGATGTTTACTCTGACATCTGGAAACCGGAAACTCTATGGTTGTAGGGTCTACCCTATTGGTGTCTCCCCTTGTTGCGTCTGCTCTCTGAAGAGTCAATTTCTAATATCCCAGTGGCCTTAGAAAGGGCTGGGCCCTTGGTCACAGTGATCATCTCTGAGTCCCCACAGTCTATTTCCGATGAGTCTGTTTATGAGGCACCACAGTATTCTCCTGTTATCTCAGATTTACAAGAGACTGTTTCAACTCTCATTTATGCAGTACACACCCTTGCATTTGAAGGATCAGCCTGCAAGAGTTGGGTCTTTCAGTGCCCCTGCAGCTGCCAAGACCTTTTCACTACATCTGCTATTCCAGGTTTTTCTCTGTTTAGACTGGAAAGGGACCTGTATCCCACTTGAGTATTTTGGAACTGTTCCCTTTTTAAAGGGAACTTTTAAATGGTAACCTGTACCCACTTCTGATCTGTCAGTGACCCAGCTCAACAGGAAAACCACCATACTTGCCATAAAGGATACTACTGAGCAGCAACTGGAATCTCTTTCATACAGGTTCTGCCCTCTGCCCTGTGTTGGCTGTGACTCAAATATGTCAAACAGTGGCTTAATAGGTTAAATACCTCAAAAAGGATGCCTCTACCACTGAGATAGACGCCTTACTGATAGAACATGTAGAGCAGATCTCAGAAGCCCTATGCTTCAATTGCGTATTGTTTTGTTGTCCATACAGATGCACAGAGCAGTCAGGTTAATGTCCTAAGACAGATTCTATATCCAAAGAGCACCTGATTTGCTTGTTTTTTTAGGATCATTGTCTCTTCAAGCCCTCCACGAGACAATCATTAAGGGTGCCATGGGAGGCCAAAACATACACTTGCCCCAGCGTAAAAAGACCAAGGAAAGGTTGTCTGTCACCACCCTGGGGGGGGGGGGGGGGGTGATTGCTAGTCCTTTGCTAGTTTGCCCTGTAGGTATTCGGGTGCAGAGTGCCCCTTTAGGCTTTCAGGCTGATCCTTTGCCTCTGGCACAGGTTAACAGGCCTTCCACTGCCCCTTTGGATTCTCCTCAATCCAGGGCCTCTTATTTAGGCTCCTGTGTCAGCGTGACCATGCTTCATCTTGGCCACCACCCTTTTCCCATAGACCTTCTCCTCTCTTGGGGCAGGCAAGGTCATCAGTGGTACCTGATACCCCTCAGCATACCTGATACCCCTCTTCCGCTCCAGAGGGACTCTCTAAATTATCAGGTCAACTGGGACTAACTTTGACATTCATTCCCCTAACCGGGCTCTAAATTCTCAGTGTCACCCCTGCATACCATATACTTCTCGCAGCATTGACTCCTGTACCTGGCCTAGTGGTTTTTCCATTGTGGAGCACTCATAAGAGAGTAGACCCTAGCAGACAACATCTCCCCAAGGGGCTTAATGCCTGTATTTTCTGTCTGTTTCTGTTTCTTTTTCTTTTTAGGTTTCAGCAATGGAAATGATGCATTACCTATAGACGATGGTAACCAGCATAGGAAAATAAGGATCTTCACTAGCACACCTTGATATAGTGATAAGCTTGTTCTTTATTTACATGATGCAACAGACATCACAGGCCTGCATTTCAGAACCTTGCAGGATCCCGTTTTCCAAGCAGAGTGATGCCAGTATTGGTAATTCATAGAAGGGTCCACAGCAGGTTTGTCCTTTGCCCTTTCTCATTAGACAGAGAATTATCCCTCTTTCCTCCTTTAAAGAAACATCAGGTGTTGAGGGAGGTTGAGGGACCTTCCTCTCAATGGCACTTTCCCCTTCTAAATAACTCTAGAAAGGGATAATGGCGCTGTTCGAATATGTAGTGGGTGCAGTGCATACGCACGGGGGAAATGTATATGTAATCTAAACACCACTAAAAATATGTGTATAAATGGTGAAAACAGCAATAAATATAAAGTGCAAAGTAAAAGTGCAATGTGCATATAAAGTATTAAAGTGAAAAGTGCCAATGCAAAATGATTAATGCAAAGTAATCAATGCAAAGTGATCAATTGCAGGAAAAACATAAAAATAATCTCAAAAAATTCCACAAAATTTCATGAATATTTCAAAAATATGTAGAAAGCAATAAATATATGTGTATACTACTGTAGCAGCAAAAAAGATAACAGTGTTTATATACGAAAATAGATAAATAAATGTACAAAATATTGCAGTGTCCCAAAAAACATTTTTTTTATGAATATAAAAGCAACCACAGTCAGTGAGTGAAAATCTGTGCAAAAAAGGCAAAGGTAAAAGTTACTCTTCAGTGCCCCCCCCCCCCCCCCCTACTTCGCTCACTTCCCCCTCTTATGTTTGCACTCACCAGAGCGCCTCACCCCTGCAGGGGTAACAGGCGTAGTACTTCTTATCCAGAAGGTGGTGTCCCCCTTGCCAGGATATCCCTTTAATCCGGATGACTGTCAGCCTACCACCGCTGTTCTCCTCTCAGGGATGGTTAGAATTCCTCAGCAGCGGGCATCCACATACATGTGAAAGGATGAGCAATACAAATATATTTATTTAAAAAAAAATATCTGGCTAAAAAAGTTAAATGTTGGAGCTACAACACCCCAACTCTTGTAACGAAATACAATGAACTCCCGCAGTTTATAGTATCAGGGGCTGCATTCTGGATTTCCAGAGTAGGAGGCTACTTCTAGATTGTGTCCCACTTTGTGCAGATCACCTGGTTCAGACATCATTGGACACCATCTAGGTGTCCTCCTCTACTGTGAAGGAACAGGAGTCTTTACTGTTTAAAGAGAGGTAGTCTGGTTACTGTTGTGCATGGTACCATGGGTCTCAGTCTCACCCACACTAATTGTTTTAGGGGCGATCCCCTGAAAAACAGTTCCTCCCACCCGGTAGCCCCTGGCAAATAAGCAAGGTTTATGAACCAAGGTGAGTCTCAGACCCTGCATCACGTCGGATATGGGCTCCTTGTGTCCCTTGTGTCTGTGGGTTGAACACACTAGTCTCCTATTTCAAGTATCTTCTGACAGGAACAGGGAAGGCCTTAATGATTTTGGGGGATCTTGTCTACCTGGAGATCGGTGCTTTTTCTTTGCTGATTCTTCAAGTACTTTCCCCCTTGGATGCACTCAAACAAATTTTCTTCACTGTACTTATACGATTCCTGTCCTGTCTTGGAAGTTACTGGTTTGCTGGATCTGGGCTGTCAGGGATAGGCACAATTGTTTTCTTAGCATGGTCCCTCTTAAGGCTTTCCCCAGGTGGTGCCTCTGGCATACTGGTGAGGGTGTGTCTAGCTTCATCCTCTGTTCCATCCAGGTTGCATCTCTAAAAGTTCTCATTTCTTGATTTAGGGGGTCAGAAGTGTAGAGGCTTATGGCTCCTATGTTAGACCAGCTGGTCTTCCCTTTTGTCAGGACTTTTTCATATGTTTCTTTTTTTTAACCTGTTTCTACTAGGGGTTTGATCTCATTCTTCATGACTACATTAAGTTGTAGGTTTTTTACATCACAGGACACAGAGCAGCCATAATAACGAACTGGGTTATACACAACCTATATGTGAATGGACACTGGCAAACCAAAAAAAGACAGGAAGTCCTCCCCTATATAACCCCTCCTACACAGGAAGTATCTCCGTTTTTTTCGCCAGTGTCTTGAAAGGTGTTGGTCCTGGTTGGAGAAGCTCTCCATGATCTAGCTACAATAGAATGGTCCTGGATTTATGGCACTGTGATCGGATCCTTCCGGACAGTGATACTGTAATGGATGGTACTCGAGCCTCGGCTTCATAGAAGACTACGAGGTGTTGCCTGTAATGTGACCCTTGAAGCACTGGACCCTGAGATCTGCACCCTTGGTAAGAAGAACTCCAAAGGAGATCTGGCAGGGTGCTTTACAGGTCCAAGGGAGTGGCCCCAAATTCATAGGGGTACCCGGTCCTTAAAGGTCCAAGAGACGGAACCCCGCCGTGATGGGGGAAGATTGGAGTCTAGCTTTTTAGCAGAGTCCTGCGGCCGGATTAGTAAGTGTTTTAAAAGTTTTCTCTTTTTGCACTTTTTAAACCGAAACAAAAAACAAAAACACAGCATCTTACTTTTGTTTTGGGACCGGGTGCCATGTTGCCTCTTTCCACTAGAGGGCAGTGATGTCGTGAGTTCAGGGTGGTGGCTCTTTGCTATGGAGCCTTCCGGCTTGGCTGAAAAACCCAGCAGGTGGCCGCTCTTGGATGCTTTTGGTGGTCATTTCCCACCGCTATTTATGCGGCTACGGCAGGCACGCACACCTGAATGACGTGAGTAGTGTGCACGATGGCATGCACATGGGAGGCAAGGACGCGAGGGGGCGTGGGGGACGCAACGAGCGTGCACGTGGTATAGAGCTTGCACGTCGGCAGGCACAATAGGGGCAGAAGTGGACATATTTAACGAAGTGTTCCCGCTAGGATAAGCTGCTGGAAGGGACACAGAGCGGCGTCCTGTAAGATATAGAGCTGTGTACTGCAAAAGGCTGGGTGCAGCTTTGCAGGACAGTTGAGTGCATAGGGGGTGTTGCTAATTCAAGTTTTTTTTTGTGTCAGGCAAATGTCTTCCCGGAAGAGGAGTAGAGGGGGCACAGCAGGAAAGGGCACGAGTGCGCCACCATCAGGTATGGAGGATCCTAGCCATGCATCCACTGTGTTTAACTCTCCTGAAAGACCTGAAGCAACTGGCCAATCTGAGCCATTACGGTTGTCAGGCATTGTAGCTACAGCTAATGCTTCTGCCTCAACTTACGTCACAAGGGATGACTTGGCATCAGCTTTAGCTGGGCTAGAGGGAAAGACAGCAGGCATGATTGCTTCAGTTTCTCAGGGTGGAAGGAAACAGGATAGATCCCCTTCACCTGAGCCCCCACTTGTGTGTGAACAGGATTGGGCAGAGGATGTGGAGGCAATGGCAGTAAATGACCTGGAGGATTCCACTTCCAAGGAGTCAGGGTCTGAGGAACTGTTTTCAGCCTCTCAATCCCAGAGACTGTTAATTCAGTCTCTCACTGAGACGGTCTGGTCAGGTTTAAAATTGCTGCCAGTAGAGGGCCCTGAGGGTTCTTTTTCGTCATTGGGCTCTTTACGTCCTCCACAGAGTTCTCAGGCCTTCCTTTTGCACCAGTTTTTGGAGAAAATAGTGTATGCTGACTGCGATCACCCGGATACGTTTTTTATTCCTCCTAAAAGCTTTTGTATCCTATGGAGGAAAAGTTTACGAAGAAATTGGGTATGCCATCGGTGGACGCTGCCATTTATTCTGTGAATAAGAGTTTAACCTGTCCTGTAGATAATGCCCAGGTGTTTAAAGATCCAGCGGATAAGAAATTGGAATCTTTATTAAAGGCTTAATTTGCTATTGCTGGGTCTGCTGCACAACCAGCTGTGGCAGCTATAGGTATCTGTCAGTCTTTAAAAGACTGAATTAAACATGTAGCTAAGAATACTCCTGATCAGGGGATGTCTGCTGAGGAATTGGCAGAGTTACCTTGTGCCTAGTGTTTTGCAGTAGATGCCCTTTAGGATTCCATACAGCAGGTGTCGCGTTTTTCTCTCCTGTCAGTACATATGCGCAGTATTCTGTGGTTAAAATACTGGTCTGTAGAGTTAGCCTGGTTTCCCCTCATGGGGAGTGGCTATTTAGGGAAGATCTAGATAAGTATATCCAGGGTGGTAAGAGTGTGCTTTTACCAGTTAAGAAAAGGAGTAAACGACCTTCCTTTAAGGTGTCTTGCACGATTGCAGAAGTTCAAGCCAACGAGAGGTTCAGGGGCTTTTACTCAAATCTTTTCATAGTCCCAAAGCCAAATGGAGACGTGAGACCTATTCTGGATCTCAAGACTCGGTGTCAAAATATTCGCTCTTTTCGTATAGAGACAATTCGTTCAGTCGTAGCCTCCTTGCGCGGAAAGGAATTTTTGGCTTCCATAGACATCAAGGATGCATATCTACATGTGCCGAGCTCCCATCAAAGGTTTCTGCAATTCGCAGTAGAGAACCAATATTTTCAGTTTTGGCATCTAAGATCTCAGGGATTTGAACTGGTCAAAATCAGCCCTGCAGCCTGTTCAGCGCCTAGAGTATTTAGGGCTGATATTGGACATGGTACAGGAAAGGGTGTTTTTGCCGCCACGTGGGAAATCTTGTCCAGGTCATAAGGGGGAGAAGATATCCTTCTATTCGCCTGTGCATGAGGCTCCTGGGGAAAATGGTGTCTTCATTTGAGGCAGTCCCTTGTGCACAATTCCATTCCAGACCACTACAGAACAACATTTTGTCTGTCTGGAACAAAACTCTCAGTCTCAGTTGGTGGATGATAGCCTGGAAAGAGGAAAGTCCTTTTTACCTCTGCTGTGGAAGGTCGTGACGACTGACGCCAGTCTCTCTGGATGGGGGGCAATCCTAGAGGAAGCCACTGTCCAGGGAAGGTGGTCCTGGAGGGAAAGGAGCTTGCCCATCAACATTTTGGAGATTCGGGCAGCTCGCTTGGCTCTAAGTTTCTGGACTTCCAAGCTACTGGGATGCCCTGTGAGGGTCCAGTCAGACAACGCCACGACTGTGGCATATATCAATCACCAGGGAGGCACCAAGAGTTAGACAGCCCAGAAAGAGGTGGATCGCATTCTGACCTGGGCAGAAAGATTTGTTCCGTTCCTATATGCGGTATTCATTACGGGAGTGGAAAATTTGCAGGCAGACTTTCTGAGTCACCAGCAGATGTTTGCAGGGGAATGGTCCCTACATCTCGGGATTTTTTTTTGTTAATTTGCCATCGATGGGGGGTTCTGTTGGTTTTGCTAGAAGGTCCCAAGAAGGGACAGGCAGCATTTAAGTCAACTACTTCCCAATAGATTCGCCAAGTCATTATTCAGGCATATGGGTTAAGGGGTAAGGCCCAGCCTTTTCGAGTAAGGGCACACTCTAGAAGAAGAGTGAGTGCTTCATGGGCAGTCCATCATCAAGCGTCGATGGCTCAGATTTGCAAGGCTGCTACTTGGTCTTCAGTGCACACGTTGAATTGATTTTATCTGGTAATGTTAGAGCAATATAAATAATTTTACTCTGATGGTGCTTATGGTATTAATGGTCTCCCTCCCCCCGAAGCATTGCTTTGGGATGTCCCAGTTAGTTTTTATGGCTGCTCTGTGTCCCGTGATTTACGATAAAGAAAATAGGATTTTTCCTACAGCTTACCTGTAAAATCCTTTTCTTGAAATTCATCACGGGACACAGATCCCTCCCCTTTTATCTGGGAAGTTTATGTAGCTTGCTAAAAAACTGAGGTACTTCCTGTGTAGGAGGGGTTATGTAGGGGAGGAGTTCCTGTCTTTTTTAGTTTGCCAGTGTCCATTCACCTATAGGTGGCCTTTAACCCAGTTAGTTATTATGGCTGCTCTGTGTCCTGTGATGTACTCCAAGAAAAGGATTTCACAGGTAAGCTGTAGGGAAAAATCCTATTTTCTCTTCCCAGCATGGGAATTTTTTGTTTGTTCCATCTTTTGGTGGGTTCTGGTTGATCAACTTCTTGCTTGGTCCATGGTGTGGTGACTTTCCCCTCTGATCACCATGTTATCTTGATTCTCTGTAACCCCCCCCTGGTCGTATCCTCTATCAGGCAGAGGGTATTATCTGGTATCAGATTCAGTGTTGGTCCTTCAGATGGCTCTTGAGCTGCAGGCCATTTTTGTAGGATTGCCTTTGTCTAATTCTTGTTGGGACAGCTTTTGAACCTCTCGACAGTCTATGACTATATGACTCAATGGACAGGTAAAATAGACAATATATACGGATAGTGCCAAACAATATGCCGCCCTCTGGGACTATCGCTCCGCGCTCCTGGATTTAAATGCACTTAAAAAATGGAAGATAAAACACGTAAAAATATCTGGTAATGATTACCCGATATTACTAAAGCAGCTACTGTAAATACAATACAAGACGGTAAAAAAGGCAATATAAAAGTCCAGGTAAAATGACCAGATCCTGCAAAGGAAAGGCACTTATCCTAATAAATATTGCAGCAGCGCTAAAATACAGTCTTTTTAGATAAAAAGAGTTCATAAAACATCATGGTGTCCCGGAATATAGTCTATATTGGTGCAGTGAACCGAAACTTCTGGATATATAGTGATACACCTTCCACCGGATAAGCAATTTTTTCACCGCGTGCAGATCACACTCCCCTTTGGGGATGCACTCACCAGAAATAAAATGTATATCAGCGTTTCAATAAAAGCTATAGGCCACTGTCATCTCCTCAGCACGTCCACCTTTTCCTCGTCTGCCAAATACCAGAGCGGATCCACTCCAACCCCGCATATGGATATGAAGAAAAAAGTGCGGATAGCGTAGTACAGTTTAAACCCAGATAGCTTTATTTAGACATTAGATATTCCCCCCTCATTAAAACTGCGTACCAGAAATATGTGATAAAACAGCCTTAAAATTGAAAAGGGTGCACTCAGCCTGTATTGCCCCTCCGTCCGCCGGAACTCGGGCGCCAAAGCGGTGTATAGAATGAGTTTTTTCTCCACTTCCTGGTCCGCTCTGCTGCTGAAGCGCACCCTGGAGCGCATACGTCACTTCCTGCGAGGTCACGACCCTGACGCGTTTCGTCACTTCCGGACGTCGTCTGAGGGTGTGACCTCGCCACCGGAAGTGTAGTTTAAGTATAAGCAGCGCCCAATCCGGGCCCCGCGCAACATGATTGACATACCTTATGGCAAATGGGAACTTACAGCTGCTAAGCACTAGAGAGCTCAGCCGCTGTCTGCATTGTATGCTAGCAATAATATTCTAACTGCTAGTGCTAGCTTTCTTTACCTTGTACCATATCCTGCTTATTACATACATTTACATTTCTGATTTACATTTTGTATTTCTACAATATAAATGCCACGCTTTTATGCTCAATAAAGTCGCACTTTTAACACTTCCATCACTTGTCATTATATGGATGCCGCTGTGAGTGCATATGCATTGCGATCTTTGCATTAGGATGCATGTTGGTGCATTTTAGTGCTGTGGTTCATAAATAATTAATAAATAATTCATTCTTCTTACTAAACCCACCTGGTGGTCAGTAACTTATTAAGTACTGTGTGATGCCTTTATAATCCGTGTCTCACTCTGCATTCATATTGCCACATAGTGATGTTAGTGTCACTCAATGTGCTAATGCTATTTGACAATGATCATAACAATGCTCGCGTCCATCAGCCAATTTATATATTAGTGCCTCCATACATATGTTGCTCGCTAGAAATCGCTAGCGTGGAGATAACTGTCTGATAATAAAGGAAATATACAATATTTTACTTTTTATATATAAAATATTGAAAACATTTTTTCCGATATTTAAAAATAATTTCTGTATGTACCAAAATATATTACTAAAAGATATATATATAAAATGAATATAAAATGAAATGTGATGGAGTATAATTCTCAATACTGTAATTTTACGCTGAAGTCAATGACATAGATAAAAATAGATAAAAATAGATACTAAAACCAAATGGTGGGATATAATGCTTATTAAAATTTGGATAAGTTAAGACATTATATGGAAGATCAATAAAAACATAGGCTGATGTTGCGCTAAAAATTCAGAAATACTCAGAGGCCATAAAGATAATAATAAAAATAAATATAAAAATAAATAATAAATAAAAATAAAAATAACAATAAAATTATAAAAATAAAAATAAAAATCAAAATAAAATAAAAATAAAAATAAAAGTAAAAATAAAATAAATATAGATATAAATAAAAATATTAAGAATGAAATTAAGAATGAAATTAAGAATAAGACCACCGTGACCCATAGTGCCTGTGACCTTTTGATATGGAGTCTTTTTGAGTTGTTTTTTAAGTTGGAGATCAATATATGGATACGATTCTATCCTTATAACGGTGTATAAATAAATGGATGAATAAATATGTAGAAATAAATAAATAAATAAATAAATACATAAATAAATCCATATATATGCAAACTACGGGGAGCGGTGTTGGCACCTTTAGTGCACTGTTCCTTTTCTACTTTACTGATAGGATCTATTTCCACTGGTCTTATAATAATAATAATAATCGGAGTATCATGTGTCACTTATAAAGCAGTTGATGTCTAGCTCAACGTTTAGGCCTTTTGGCACTAAGACATCCACTGAGTATATCCAGTGAGTTTCGCGTTTGGATAGTTTGCGCACTAAATTAATTCCTCTCCAGTGGGGTTGGATCTGTTCAACTCCCCAAAAAAGTAGGCCCGATGCGTCCATATTGTGTTTGAGTTTGAAGTGTAGAGACACGTTGTGGTCCTTATACCCTATTTTGATATTATGTATATGCTCTGCAATACGTATTCTTAGTTTCCTTTTAGTACGTCCAATGTACATTAGTCCGCATGGGCATTTTAAGGCATAGACCACATGTGTGGAGTTGCATGTAATAAATTGATCGATTGAGAACGTTTGATTGTTCACTGTTGAGATGAAACACTCCAGCGCTCTGCTGGGTGTGGCAACTTCTCGACACGCCTTACACCTTCTACATGCATAGAATCCGTTTCTGTCCCAGAACGTTGGTGGTCTTTTGGGAGGGTCTACAATCTTCCGAACAATTTTATCCCCAAAACTCGTGGCCTTCCTATAGATGAACTGCGGTGCTGGCGGTAGTTCAGTTTTGAGTTTTTTATCTAATAAAAGGACGTGCCAATGTTGCTTGAATATTTCTTCAATCTCCTTATATTGGGCATGAAACCCAGATATGAAGCCCCATTCCTTATTATTGACCGCCTTTTTGTTCTCATTTTGTTGGGATGCTTGTACAATATCTTTATCTTTCTCTGTTAGACACACCGATCTTGGTATTTTCTTCACCTCTTCTACCACTTTGTGTAGAGTATTCGGGTTGTAGCCTTTTGTTACAAATCTGTCGGTTAAAATCTTAGCTTGATCCATGAAATTGGTGTCTTCTGAACAGTTTCTCCGTACTCTCATAATCTGACCTTTTGGTATGTTCTTGAGCCATTGCGGATGGTGTCCACTTGTTATTGGCAGGTAACTGTTTCTATCAGTTTTTTTAAAAAAGACTTTAGTTTCCAAACTTTCTCCTTTCTTGTATATGGTGACATCCAGATAGTTGATCTCCTCCTTGCTCCTTTCTGACGTTAAAACTATATTGTGGTCGTTTTTATTTAAAAAATCTAAAAACATATCCAAAGCATTCTCTGTTCCAGCCCAGATAAAAAATAGGTCATCTATAAAACGCTTATAAAATATTAATTCTGTTGGTTGTTGGTTAAAAATCGTTTTATCCTCCCATTCGGACATAAATAAATTCGCTATACTGGGTGCAAATTTTGCACCCATAGCTACTCCACGTTGCTGAGAGTAGAACGTGTTATTAAACCAAAAGTAGTTGTGCCCCAAGCAAAAATCTAAACTATTTTTTAGAAAGATCTTTTGATTGTAGGGGATATCATCCCTTTTGCTCAGGGCCCAATTCAAGGCTAGGAGCGCGTCGTCATGTTGGATGATTGAATAAAGTGATGACACATCTGCTGTTACTAGCCATATCTGTGGTTTGTCGGTGAGGTCCACCGACAAACCACAGATATGGCTAGTAACAGCAGATGTGTCATCACTTTATTCAATCATCCAACATGACGACGCGCTCCTAGCCTTGAATTGGGCCCTGAGCAAAAGGGATGATATCCCCTACAATCAAAAGATCTTTCTAAAAAATAGTTTAGATTTTTGCTTGGGGCACAACTACTTTTGGTTTAATAACACGTTCTACTCTCAGCAACGTGGAGTAGCTATGGGTGCAAAATTTGCACCCAGTATAGCGAATTTATTTATGTCCGAATGGGAGGATAAAACGATTTTTAACCAACAACCAACAGAATTAATATTTTATAAGCGTTTTATAGATGACCTATTTTTTATCTGGGCTGGAACAGAGAATGCTTTGGATATGTTTTTAGATTTTTTAAATAAAAACGACCACAATATAGTTTTAACGTCAGAAAGGAGCAAGGAGGAGATCAACTATCTGGATGTCACCATATACAAGAAAGGAGAAAGTTTGGAAACT
This sequence comes from Lithobates sylvaticus, assembly GCA_028564925.1. Taxonomy (NCBI): domain Eukaryota; kingdom Metazoa; phylum Chordata; class Amphibia; order Anura; family Ranidae; genus Lithobates; species Lithobates sylvaticus. Next base: position 253,371,923 of record CM053026.1, on the reverse strand, counting down.
AAAGTCTTTTTTAAAAAAACTGATAGAAACAGTTACCTGCCAATAACAAGTGGACACCATCCGCAATGGCTCAAGAACATACCAAAAGGTCAGATTATGAGAGTACGGAGAAACTGTTCAGAAGACACCAATTTCATGGATCAAGCTAAGATTTTAACCGACAGATTTGTAACAAAAGGCTACAACCCGAATACTCTACACAAAGTGGTAGAAGAGGTGAAGAAAATACCAAGATCGGTGTGTCTAACAGAGAAAGATAAAGATATTGTACAAGCATCCCAACAAAATGAGAACAAAAAGGCGGTCAATAATAAGGAATGGGGCTTCATATCTGGGTTTCATGCCCAATATAAGGAGATTGAAGAAATATTCAAGCAACATTGGCACGTCCTTTTATTAGATAAAAAACTCAAAACTGAACTACCGCCAGCACCGCAGTTCATCTATAGGAAGGCCACGAGTTTTGGGGATAAAATTGTTCGGAAGATTGTAGACCCTCCCAAAAGACCACCAACGTTCTGGGACAGAAACGGATTCTATGCATGTAGAAGGTGTAAGGCGTGTCGAGAAGTTGCCACACCCAGCAGAGCGCTGGAGTGTTTCATCTCAACAGTGAACAATCAAACGTTCTCAATCGATCAATTTATTACATGCAACTCCACACATGTGGTCTATGCCTTAAAATGCCCATGCGGACTAATGTACATTGGACGTACTAAAAGGAAACTAAGAATACGTATTGCAGAGCATATACATAATATCAAAATAGGGTATAAGGACCACAACGTGTCTCTACACTTCAAACTCAAACACAATATGGACGCATCGGGCCTACTTTTTTGGGGAGTTGAACAGATCCAACCCCACTGGAGAGGAATTAATTTAGTGCGCAAACTATCCAAACGCGAAACTCACTGGATATACTCAGTGGATGTCTTAGTGCCAAAAGGCCTAAACGTTGAGCTAGACATCAACTGCTTTATAAGTGACACATGATACTCCGATTATTATTATTATAAGACCAGTGGAAATAGATCCTATCAGTAAAGTAGAAAAGGAACAGTGCACTAAAGGTGCCAACACCGCTCCCCGTAGTTTGCATATATATGGATTTATTTATGTATTTATTTATTTATTTATTTATTTATTTCTACATATTTATTCATCCATTTATTTATACACCGTTATAAGGATAGAATCGTATCCATATATTGATCTCCAACTTAAAAAACAACTCAAAAAGACTCCATATCAAAAGGTCACAGGCACTATGGGTCACGGTGGTCTTATTCTTAATTTCATTCTTAATTTCATTCTTAATATTTTTATTTATATCTATATTTATTTTATTTTTACTTTTATTTTTATTTTTATTTTATTTTTATTTTTATTTTTATAATTTTATTGTTATTTTTATTTTTATTTTTATTTTTATTTATTATTTATTTATTTTTATATTTATTTTTATTATTATCTTTATGGCCTCTGAGTATTTCTGAATTTTTAGCGCAACATCAGCCTATGTTTTTATTGATCTTCCATATAATGTCTTAACTTATCCAAATTTTAATAAGCATTATATCCCACCATTTGGTTTTAGTATCTATTTTTATCTATTTTTATCTATGTCATTGACTTCAGCGTAAAATTACAGTATTGAGAATTATACTCCATCACATTTCATTTTATATTCATTTTATATATATATCTTTTAGTAATATATTTTGGTACATACAGAAATTATTTTTAAATATCGGAAAAAATGTTTTCAATATTTTATATATAAAAAGTAAAATATTGTATATTTCCTTTATTATCAGACAGTTATCTCCACGCTAGCGATTTCTAGCGAGCAACATATGTATGGAGGCACTAATATATAAATTGGCTGATGGACGCGAGCATTGTTATGATCATTGTCAAATAGCATTAGCACATTGAGTGACACTAACATCACTATGTGGCAATATGAATGCAGAGTGAGACACGGATTATAAAGGCATCACACAGTACTTAATAAGTTACTGACCACCAGGTGGGTTTAGTAAGAAGAATGAATTATTTATTAATTATTTATGAACCACAGCACTAAAATGCACCAACATGCATCCTAATGCAAAGATCGCAATGCATATGCACTCACAGCGGCATCCATATAATGACAAGTGATGGAAGTGTTAAAAGTGCGACTTTATTGAGCATAAAAGCGTGGCATTTATATTGTAGAAATACAAAATGTAAATCAGAAATGTAAATGTATGTAATAAGCAGGATATGGTACAAGGTAAAGAAAGCTAGCACTAGCAGTTAGAATATTATTGCTAGCATACAATGCAGACAGCGGCTGAGCTCTCTAGTGCTTAGCAGCTGTAAGTTCCCATTTGCCATAAGGTATGTCAATCATGTTGCGCGGGGCCCGGATTGGGCGCTGCTTATACTTAAACTACACTTCCGGTGGCGAGGTCACACCCTCAGACGACGTCCGGAAGTGACGAAACGCGTCAGGGTCGTGACCTCGCAGGAAGTGACGTATGCGCTCCAGGGTGCGCTTCAGCAGCAGAGCGGACCAGGAAGTGGAGAAAAAACTCATTCTATACACCGCTTTGTCGCCCGAGTTCCGGCGGACGGAGGGGCAATACAGGCTGAGTGCACCCTTTTCAATTTTAAGGCTGTTTTATCACATATTTCTGGTACGCAGTTTTAATGAGGGGGGAATATCTAATGTCTAAATAAAGCTATCTGGGTTTAAACTGTACTACGCTATCCGCACTTTTTTCTTCATATCCATATGCGGGGTTGGAGTGGATCCGCTCTGGTATTTGGCAGACGAGGAAAAGGTGGACGTGCTGAGGAGATGACAGTGGCCTATAGCTTTTATTGAAACGCTGATATACATTTTATTTCTGGTGAGTGCATCCCCAAAGGGGAGTGTGATCTGCACGCGGTGAAAAAATTGCTTATCCGGTGGAAGGTGTATCACTATATATCCAGAAGTTTCGGTTCACTGCACCAATATAGACTATATTCCGGGACACCATGATGTTTTATGAACTCTTTTTATCTAAAAAGACTGTATTTTAGCGCTGCTGCAATATTTATTAGGATAAGTGCCTTTCCTTTGCAGGATCTGGTCATTTTACCTGGACTTTTATATTGCCTTTTTTACCGTCAGGTAAAATAGACAATAATCCTATTAAGGGACACCGGTCCCACCCTTTTTGATCACCCTCTTGTTACTGCCAACTACGAATTGAAACATGCTGGGTAGAGGGGGGGTTATCCTGGGCCGGCCTACAGAATTTGTTTGCCATAGTGTCCAATCCTCCTGTGGGCAGCAGTATAAGCTAACAGTATATGACATCCTGTGGCCCTCAATGGACTGCAAGAAAAGGCTTTTATGGTGTATAAAAATCTAATTTTTTTTTTTAAATGTTAGCAGTGTAAGTACCTGAATTTAACAGCCTCCTGAAGTCCCTTTGTATAGCAGAGCTCAGAGTTGATAAAAAGAAGCAACACAAGGAGAAATTTAGTTTGTTGACTAGGAGCATGCTAATAGGAGAGAAAGCATAGTGACCTAGAGTTAAGCCCATCACTGTGCTACATTTTTCTTCACTGCTAAGTGACAAGCTGGGGTGGGCCCATGAGAGCCTGAACTTAAAGGAACTGTGCTGAATGATGGTGACATTCATCCAACCTGAGGACAAATAATGGTGAAAAAGTATTGTGGGGAGGTAAGTATAGTAGTAAAAGCTGCTTTTTTTAAAAAATTTATTTTGGATTTATAAAATTTTTTGGACTGAAGTCCTGCTTTCGGTATGATGTTTAAAGATTAGCAATGATAATTCAGCATTCATCAGCTAATGGCAAACTGAATCTTTTGCTAGCTTTATAGATCATTCTGAGTTCTAGCACATAGTGATGGTCCTTTTTAAAGCCATGTGTTGGTGTCATACTCTCACAATGGGTTTTCTGTAATGTACAATAATTGAAACTGAGAGACCAGCATATGTGTATTTCTACATATGCAGGCAAATTAAGATAACATCTTCTGTAAATGTATTACATAGCATAACTATAAAAAAAAACAATAAAAAAATTCAAGCTTACCTTTTAAAGATGCTGTTTTCTGTAAATTTCAGCCATGTAAAATCCCACTAGTTTTCCTTGTTAATGACGGGGCTGGGGAGCTGTGTTTGCCATAATAAACCTTGTCTGAACTATGCTGGTGGATATCATCTCTTTAGTTGTAAACTAGATTTGAACAATACCTGACCTAACAAGGGGTTAGACAATTAAAAAGTAGTGTAGACTTCTTGACAGGCTGCAGGCATTGGTGATGGATGCTGCACCTATCCATATCGAGCACATTAAATACCTGGAAGAACTTACAGCAGCTAGGGGGCCTCGAGTGCAAGGGGCTTAACATAACATCTTTGTAATGAAATTGTACTAAATGAAGGAGACACAAATTATTCTGAGGAACTCTCACACTTGCAGTTTTTAAGCAATATAGAACTTGTAACAGCCAACAGCCATTTAGGAGGCTGCCTGTGCTCCACCTGCTCAGCAATCGCACTTGAGTTCAGTTAACCCTATAAGTCGTGGGTGGTCGGCCCCCACTTGGGGGGAGCATGATGCAAGTAGAATTAAACTGCCTGTCAAATGGCTATTAAAATATACCCTTATGAAGCCATTTAGGTGTATAAATGGTCAGCGCCCAAACCAATTCTAATATTTGACCTTAAATCCCAGTAATTCAAACTGAGTGAAACAAACAGAGTGAAACATATTTTTTTCAGATTGCCAACATCTTGGACAGTTATGCAGCAACTTTACAGAGGAAAGCAGATCGAGAAGTGTTTTTCATGAACACACAGAGTATTGTGCAACTTGTACAAAGGTAATTAAAACACCAAGCTGCATGCTTTTACACTATCTGTTAAAAAAATATATACAATGGGTACAAACTAAAACCAACCATGTGTTCCTTTATGGGAGCTGTTGAATACTATCTTTTTGGCAAGAAAATTGACTTCCATAATTCTCTAGTGACGAAGCTGCAACTTTGGCTAGAGTAGGCTGGGAGAGGAGGGGGGGGGGGGGTAGATGAGGATGCTTTATGATGTACTACAAACTGCATCTTTAATGAATCAAAACATAGGTGTCATCTGTTGCAAATTATAAGGGACTGGCGTACTGTAGGTCTAGCATGCCCTTAGTCCTGCCCATAGACTACAGAGAGACATAAGAGCTCTAAAGAAAGGGTGTGGAATAGTGGGATATTTATCTGCTGGGCTCCACTGTTAGTAACGCCACTACCCTAATTCCTTGCTGTCTTGTAGTACTGTAATTTATATGATGGTTAATTGTGTTTGAGACCGATAGATAGTCCTCGTTGAGGTGTTTCGGTGACTTTCTTGTCAAAAAAACTAAAAACCAAATAAAATACTTAGGTAAACAATGTAAAAATGGCACTAGCTGGTGGAGAAACTGGACACAAAGTTGTATATGTTTTTTGGGCCCGATTTATGCTACAGAATTTTCATTATTTTCCCAGCCTGTCAAGGAAGACCAGTGTTCACATTTTATACTGAGATATTTTCTTTTACAGATACCGCAGTGGAATCCGTGGCTACATGAAATCTGTTGTACTTGATTTGCTGAGAAGGTACTTGCAAGTTGAAACTCAGTTTCAACACTGTAAGTAGAAAATCTACTGCTTGGAATATGCAGTACTTGTTTGTACTTTGTAATTGAAGGGGTTTTCCATTTTTTGCAATCAAAAGAATTTCAGGGAATAATGTTCATAAGTAGCTATCCTCCACTTTCAAATTCTAAGCCAATCACTTTGTTCTCTACAGCCTCCAAAGTGTATAGAATGTTTGTTGGCTTTACTGTTGGCTGAAGAAAATCCAAAAATGGCCTGTGTCCTAGTACCCTTTAGGATCTGAGAATAACTACTGCAATTCGAGAGATATTCGGACTAGAGATATTAGAGATACCGACATAACAAGTTTATAAAGGTTATCAGACGAAAATGCTTTGGTATATTTTACAATGATTTTTGAAAGAATAGTATCTATTTAACACTGAGAGGTTGTGTAACATGTATACAACAATGAGGAGTTTTACTCAGAACAAGCTACATAGAAATTAGGGAAATTTAAAACCCAACAAAAAGCAACTGCTTAGTTATATGATGTTAACTGAATCTCTCCTTGAGCGTTCACTATATAAGGAATGAGATTTTGTTGTGTAACTAGGTGGCTGTGCCTTGGGTGGTATGAGTATAAACAGTTAATATGTTTTTAGTAATAATTTTTATTTTGTACATTTATACAGTTCAGTCATACATGAAACTTATGAAAAGAGTAGAACGTGGTCTACCTGTTATGATTTTCATCTTTACATTCATGTTTTGACCTGGCTATCTCCTTCGATAAATTCCAAAAATATTTCAGTTGTTTTAAAAAAAAAAAAAAATGAATGTCCTTAATCTGAGCCTGGTGAAATTTATGCCAGTGTTTTAATTGATCCAGCACTGTCCCTTCTCTGAGCCCATTGTAGTCTCATTCTTGCAGAATGCAACATAAAGGGAAGGCTTCACAGTCACTGAATCATTTATAACAAGGTTGCAGTCTGCCTAGAAGCAGCATGGGAAGCCTGCTAAAATTGGCTGCATACACAGTTGTACGTAAAAAGCTAAACTGAGTATATAAAATTTGTAGTGTAGTGACTGATTCTGTGGTTTTGCTGTTTAGTAAAGCATAGTATTGCAGATTACAAAAACAAAACCCTAGTCCAGAAAATCCAAACATTATTTTTTAAATGGGAACAACCAAACTTGTGAAGTATCATTTTTTTCTTTATGTACAAAAATGATTCCCTTACCCTATCTGCATTTAATGACCTTCTTGACACCACAAAGCACTACTGTTTAACACTCTTCAATGTTTAATTTATTCTTTCTTTTGGAAAATGGTACAATAAACTAATAATATGATGGTATATTATTCCTGTAGCACACTATGACAAGTGTGTCATAAACCTGCGAGAGAAGTACAAGCCAGACATGACTCCTGTACTTGAATGCATCTTTTCACATGCCCAGGTGGCCAAGAAGAACATTCTTGTTACTATGTTAATTGTAAGTATTCTTGCTCTCCTGGAATAATTTTATTTAATAATGAGTTTGGATATTCAATAAAATAAATCATCAGAACTTATGTTTATTATAAAATGTGACAAATATAAAGCTTAACTACCTCGCGACCGCCGGCCATCAATTGATGGCCAGGCGGCGCAGCTCTCAGTGCGGGAGGACGTCATATGAAGTCCTCCCCTTCACTGCACTCCAGGGAGCGTGCGCGCGCGCTCGCCATGTCACTGGGCACCCGATGCGCGTGCCCAGCGGCTGCGATGTCCGCTGGGCACCCGCGATTGCCCGGTAACACAGCGGGACCGTGGATCTGTGTGTGTAAACACACAGATCAACGGTCCTGTCAGAGGAGAGGAGCCGATGGTGTGTTCTCTGTACAGAGAAACACAGATCGGTCCCCTCCCCCCACAGTAAGAATCACTCCCAGGGAACATATTAACCCCTCCCCGCCCCCTAGTGGTTAATCCCTTCACTGCCCCCTAGTGGTTAACCCCTTCACTGCCAGTGTCATTTATACAGGAATCAATGCATTTAAATAGCACTGATTGCTGTATAAATGACAATGGGGCCAAAAATGTGTCAAAAATGTCCGATGTGTCCGCCATAATGTCGCAGTCACAATAAAAATCGCTGATCGCCGCCATTACAAGTAAAAAAAAATATATTAATAAAAATGCTATAAAACTATCCCCTATTTTGTAAACGCTATAACTTTTGCGCAAACCAATCAATAATCGCTAATTGCAATTTTTTTTTTACCAAAAATATGTAGAAGAATACGTATCGGCCTAAACTGAGGAAAAAAAAAAAAAAACGTTTTTTTTATATATTTTTTGGGGGATATTTAGTATAGCAAAAAGTAAAAAATATTGTTTTTTTTTTAATTTGTCGCTCTTCTTTTGTTTATAGCACAAAAAATAAAAAACGCAGAGGTGATCAAATACCACCAAAAGAAATCTCTATTTGTGGGGAAAAAATGATAACAATTTCATTTGGGTACAGTGTTGTATGACTGCGCAATTGTCATTCAAAGTGCGACAGCGCTGAAAGCTGAAAAATTTCTTGGTCAGGAAGGGGGTGAAAATGCACTGTACTGAGGTGGTTAAACTAAGGGTGTCTTGTCATGAATGGCGTAGGGGCAGAGTCCCCCCACCCCCACCCACCTTTCATTGTTCTTTTTTGGCCCAAATGTGGCATTGGCTTGGCAAGTTCAGAAGGTGGTTTTCCACATGAGCAGTTACTATCCTAAATGATTTAGGCATATATTCCTGTGGAGCCCCTCTAAGGAAGCACATAGCACAGAAATACACCATCTTGTTATGTCCCACATCCAGTGATATGCATTCTCATGGACAACAGTAAAGACCTGGTAGGGAAAACCCAGCTCTGCTTTAGTCAAGACCTTACATTTTAACATTTTAACTACCATATTTATAACTGCAACATGATTATATCCTATAGAAACAGGAAGACTGTAAAGTACTGTATGTCAAAAAGAATTTGTAACGAGTTGCCAGCTTTACTGACTTAATGTATGGCTCAAGATAAACCTGAATATAAAACCTATTACTGTTCCCTCTCTTGCTGCTGTGAATGCAGGATCAGCTTTGTGGACGAGACCCAACACTGACAGATGATCTTATGACTATCCTTAATGAGCTGACACAACTGAGCAAGATTGAAAACTCAAAGGTTGCACTCAGGGCTCGACAGGTAAGAGCCAGCAGGCCAGACCACACACATCTTGACCTTAAAGGACTACCATCACAAAAAAGTGCAGAATATTGTAAATAAAGGCATAGGAATTAAAGGAGGATGTCATAATAAATCCTATAATTACATGCATTAAGCACATACATACAGTTATCAGAATACAATACTGTATTGGCCTTTTTAGGTAGTCTACAACTGGGTACCTGAGCGCAATTTCCCTTCCAAAATGTGTGCAAGTTTTTTATTAATTTTTTTCTAATTTCTAATCTAGAATTACCCACACCTTTATGTATTTAGGAAGATTTAAATCTGTAGTCCTTATGTATCCCCACTATTTCAAATTTTAGGTCCTGATTGCATCTCATTTGCCGTCATATGAGTTGAGACACAATCAAGTGGAGTCTATTTTCCTCTCGGCTATAGACCTTTATGGACATCAATTCTGCCCAGAAAACTTAAAGGTCAGTCATTTTACTTATGAAGTAATTAGACAAATACTAGTGCTGAAAAGTATCACAACTGATCACACTAGTGTGGCCTTTCTGCTATGAAGTGAACACATTATGTTGAATGTTTTCTTTCCAGAAACTCATTTTGTCTGAGACCTCAATCTTTGATGTGCTACCAAATTTTTTCTACCACATTAAGCAAGTGGTTCGAATGGCTGCACTAGAGGTAAGGATCCTTTTTATTACATTAAAATTGTTTCAGCTTTTATGTATTTTTACACAAATGGAACTCAAATTTATTTTCCAGATATGTTCAGTAAGAGAAAATAATAGTGATGGGTTAATACAGAATTCTGTTACTAATGTTTATTCATACCGAAAAACAAAAAATATCCTGTGTCTATGCAAACCCGAATAAGTAGAATTTAAAGGAGAGCTTTTTTTGGCCATACTTCTCCTATAGGTCATAGAAGTACAGGATGACGCCATTCAGCCGTTCCAGGCTTGGGAAAGATCCCGACCATATGGGCTGTTTCTGGCACCTGGCTCAACCTCTCAGTGATCTGCTGAGAGCCTGAGCCAGCCCCTCCCGCCCTCTCCACAGCCCAGCGCTCCAGTGAGCGCTGGAGTGGAGAGCAGAGAGCCACTGATGGACGGTCACAGCTCTCTACTCAGGGTGGGGGACGGACGGACACAACAAAGGTACTAAAATGACAACTTTTCTCCTTCATTCACATAGTTGTTTGTGGCTGTGCACCACCCAGGTGTTTATGTTCATCAATTACAGGCTGAAAGTCTCTGCAGCTGTTTGCATGTAATTCAACATGGATCATTTACCTGTGGTTAGGGACAGATGAGTGGAAACAGTCTGTGTACAGCGTGTACAGCCGCTCATTTGTCTGTAGCTGCATGTAGTAGCTTCCTTAGCAGATATATGCGGACAGCTGCAGACAGTGTCAGGCTGTCCACAGCTGAACACAAACACCTCACTGCATAAGTAAGCTGATCTAGGCAATGTGCAGCCGTATGAATGATCACTTACTTTTTATGCAAGCAAAATCTTGGCAATCTGACAGCTTTCTAATGTATACAAACAGCAAGTGCTTGTAGACTTCTAGAAACCAACTGGAACTTGATCTGCGATCTTTGAGGATAAATTGCTTAACAATTGCTTAACAATACACGCAGCTACAGCAGTCAGTGATGGCATGTTTTGGCATGTTATGTTTATGGCTAGGTTCACATATATGCATGTGCGGGAGTGCGTGTAAATGGCATACATTCCCGCAGGCACATAAAAAACACAGTGGTGCACCCCATGCACTAAAAAATACAGTGCAATTTCTATGCGGCTTCATTTTAAAAAAGATGCAAGGACCTTTTCCCTGCAGAAAACGCCGCCACAGCAGCCCATTCATATGAATAGGCTGCCGAGCACGTGCATGTGAACATACACATGAACTGGAGCTAAAATATCCTTTACTGCTTGTTAAGAATATATAAAAACTTTTATGGCCATAGTATGTGCACAGGTACATTTTAAGGGATAGGTATGGCAGTGGCACAGCTGTGATGCCAAGTTAAGTAATTGTGTTTTATGACTTCAGGTGTATGTGAGGAGGGGTTACATAGCCTACGAACTGAACAGTCTTCAGCATCATCAGCTCCAGGATGGCACCTGTGTGGTGGAATTTCAGTTTATGCTACCATCTTCTCACCCAAACAGGTATAGTAGTAATAAAACTCTAAGCTGCTATTCCAGTTTGCAACTCAAGAAGATGGAATTCACTTTCAGCTTTGTATATTTTAATGATCATAGATGGGATTTATATTAGATGTGTACTGACAAAGTCTCATTCAGTCTAACAGAGTTCATGAACTTCCTTCTTGTTGTTTGTTTTGCTTTGTAAACCCATGGACTTCACAAGGTGTTCTGCAAACCTGCATACGTTTTCTTAGCCACAGGGTTGGATGCCCTTAATGTTTCATAATACCATACATTTATGCCATACAAGTAGACCTGAATCAACCCCTCTCTATTCCGACTTTATTTCCACAGCAGTTAGGAACCAGTAATAATATTGGTATATTTTACATGCAAGGATTTTTATTTAAATCTATAAAAAAGGGGAGATTTACTAAAACTGGAGTGTGCACAATCAGGCGCAAGCTCTGCAGAGAAACCAGTCAGCTACAAGATTTTATTGTCAAAGCTTAATTGAACAAGCTAAAGTTAGAATCTGATTGGCTACCATGCACAGCTATGCCAGATTCTGAGTGTTCCAGTTTTGGTAAATCTGCCCCATAGAGTCTTAAACATTTTTCTAGATTGTTAGTGGCTCAATAGCCGCAACATTTTTAAATCCCAAAACTATTATTGTTTCATTTAAAAGCAACGTTGTTTTCAAAGATTGTTTTTTCACACACATGTACAGTATATGTTGAGTGAGATCTCCCTTTTTGCACAGTGCTGGCTTATTGTTGCATTTTTTCTAGTTGAGCTCCCAAGGATGATCAGCTATTGTATTTGTTTGCTCTCAATACAAGTTCAGATTAAAAAAAGAAAAAGCATTAGAATCGTTAAGGTTGTCCAACAATTTTTGGTTCAGGGTATGAATAGAGCCCTTTTACCACTGAGCAATACCTTAGCATGCAGTTAAATGTCCTGAACTGTAGTTATATAATTGTGTAGAATCGCAGATATATGAATACACTGGTGATATTAAAGGTATTTATTTATTTTTTTAAAACAAACATAGTATACTTACCCGCGCTGTGCAATAGTTTTGCAACCCCATTCCTCCTCTTCTTAGGTTACTTCCCCTGCCCCTCCATCGGCGCTCCTGGCTCCTCCTCTTCTCCAAATGCCACAATAGCAAGCTGCTTGTTATAGGGGCACTCAAGCATACTCGCTCCCGAGCCCAACTATGTGTGTCCATAAGACACACAGAACAGAACAGAGCTTGGCCTGCCCCCTGCTCCCTCCTCACTGTCTGTGAGCTGTGATTGCCATTGGCTCCTGCTGCTGTCCTTCAGCCAGTCAGGAGACCGAGACCCGGGAGAGCAGCTGTTCTCATGCACATCGCTGGATCGCGATTGGGCCTGGGTAAGTATTAGGGGGGCTGTGGGGGAGCTGCATACTGAAGGTTTTTTATCTTCATACATAGAATGCATTAAGGTAAAAAACCTTCAGCCTTTAGAAACACTTTAAGCTATAGGTGTAATACATATTTAGATGATTATGAAATGTAGCATTCTGATTGGACTTCCTTGTGACACTTATTGTCCTGTTATTTGCCCATTTGATTACAGAGAGTCCAGCCCAACACTGAGCAGGTATGAGCGCAGAATTCTCTCTACAGCATGGAAAATATTTAAATCCCGAATACAATCTCTTCCAATAATGCTATCATTTGTGCTTTCAGCTTTTGCTTTGAAGCTCTCCTTAGCCAGTTGTCAAGGGGCTTTAACAGTGCATTTCTTATTGACTTGTCCCTGTAGTTCTTTTGTGTAAAAGTAATGTGACTCTAACAAGCTGGTCTTTGCTTTCTCTACTTGCTAAAAAAAAATAATTCCTTCTCTGCCAGAAAGAAAGTTCATTTGGAATTCCTGAAGTCACCTGGTTAGAGACCAAACAATGTTGGCAATGGTGGAATGTTTTTTTTCCTCTCAAATGCCAGTAATATTTTCATTCAGTTCCAGAATATCTGACCTGGGATTGTCAATCAGTGCCATAGAGCTAGTCTATTTTAAACTAGTGCTGCATTAGTGTGGATAATTCAGTACAGAGCTTCACCATGTACCCAGAATTTTTCTAGCCATTAGTCTTATGATAATGGTTAAGAAATAAAAGCAGGGCATAATTTGTTGTTATGGGATTGCAAAAAGGTAATTCACACACAAACTTCACACACATTTCTTAAAAAGTTTGTTTTATGCAGGAGGCTCAACATGTGTTAGATGGGATGTCAGCAGTCCACCATCTGATTATTGTAAATCCCAACTCTGCTTTTTGTACACTGTTGCTGTTTTTTTTAGGAAGATAGAGGTGTATGGATGGATAACAGCTAGAATTGTATCAGTTTCATAGCATGCTAGCTGTTATACATCCAGGACAAGGTATGATGTAAAAGCTTTAATTTTATTGGCTCGTATGTGTAACATATATAGTTTTCTGACAGTAATGAGCCTAGTTGTTTAAATGCAACTTGCTGCAAGTACGGAAGTATATCTGTAAAATGAATTACGGTAAATAATATTAGTGTTAAAAAAAAAAATACTAACTATATACCTATTGTAGTGCTGCTACTTTCCAGCCAAATTCGATTTAATGTTTTTTTTTTTTTATATATATGCAAATAAACAAATGTGAGAGCAACTTTTTTTTGTATTTTACATATGAAATGTCATAGAATTGTGTTTTTTTAAGCTTAGGCAAGAGAATTATCTTTTTTTCAGTAACGGGTACATTGCACTGGGTAAAATGGTGATCTTCAAGAACAAATGAATATGATAAGAGCATACATCTTTCTGCATGATATTGAGTTTAGCAAGCACTTTATCTATATTTTCATTAAATTATAGGTGTAATTAAACAGTATTTCATGAATGTACTTTAAACATAATCTAAATAGTACTTTGAGGAACACAGAAATGGTCATTCAGTCAGTATCATTTAATCCAGCAAGGGCTTCTGATTGCAAATGTGTAGATTTCTGCTGAACTTAGATTTTGACATTCAGCGCAGGTATTTCTGTGGCTTCAGAAAATGTATAACTTAACTAGTATATCTTGCCTCCTTGCCTCCTTTAGCATTCTCCTATGTCAACTTGGTGCCAAAATCTGTTTGTACACATGTCATATGTTAAAATACAAATCTATTTACTAACTGTACTGTGGATACAGTATAACATCAAAATTAATATTGCTCTACCTAAAAATATTTTTTCTTGTGCGTGTCCGGCCTTAGAGCTTTAGTTCCACTGTGAACATGCAATGTCTTCTATTTCTGTACTGTATTTATAGCTCCAATGCTTTGTTATTTCATGTAATTAACCCAGAGAGCCAATAGTAGAACAGATCGCCTATAGATGTTGCTATTATTTGTTCACATACAGGATGTCTCTGCCAATCAGTGCCACACATCTTGAGTTAAATCGCCAGAGCAGTGAACTCTTCATGGACAGTGGCTTCTCTCCTTTGTGCCAACGGATGGGAGTGATGGTGGCTTTTGATAAGTTTGAGGATTTCACAAGGTGATTCTGTGATATGTGAGGGATATTTACTTCTGTGAGAAAAACAAAACAGTTTTGCCTGTTTAAAAATTAGATTACTTTTATATCTTACACCTGGTTAGTCAATAAAATCAGCCATGGATTTCATTAATATGATCGGCATGAAAGCTGATTTCCAGGCTTCATTTTGTTTCCCCAAAACCTCCTCATCTCTTGCTAGACTAGTTATTGGTAAGAGTTTTTACTATACCTTTCTCTTGGGAAGAAAACAGAACATTATCAAGATGTCAATTTGGAAAGTATTATTCTTGGCTGACAAGAGGAGGGATCTGCAGAAAGCCTACATGAAGAAGATTGCCGATTCATAATAATAGAGCATGCATGGCTTTGTCATCATGAACACAGCCCTGCCCCTTGATGTCTCCAACTGTGCCCTCAGCACCCTGGCAGCTAAGAGCTGAGGTACACTGAGCAGAGGACATCAAGGGACAAAGCTGTGTTTGTGGTGGTAAGGCCATCAGCAGGGTAGTGCTTATCTACTGAGAGGGGTGGGGACTGGAGGAACCAGAGTGGAAGTTATCTGGCACTTTTAATTCTGAGATCCTCCTACTTATTTGATGGGTTCAGCATAAAACTACAGGGAGGAGATGCGATGGGACAGGTCACCCGTCACACAGAAACCAGGCTGGGGTGAGCAGTCCTCTCAACAGGAAATACGGGCAACAGAACACTTAACAGACCCCTTTTTAACAAGGGTTTGTTGGGAATGGAGGTGCTCACAAAGAAAAAAAGTATTTTCTGGAAAGGTGAGCAGTTTGCTTGATTTAAGGGGATTTTAATTTAAAGTATATGTCTAGTCAAAACCTTTCTTTTTAGTTTCAGATAGTCACCCATGTCAAGTTATGTTTTGCCCATGGGGAGATTTCTCTTTACTTCCTCTACTAAAAATGCAACAGGAAGCGAGAGGAAATCATTCCAAAGTGAAAAAATATCCTCTTAACAGTTGTTGTGGAAGCAGGTTCCCTTATTGAAAAATGTACACTCTATTCCTGTTTCAGTGACAACTGTAATATTTTGGATGTGCCATCATCCGCTTAATCTTTCAGTAAGAGTGGCAACCAGGACAAATGAAGAAGGTGAATCTACTATGCGGGGACACAGACGATAATACAAACCTAGCAGTTTTAACTCTTCCTTATTCAGAACATACCATATGTTTAATCCTAGTTCACACTAAAATTAGCAAATAAACAGGAACCACTGCAATACACACTTATAACACATGTCTCTTCTTTAGGAACTTTGATGAGGTAATCTCCTGCTTTGCAGACCCTCCTTTAAATAGTCCCTTGTTCAGCGAGGCTCATTCTACTTTTTACGATGAAGAAGATAACAAGGTTTGTAATCCAGTTAGATTGCACATGGGGTAGCTGTTTAATTTGTGTCCCACACTGACATTGCATTATGCGGGATAGTGCTGTTTACTACCATTATAATACACAAGACTTTTTATGTAATTTATTTTATACCATTGTTATTGTATGTTTATGTATCATTAATGTATTAATGATGTACCCCTTTACAAAAGCCAGTGGTAATCTGTCACCATTTGCTGTGTGTGCACTTGTTATCTGTTCTCCTAAATATGTATTAATATTTAAAATAACCCTTTGCTTTTAAATATGTGGAATTACTCAGATTTTGTTTTATATATAAATTATACATTTTTGTATGAATAAAATAGAACTATGGGCAAAACTTTTTTTTTTTTTTCATTTTGGATAGCACACGGGAGGGTTAAAACCCCATCCAGATTTTTTTTTTCGCCATCTGTATCCCATTGCAGAGATTTCCCTTCACTTCCTGTCCTATAGCCAAAACAGGAAGTGAGAGGAACTCCCTGCATATTAAGGTAATTCCTTGGGGACACCAAGGTCACCAGAACTAGTGGCCCAACTGGAAGATTTCCTCTCTATTACTTTTCTGGGGACACCCCGAATTTTCTTTTACTTTTACTTTCAATGATATTAGTAAACAGGACAAATAGGGTAAATCTCCCTAACGGGGACACAGACAACAATAAAAACCGACAAGCGTTTTAATCCCTCTATTCAAAACTAAGGAAAAAATGTTGTCCTTAGTTATACTTTAATAGATATATCTCCCAGTAATGCATTACCTTGTCAATGTCACCGGTTTTGTACAAACATCTACTTGGTGATATGAACAGGAAGATAAAAGGAACTAGCTGAATAATAGACAGACAGTGCTTATACTTCCTACAGCAACTTGGTGGTACTGAGATATAAAGGGAAGATAATGTCTATATAAACTTTAGCCATATATGCCATCATATAAATGAATGACTTTTATGAGATCATTAAAAAGGTTGCAAACAAGTTTAGCACTGCCAACATAACGTTTTCTCATGATCGTGTTTTTAGAGCACCCGGGAAGAGCCAATCCACATTCTCAATGTTTCCTTAAAGTGTGCTGACCGCATGGAAGATGAAGAGCTAGTGACGGTGTTCAGGACTTTCTCCCAGTCAAAGGTAGGGACCGTAACTTTGTCAGACTTTTACTGCTATCCTTTAGAGAGATTTCTTATCATTCTCTGTCCCAGTGACAGCAGTTTTATCAGGCGAGGTGTGGGACAACATCTTCGACAAGGGACACAGATGACGCTCATGTAGGGTTCTTGCCTTTCCCTACTGTATTAAAAATAAAATTTGAAAAAAGTTAATTCTGTGTGTGTTGCTGTCAGAGATGTTCCTATTTGGTCCTGTCACCACCACAGAATTTAGGGGAAATCACTCTAATGAAGCCCCGGATAGCAGTTAAAACACAATGGTAGTTCTGACTTTTCACCACTCCAAACACAAGCCAAAAAAATGTATTTGATGAACAGGGCCCATTCACACCAAGGTGCCCACGTTAAGGTGCACATAACTCATGCCCACTGTGATGCATCATGCAATGCATTGCAGTGTTTGTTTTTTATATATTTTGTTCAAACCTGACAGTTCATTGAGGTCTATGCGTGGCAGCAGCCTGTGATGTCTTATAATACGTTGCAATGTGCTGCATAAGAATTCAATGTGTCCTGTTTTTTTTTCCAGCTCATTGATGGGAATTGAAGAAATGCAAATGACCTTGTTTGCGTGTTGGGCAATGCTGCCCAGTGCAGCTCAATGGGGCTGGGGTGAATGTATTTTCTTTCTTTGTTTCACATGTTCACTTGCTCTACATATTTATCTACTTCTACAGAAAAACATTTTGGTGGACTATGGACTCCGAAGAATCACTTTCCTAATAGCTCAAAAGGTTGGTGAGGCGACATAATTCATTTACTTGTCTGGAAACACATAAGCATCTGATATCCAGGTTTTGAAACAGTAATGCTGTAAAGTTATTAATTTAAGTTATTCCCTATATTACCATTTTCCTCCATTAGTACATCTAGCTCAATTTAAAAGTCACTCGGCTAGCCTGTCCTTAAAGTATTGGCTGGGCATGTGTGTCTTCAAATTTCAAATGGCTTTTAAAATATGGAATCATTTTAGATAATGGTTTGTGCCTCTACCCCTTTTACTGGGCCATATTTTTCTTGCAACTAGACTCTCCAATCAAGTACCACTTTATGTAGAAACCTTCGAGGGATTGTGATACTATTTCTTGATTTTTGATAATGGCATTAGTTGGGAAGAGCAGAGTATAGAGGGAGATATCTGACCAAGAGAAGAATACAGCATGTAATTTAACTGACATACAAATCATTTATTGTTAAATGTATAAGATGCGCTGACTGAATGTTGAGATTAAGGATTAAACAACCCCACAATAGACACAAAGTGAACATGTGTAAATGCAACAAAGTGTATGTGATTATGGCTATCTGGTAAGTATCACTACCAGATACACAAATGATACATTTCTATATATCAAAGAGGTTAACACAAACACTATAAAAAATTAAGATGACAACACTCTAGATGTGATTTTTTTTTTTTTTTTTTTTTTTTTAATGAAGGGTGAAATTGAGTGTTGGTGAACTGTAAAAGACACCAGTAAAAAAGTCCCAAGTGAAATTGGATACTGATCCCAAAGTATGTGGTCGCCTCTCAGAATTTGGCATGCTCGAAGGTAATAAAGTTGTCTGCTTACCGGACCCAAACGGGTCACTGAGCGTGTGTGCTGATCCACGGATTTGTACTGCGTACATCTGTATACCAACTTGCGGAGGCTTAAGAAGGACACCGGCTCCCGACAGACCCAGATGGATTGATGAGTGTTTGTGCTCATCCACAGTTGGGCTGTGTCCCTCTGTACACCAACCTGCATATATTTGTATCATTTGTGTATCTGGAAGTGATACTTACCAGATAGCCATAATCACATACACTTTGTTGCATTTACACTTTTGTGTTTTATATGCATTCACATTAAAAAAAAAATTGTGGTGTCTATTGTCAGGTTGTTTTAACCTTAATCTGAACATTCAGTCAGCGCATCTTATACAGTTAACCACATTTTTGTTTCCCTGTGTAAGGAGTTTCAGGTGCAGCGGACATTTGCTAATTACTGCCCAGCACCTCCTTTTAACACTTACACATTCTATACAAATAATGTATGGAGTTAGCATTTCCAAATTTAAACTGAACTTTTTAGCTGAGCCTGTTTACCTATGCAGTTGATAGCCCGAATATGCAACATTGCTGTTTAGACTGAGAATCATGACAATGATTGCAAGGGTATGTTGGTTTTTAAATGGTCCTTCAATAAAAACCAGTTGACTTGACTGGCTGAATCTTAAAAAATTTGTGAACATGTGTGACTTTTCACTTAGAATAACTAATACTTATCCTTTGTTTTCCCTTTCAGAGGGAGTTCCCAAAGTTCTTTACTTTCAGGGCAAGAGATGAGGTTTGTTAATTTTGCTATTTTTATATTTTCACGGTCATAACACATTAAAGGGAAAATATAATGTATTTTCACTGTGTTTTGTGTTTTATTATTGTTTTATTATTGTAAAACTCACATTTTTACATGCTTTTCTATTTTTTTCTTATAGTATTAAATATATTAATGTGTTGATTAGCTACTAAAGAGAGCGCTCAGTGGTTCAGTGCATTTATTTTGTCTCTTAACAAATGTTGACAAAAGATATCAGCAATGTACACATAGGGGGGATTTACTAAAATTGGAGCGTGCAAAATTTGGTGCAGCTCTGCACAGAAACCAATCAGCATCCAGGTTTTATTGTCAAAAAATAATTGAACAAGCTGAAGTTAAAAGGTGATTGGCTACCATTCACAACTGCATCAAATTCTGAGTGCTTCAGTTTTAGTAAATCTTCCCCATAGACTATACATATTCTTCATTGTGTTGTCCAGCCAAGATTCACATTGTGTAAAGAGCAAGAAAACACAGCCATTTTGCTGAAAAGCATGAAGCTGAGCCGTTATATGTAATGAGTAGGTATGGCTGCCCCCCATGCACATATTGTGAAATTTAGCTTCAAATGGAGAGTTTTCCGAGGACTCAGTCTACTCTGCAGAATTTGTTTTAGGGATACTTGTCCACTTGTATTTATTCAAAAAGTCAAAGTGACACTCTGTTCTGCCCATACAGGGGTTTAGTGGAACAATGAACACAAACGTATTCCAGCCTCCTAGATTTTCAGTCGCAGAGCTCTTGAGGACAGACCTGCTACTTTCTTTACTCAGAAACGCTGGTCTGTTTTGAAGCAGACGATCTTTGTCCCTTCACAATCTCCACCTCTCAGAGATCCGGAGGCTTGTCTGTGTAGGCCTGGACACACATTCCCCACACTGCCCTCGCAACATATAGGAGCAATGATAGGCTGGGGAATACTCTCTTTTAAACAACACCCACCTGACTTCAATCTGTTCAGGGACATTTTCTCTTCTATAACAGGCTTTCGCTGCATCTTTACACAGTGACAGACTGTCTCACAATATAGAATTGTGCATAGTAGCAACACTTGTAGACAATTCACTAATATTGATAAGCTTATTTACAGGACATTTAATTGTATGACCGCATTCCATGAGCAAGGGTAGTTGCTGTTACAAACAAGGGGTTGAGTGAAGAGAAATGTCTGCATGTTATTACACAGATGAATGTCCAGCAGGGATCACATTTTAGTTTAGCATGAGACAGTAATGTAAATGATATTTTAAAAACCATATTCTTATGTTTTTTCCTAGTTTGCAGAAGATCGTATTTACAGGCATTTGGAGCCTGCTCTAGCCTTTCAGCTTGAGCTGAACAGAATGAGGAACTTTGACTTGAATGCAGTGCCATGTGCTAACCACAAGATGCACCTCTACCTTGGGGCAGCAAAAGTAGCTGCTGGTATAGAGGTGACAGATTATAGGTTCTTCGTTAGAGCCATTATCCGACATTCCGACCTTGTGACAAAGGTAATTCTTTCAGCAATGTTAATATTCATTTTAAGATTCCAGGATTTAAATGGTATCAAATAAGTCATACACAATAAAATTATGCCACATTGGGTGACTTTTATGTTTGTAGATCAGTCTCTTAAAATGGACCCGAACATAAAAATGTAAGATATTCTGTTTTTATAAGGAATATCTAGAAGATGTCCTGGAGTAGTGCCCTGAAAAATCTTTTTTGTTGTGAATTCCTTTTTGAAAAATAGCAGTGCCCCCCTTATGCCGTGTACACACCATCGGACATTTCGACAACAAAATCCTGGATTTATTTCCAACGGATGTTGGCTCAAACTTGTCTTGCATACATACGGTCGCACAAATGTTGTCGGAAATTCCGAACGCCAAGAACGCGATGACGTACAACACGTACGATGAGCCGAGAAAAATTAAGTTCAACAGCCAGTGCGGCTCTTCTGCTTGATTCCTAGCATGCGTGGAATTTTGTGCGTCGGAATTGTCTACACACGCTCAGAATTTTGTTGTCGGAAATTTTGACAAAAAATGTCTGATGGAACCTGCACACGGTCAAAATTTCTTACAACAAGCTCCCATCGAACATTTGTTGTTGGAATTTTCGATCATGTGTACGCGGCATTAGAGTAACAGCCTTATATCTGTTTACTGATATATATATCATTTTGCCCCTGTACAAATCATTAGTAAGACCGCATCTGGAATATGCAGTTCAGTTTTGGGCTCCA
This sequence comes from Lithobates sylvaticus, assembly GCA_028564925.1. Taxonomy (NCBI): domain Eukaryota; kingdom Metazoa; phylum Chordata; class Amphibia; order Anura; family Ranidae; genus Lithobates; species Lithobates sylvaticus. The sequence goes on along the minus strand of CM053026.1, from coordinate 253,350,185 downwards.
GTTCTCAAAAAGGATATTGGGGAACTGGAGAAAGTGCAGAGAAGAACAACCAAACTGATAAGAGGCATGGAGGAGCTCAGCTTTGAGGAAAGATTAGAGGAACTGAATTTATTCACTCTTAATAGGAGGAGATTAAGAGGGGATATGATCAACATGTACAAATATATAAGGGGTCCATATAGTGAACTTGGTGTTGAGTTATTCACTTCACAACATTCGGACAAAGAGGACAAGGGGGCAATCTTTACATCTAGAGGAAAAGAGATTTCATCTCCAAATACGGAAAGGTTTCTTCACAGTAAGAGCTGTAAAAATGTGGAATAGACTCCATGCAGAGGTGGTTCTGGCCAGCTCAGTAGATTGCTTTAATAAAGGCCTGGATTATTTCCTAAATGTACATAATATAACTGGGTACTAACATTTATAGGTAAAGTTGATCCGAGGAAAATCTGATTGCCTCTCGGGGGGTCAGGAAGGAATTTTTTTCCCTGCTTTAGCAAATTGGATCAATATACATTTTTGAATGTTTTTTTTTTGCTAAGTTTTCTAAGCTGATGTTTAGGTTTGATATATTTAGCCAAACAAATTAGCCAAAGTAAGCCAGACATATTCATTTTAATGAGTTTTATCTTCATAGGAAGCTTCATTTGAGTACCTCCAGAATGAAGGAGAGCGTCTTCTGCTAGAGGCTATGGATGAATTAGAAGTGGCTTTTAACAACACTAGTGTCCGTACTGACTGCAACCACATCTTTCTTAACTTTGTCCCCACTGTCATCATGGATCCTTCAAAGGTGTCTTTAACAGTTCTATTTTATAAATAATGCTTCCTGGCCTGTGTATTATACCAAATTTTCCAATGTTTATAAACTTGTATGAAATTATAATATTTCGAGTTAAAGGAGAAGTTATAGCCAAAGCTATTTTGGCTATACTTCTGTAGGTCACAGGAGTGCAGTTCGTTCTGCACTCCTGTAACCTGTTCTTAGCCAACAGCAGGCTAAAGTCTGCTGTCGGCAGACATCACTCCAGTGGGCACTGGAGGGGCAGAGCAGAGAGCCGCTGACTGACAGTCACGGATCTCTGCTCATATCGGAGGGGAGAACTGAGCGATCAGTGGTATTTGATTGCTCAGTTCTCATTGCAGCACCAGTGGGGAACCGATGTAGCATCAGATTTTTTTAAGTCTATACTTCACTTTTAATGTAAAACAATCCATTTGAATCGACAGTCAATTCTATAAATATATATTCTGAAATTTTAGATAGAAGCCAAAATTTCAGGGAAAATTTAGAGGTGTAGCAGAGCATTGGTCTGCACTTTTTTTTTCATCTTAAGTCGGTATGGAAATTGGATAATAATGTATGCAGATCAGAATGTGGGCATTAGAGATAAATATATGTAGATCAGAGGTTTGTGTCAGAAGATCAGGATTAGGACATTTTTTAAAGAATATTTTTTTTGACATTCAGTGTAGGTACATTTTGGATAAGACTTTTATATGCATCAACACTGATAAATGGATTACAAAGATTTGAGATAAATCATTAGGGAGAACTAAGGCCTGAATTGCGATTGTGTTTAGGATTAAAGCTTATGGTGTTACTTCTAAGGATTATGTGGGAGTTATAGAGGTTAACTAGCTTTTACAAAAGAAAAGGTCAGCAGTAGCATTGTACATCTTCCTCTCAGTACAGCTAGGTGTTAAAGAGGAAGTAAACTCAGATTTTTTTTTTCTACCCTGCAAAGTAAAGGCATAATGTGCCAGTATGCATTGCATACTAGCAAACTATGTGACACTTACCTGCAAACGAAGCCGGCGTTGTCCCTGCTGAAGGTCGCATCCATCTTTGCCCACCTTCCTTCTGGGGCTGCAGACTCCAGCTCAGCTGTGTGTTTGGCCGGAGCTGCGTGACGTCACTCCTGCGCATGTCACGGCACATGCTTCTGAAGAAACGGCACGGGTGGCCGTTTCTTCAGAGCGCATGCGCCAATGACATCATTGGCGCAGTATACAGTAAATATATTCTAAACGGTACACGTATACAGGAAAGTTTACTTCCTCTTTAGAGAGTTAAGGACTGATGCATATCAAAATGCTAAGGCTGACATTTTAGGCCTCGTGTCTGAAAGAAAAATGTGATACCTTAGTAAGCAATAATAATCAAAATTTTAGGCCTTCTGCCTATCATGTTTATGAAGACCTTTTCTTTTTGTAGATTGAGGAGTCAGTCCGCTCTATGGTAATGAGATACGGCAGCCGCTTGTGGAAACTGCGGGTACTTCAAGCTGAAGTAAAGATCAACATCAGATTAACTCCAACAGGCAAAGCTATACCAATCCGCCTGTTCCTAACCAATGAGTCTGGCTACTACCTGGATATCAGCCTGTATAAAGAGCTGACAGATCCCAGCACTGGAACTGTGAGTGATATTCAGCAAAGTACAGTGCTTTTCCACTGTGTGGTGTGTTAATGGTTGACTACTACTTTCTGAGTAGTGCCTTTTTGTTTTGTGTGAAAGAACTTCTCTTGTATCGGTCAATATCCATGACCCATTTTTTTCATCCAGAGGCAACATAAAGTAGTAGTATTCCCGTAGCGCCTTAGATAACACAGTGAGCACAATAAAATAAACAATCCCCAATAAACGATTTGTTAAAATTCTTACCCCAGCACTTACCGTTTACAACTGCTACTTGCTCCTGCACCCTCAATGCTGGTCCTCACTAGAAAGAGTTAACAGTGTACAGTGCAGTATTGAGATAGTGGGGGTTATTTACAAAAGGCAAATCCACTTTGCATTGAAAGTGCAGTCACTCTCAATCTGAGGGGTAGATCTGAAATGAGTGGAAGCTCTGCTTATTTTATCATCCAATCATGTGCAAGCTAAAATGCTGTTTTTTATTTTCCTTGCATGTCCCCCTCAGATCTACAGCGACTTTACTTCCAAGTGCACTTGCAGTGCAAAATGGATTTTCCTTTAGTAAATAACCCCCAGTGTGTTGGCTTGGAGAAGGAGGGGGGGGGAGGAAGAGGGAGGAGTAGTGGTATGCTTTGTCATCCTACGCTATGGGGCTGTGGTTTCTATTGATGCACATAGTGTAGGGAGACCCAACTAGTCCCTGAATTCAAGGATGGCTCCATAAGATGTTGCAAGAGAAAGAGCCACCCTGTAACTGGAAACCTGGGGCAGCAGTCATGGCACCACCTTAAACTGGAACATAGACAAGGGTTAAAAGATAACCAAGCTGCATACTCAGAAAGTGATTAAATCAGCTGCTGAAATTGCCTAAAATACTGAGGCTTTAATATCGCTTTAATGTAAACCTTTAAGGAAAAAATAACATTGCTACTTCGTTGCAGACATCAGATGTCTGCTCTTATGTCACACTTGTTCCCCCATAAATGTCTGATACTTTTAGGCTATGAAGACATACATGTACAGCATTCCTGCCGCTTTTAATGCTGTGTTTGGTCCCTGAGCACTCAATCAGCAGGTTTGAGAGCTGTTATGTAGGGGCAAGGAGCCTGCTTACCCTGTGCAAGTTTCTATACTGAGTAAATTAAAACTCGTAGTGGATCCCAGTAGCAGGGAAATGAAGCAGAGGTATGACCCTAAGCTTGCTCTACAGAAAAAAGCAGCAAATATGCGGCCTCTCGGCAGGTGGGCATTGACGCTGAGCGGCTGCATATTTGCATACAACATTGCAAACACAGCTGTACTGAGTGCATATAACCTGTGTACTCCCAACACAGTAACTGGAGGCTAACAGAAAGCTCCCGATCATGTGACTGATGTGATGGAATTGTTATTCCTATAAAGGGCACCCTATGAGCAGGTCAAACATCACAATAATAAGAGTACCCGCCATATAGCATGTGCAAGGTATGAACTGGAACATATCAAGGCCTAGCAGGGCCATACTTATGATAATAAAGGTATATAGACAGGTGTCCCTATCCTCAAAAATGTACCCCACAGGCACGAAGAAAAATCAATGTCCACTCGGATAGATGTGGATCAAATCCAACAGAAAAGGAGGAGAGGTCAGAAAAAGAAGAAAAGAAAGGAAGTGAGGGCATCTCAATAGGGGAAGATATAAGGAGGCCCATCCACTCCATACTCATTTATGATGTCCTGCCAATTCAACAAGGCCCTAGAAATCTGTAGATCACTCGCCGACAGTGTTGTAGAGTGTTAGAATTTAATTCTAAATAGGAAAACAGACAGGGATGTGCTTAAAGCGTATGTCAAGCCAAATACTTTTTTTTTATCATACATCATGGGACACAGAGCCTTAAATAATTACTTAATGGGTTATAGGCTACCTTCAGGTGTTGACACTGGTTATACCCAATGAAGGAAGTTCACTCCCTATATAACCCCTCCTCCTTCCAGGAGCACATCAGTTTTTTCACCAGTGTCTAAGGTGTTGGTCACGAGTGAAGATGTGCTCTGAGGAGCTCCACTGGAGGGATCCATGCTGGATTTAAATAGCCTCCATAAAGACCAGATCCATTCAAAGTGCCATTGAGGCCTAAAGGGATGGTACCTGGGGCCTCATATCCAAAGCACGAGTTTTTGCCTGTAACGCCTCTCTTTGTAAGGCTGGACCCCAGGAACCCAGGGCTTAGGTCTTGTTACATTGCCTAAACTTCCTGTTGGGGTGCTCTTTACAGGTCCAAGGCAGTTGGAACCCCGTTTTAGGGACCCATTCCTTGAAGGTTTGCTACGCAGCCCAACGTGATGGGTGAAGGTTGGATTGTCTGTTAATTCAGCAAATCCTGTGACGAGGATAAAGTAAGGGAAGAAACTTGGGTATTAAAAACATCTATGTATTCCTTCCATTAGAGAAAAAATGTCATGCCTTAATTCTCCACTAGAGGGAGTCTATGCACATACCTTACTCTGTTGTCTTCACTGTAAGCTCAATCTGTGTCTGGTTGCAGCAGCGTGTGGAGGGAGACTTTGCAAGGTAAACGAAATCTGCAAAAATGTTTTCTTCTCCCCCCTGATGGGACGTGCGTAGGTCCCGCTAATACCGATAATTGTTTTTACTGTGACTGATTTCACTGTTGTTTGTGCCTGCTGCTGGATGGGTCCCTGACCCCCCCCCCCCCCTGTTGGGTTGGTTGGACCCGAAAACGCCACGCACAAGCGCAGGGGAACATTTTAAAAGTAAAAAGGGGCAGAATTTTTTCTCGGAGGGGGTGGGGCCTAAGTGTGATGCCGTGAACATCCACGAGGATGCACGGCAGGCTAAAAACAAAATACAACACAGCTGTGACAGTCCCTCCTCGGCTGACGAGGAGAAAACAAGCAGCCTGCAACACAAGGACATAAAAGCTGTGGGACATGTGAGGGTTGCAAACTGGCATTCCTGATACAGGAACGACACCTTTTTCCCAGCACTAGGCTGAATTTTATAGCGGCTTTAAATATCACGACAATTTTCAGCGATTAAGTGCAATTTGTATAGTGCCTCTGTTTTCACCAGGTGTCCCTTACGCTTATGCTTGTGCATATGCGTAGAATCCCGTGGTTAAAAAATTTGTTCAGCTGAAGCACCATGTAAAGACCTCCTAACTGCGATCCCTTTTTATCGGGAGCGACTATTTGGAGAAAACTTGGACAAATATACTTGGACAAATATATCCAAACAATTTCTAATGGGAAAAGTACTCTTTTGCCAGTCAAAAGAAAGTATAAACACCCTTCATTTAAACGGGCTCTTTCCCCTATGCCAGGGGCTTCCGCCTCTAGGCAGGGGCGACGGCCTCCGCCGTCACACCCTAGAGGAAGAAGTGGTAACGACGGATGCCAGCCTTTCAGGCTGGGGAGCAGTACTAGAAAAGACAACTGTCCAGGGGCAGTGGTCAAGAACCGAAAAGAACCTTGTCCATCAATATCCTAGAGATTCGGGCAGTACGTCTGACTCTAAAGACAATGCCACAGCTGTGGCCTATATCAATCACCAAGGGGGCCCCCGAAAGTCTCTCAGCGCAGAGAGAGGTGAACCATATTCTAACTTGGGCAGAGAGGAATGTTCCGTGCCTACCGGCAGTCTTCGTTCCCGCAGTAGAGAATTGGCAGGCGGACTACTTGAGTCGCCAGCAGTTATTACCAGCGGAATGGTCTCTTCACCCCGACATATTTCGGGCTGTTTGCCAAAGATGGGGGGCTCCGGATGTAGATCTTCTAGGTTCAACATGAAGTTAGTCAACCTTGTGGCCAGAACAAGGGATCCATTCGCATGCGGAACGGATGCGTTGGTGACCCCATGGGATCAGTTTTCACTGATCTATGCATTCCTCCCTATTCAGTTGCTGCCTCGGCTTCTTTGCAGGATCAAGCTGGAAAGAAAGCCGGTAATTCTGGTGGCACCAACATGGCCCAGAAGGTCATGGTATGCAGAAACTGTAAAGACGGCAGTGGAGGGCCCATTGTCCCTCCCACTACGGCCAGATCTGCTCTCACAGGGACCGATATTCCATCCTACCTTACGGTCTCTAAATTTAACGGCTTGGCTATTGAAACCCACATTCTGAAGAAACATGGGCTTTCCGGGTCAGTTATCTCTACCCTGATTTAATGCAAGGAAGCCATTTTCCAGAACTGGATATTATAGAGTCTGGAGGGCTTATGTTTCCTGGTGTGAATCCAAGGGTTGGCACCCTCGGAGATATATCATAGGCAGAATTCTTGCCTTTCTACAATTAGGGGTAGAAATTAAAATGGCCTTGAGTACTATTAACCCCCCTGGCGGTATTCCCGAGTCTGGCTCGGGGCGGGATCTTCAGTACCAAAAGCGGTAACCCCGAGCCAGACTCAGGCTGCATTGCAGGATACAGGGGGAAGTTACTTACCTTATCCCCTGGATCCTGCGATGTCTCCCCACTGTGTGTGCGAGCCGTCTGCTCGCCCGATTCACATAGTGCCCGCGGTGCCGCTGATCTCCGTTTCCTGCGATGTTACGACGCACGGGAGCGGAGATCGGCGCCAAATTCAAAAAAGTTTAAAAACACAATACACATACAGTACTGTAATCTTACAGATTACAGTACTGTATAAAAAAAATACACATCCCCTTTGTCCCTAGTGGTCTGCCCAGTGCCCTGCATGTCATTTTATATAATAAATATATTTTTTTCTGCCTGGAAACTGGAGATTGTCCATAGCAACCAAAAAGTGGCCCTTTATGTCAAAAGTGGTTTTAGACCAGCTAGAAAACAGCGATAATAAATTTGAATCACAATTTATCATCAAACACTAAATTTAATGACAGCGACTATTCTGCAACTGGGCAAATTTCAGTGTTTTTGATTTGATTACATTATTGAATAATTTTTATATATATTTTTATTTTATTATAATTTATGATTTTGTGTTTCAAACTTTATCATACCCGGGATGTCTACTAGACTCTGGTTTGGACAGATTTAAGTGAGTTATTCATAAGAATTGCATGCCTACAATATAAAAACGCCAAATTTCCATGCAAAATAATTGTACCGCTTTCAGCACAAAATTCCAGACAGAATCATACCGCCAGGGAGGTTAAAGGCCAAGTCTCCGCTTTATCGGTCTTATTTCAAAAGTTCACTTGCTACTCATTATTTAGTCCAGGGTTTTATACAAGGGGTGACGTGGCTTATTCCACCTGTCAAACCTCCCTTGAACCCTTGGGACTTGAACTTGAAGTTTTGTCTGTGTTACAAAAAACAGCCATTTGAACCAATACAACATATTCCCCTAGTCCTTCTGACAAGGAAGTTGGTATTTTTGGTTGCTATACTCAGCAAGGAGGGTTTCGGAATTGGCTGCTCTTTCTTGTAAAGAGCCATATTTGATTTGTCATGGGGACAGAGTGGTGTTACGCCCTCATCCAGAGTTTTTTTTTATCAAAAGTGGTTTCAGGTTTTACCTGAACCAAGATATTGTCCTGCTATCATTTTTTCCAAAACCATGCTCCAGGGAAGAAGAGTCACTACATTGTCTTAATGTGGTGAGAGCAGTAAAAATATATTTTAAGGCAACTGCTCAGATTCGTAAGACTGATGTCTTATTTATTCTGCCAGAGGGTCCTAAGAAAGGACAGGCAGTGCCAAAATCCACTGTCGCTAAGTGGATTCGGCAAGTGATAATTCAAACTTATGATTTAAGGGGTAAAATTCCCCTGTTTCAAGTTTAGGCGCACTCTACCAGGTCAGTTAGACTACATTCACACCTGAGCGTAGCGCTTTCAGGCAGAAAATCACGCGATTTCGGGATGTTTTTTATGGCGTTTTGCCGCTATTTTGTGCAGGGCAAAAGGTCACCAATGTAAAAAGAAGAAAAACGCCAAATATGCCCGATTCGAGCGGTCCGGAACTTGTTTGAGCTTCAGGCGTTCGGCTTCAGGCGACATGGAGTGGAGATGTGAACCATCTCCATTGAGAATAATGGATTTTTTCCCCTCTAGCGTTTTGTAGCTTCAGGCTTCAAGCTACAAAACGCTCAGGTGTGAATGCAGCCTTAGTGCTTCTTGGGCAGTGCGTCACCAGGCCTCCATGCCTCAGATCTGTAAGGCCGTAACTTGGTCTTCAGTGCATACATTCACAAGATTTTATCCGGTGGATGTAAGGAGGTATGAGGATATCGCCTTCGGATGCAGTGTGCTGCAGGCAGCAGTATAAATCTTCAAGTCTGTGGGTACCCTGCGGGTTGTCTCTACCTTAATGGGATGTCCCATTAAGTAATTACTTAAGGCCCTGTGTCCCATGATGTACGATAAAGAAAATATAATTTTTATTACAGCTTACCTGTAAAATCCTTTTCTTGGAGTACATCGTGGGACACAGAGGTCCCGCCCCTCTTTTGAGATTAAGTATATTGCTTTGCTACAAAAACTGATGTGCTCCTGGAAGGTGGAGGGGTTAAATATGGAGTGAACTTCCTTGATTGGGTATAACCAGTGTCAACACCTGAAGGTGGCCTATAACCCATTAAGTTATTACTTAAGGCTCTGTGTCCCATGATGTACTCCAAGAAAAGGATTTTACAGGTAAGCTGTAATAAAAATCCTATTTTTCCTTTTAGTGTTTTCTTAGTTTTGGATAGAGTAGAAAAGGGTCAGATTTAAATGCTTTCTGTGGTTGTGTTAGAATTACCCTTACTACGTTTTACCAGAGAGGAAATGAGGGTAACTTTCCTGCAGCAACAATGACAGAAATAAAGCAGATTTTCTTCAGGAGCTAGGAACTTCTGTCAGATTTCTGTCTTTGTCCCTTTTACAAGTTTTTTCTCTTCACTTTCTGTCTGGTGAAAACCATGTCAGCAGGGCAGGAAGTAATGGAAATTCTTTATAATGGACTCTTGAATAGCACTAAAAATCCAACGGAAGGTCTAGTCCTTCCCTACTCTATCCAAAACTAGAAAAACTGTGTTTTTGTCTTGGCATACACTTTAAGTGGCTAGTACATATGTTTAAAGAACTGATTATTTTTCTTTCCCACTTAAGACAAGGCCCAGATTAATTATGCAGAAGTGGAATATTACGTATGGTTGATAGTCATCACCGCATACAATGTGTGTACATGCCCATTGGAAGTTACATTCAACAAAATCCTATAGCAACCACAGTTCTGCAGTTAAACCACCATGTATTACAAGTCACTCAATGTCACCATTAAGGCTGGGTATTTCTATTCTTTTCAGTTGCTATAAAAATATTATTTCACAAAAAGTCCTCTACTCTATGGTAGACGTGTATATGGAAGCTTGTAAGATGTGAAGCTATTTACGATGAAATGTTTGCTGGATATTTAAAGCAGTTTAGCTTATGCTTTTTTTTTTTTTTTTTGCATAGTTATTTGCATTTAAAGTGCACATTTATTTGAAGAAATTACTGAAAATGTTATATATTTTACACGTGTATATTTCTCAACAGATTATGTTTCATTCATACGGAGATAAAAATGGACAAATGCATGGGATGCTGATTAATACTCCTTATGTAACCAAAGATCTTCTACAGTCAAAGAGATTTCAGGCTCAGTCTCTAGGGACCACCTATGTGTATGACTTCCCAGAAATGTTTAAACAGGTAAGACCAATAAGGACATTTCATGAGCATGCTAGGAAATATACTAGCTGCTTTGAATGCGGATAAGCATTATTGAAATGTACACCCTTCAGTTTTGTGAGTGCCAGTTGTATTATGATCCAAGCAAATGCGTACTGTGAGTTGATACTTTAAATTTGAAGTTAACTTTGTATTACTGATAGCCACAAATGTTGCATATTGTTTCCATAGGCTCTTTTTAAGCTGTGGGGTTATGGCGAGCCTCGTTCCTCTGACATCGTTACCTACACAGAGCTGGTCCTTGACAGCCAGGGTCAGTTGGTTCAGCTGAACAGATTACCAGGAGGAAATGAGGTAAAAAAATCTATGATTTATAGTTGACATTAATTGTGGCCACTCATCATTAAAGATCCATCGCTAACTTGGGGTGTAAATAAAATGTCATTATTTGATCGTCTGTTCTCTAACTTGTTTACTAGGTTGGAATGGTGGGTTTCAAGATGAAACTTAAGACTCCTGAGTATCCAAAAGGACGTGACATTATAATTATTTGTAATGATATCACCTACAAGATTGGCTCTTTTGGGCCACAGGAAGATCTACTGTTTCTGCGAGCATCAGAGCTTGCCAGAAAGGAAGGGATCCCACGGATTTACATTGCGGCCAACAGTGGTGCGAGGATAGGACTTGCTGAGGAACTCAGACATATGTTTCATGTGGCTTGGAATGACCCCTCTGACCCGTACAAGGTATCAGGCAAAGCAAGCTACACTTTGCAGTCTGTTCTGTTCATTTAGTTTACTTTTGCTTTGACTAAAAGTAATTTTACATATTTTAACACATAAAGCTTTATGATGTATATAGATATTACTGTCTTCCAATGGAAATATGACATACAATTACAAGTTTCAATTATTTCTAGCTCACATAGTCCATTTATAAATGGCTCTTTTAAATTTTCTTCATTTTTTTTTTTTTTTTTTATATATTACAAATAAACATTTATAGACAAATGTTTCCTTTAACTTAGGAAAAACATTTTGTACAATTTGTAATTGTAATATAGGCCTGGTAGGTTTTAAATATATCATCTTTTTTTGATTGCTAGTTTTTAAGTTTACTCTGTTATGTTTGCTAAAGTTCTCCTCCTTTTTTTTTTTCATTCAATGTTTTTTTTCAGGGCTTCAAATATTTATACCTAACTCCTCAGGATTACACACGGATCAGCTCAATGAATTCTGTACATTGTGAACACGTGGAAGATGAAGGTGAATCCAGGTACTAAAGATCTATATAAGCTTTGGAGTACATTCACACTATTACGATGCAATAATGTGCATCAATGCACCATACATGTATTGGTGTGCTGCAGTGCATGGTATCCTTATCCTAAGATAAAATGCAGCCTGCCCTAGTTTTACATGCATTGCTGTGCATTTCAGCTCATTCATTTTGAATAGACTGTTTAACATACCACAACTCAACTTGTGTCGCAGCAAGCAGTCTTGTGGTGTTAATATGCCCTTTATTATTAGGCAACTTTTCATGCATGTCCTTTTTGTTGGTCATGTTAAGTAGGTAGATTTCACCAAAATGAATGGTGGAATGGCAGGAGGTGAGAGTGACGTGCAGATATCATTCATTTACATGTCTTGATCCTTTGGTTAAAATTATAAGAAGCAAGAATACTTGGCTTACACTTGATTCACTTGATTCTACATACGAAGTTTATAGGAAATTTTAAACATCCAGGAAGAGGACAGATTTATGGGTGGGGCATGGGTGCAATCCCAATACACTGATTCTTATTGTATGCGTACTTAAATAACTTCTTTATATTTTAGGAAAAGGTACAGATTTGTTGCACACAATAGATACAGATACAACAATTAGTCAATGAAGAGTTACAGAAACAGAAAGTTACTATAAAGAGCTTGTAACAAGCAAAATAACATATAAATACTGCATTTATGTAAAATTTGTATTGTCAACAGAGGCAGAGTTCAGCCATAGTTGATATGACTGTGGTGAGAACAAAACATTGGCAATAGATGAGGAAATATTTGTTCATCGTAAGATCAGTATTAAATCTCCTTCCCTGTATAATAACATTAACTTTGTTCAGATGTTATAAGGTGACAAAAAAAAACTTGCAACAGATCTTGTAAATGTTTCCTGCCCTTACAAAAGCATTCTCATAGCTAGGTATCTATTGCAGTAACCTGTCCAGGATGATTAGATGGAGCTAAGGTGGTGTATTCTAACCAATGTACCCTAGAATTTTAGAAATTTATAAGGGCAGCCTTTGTGTTGATATGTAAATAATCTAAGCCTTTTGTTCTCTAACTGTGTCTTTCCACTGGGCATGCGTTGGAGCAGTGAGAGATAGCACAGAAATGGATATCAGTTTTCGGGTAATAAAGAGTGGTTTCGTAACTCTGAGCTGAAAGGGCTCAAGAGCGTAAAGCGGAGTTCCACCCTGAAATATTTTTTTGCATATTCACAGACCTTTAATAGTATTAAGAAACATTTGAGGGGAAAATTTTTATTTTACTTACCAGAAACGCCCTGTTGCTATGTAGTGGCTCCTAATCTGCCACTTCCTGGTCCGCGGCGCTCCTTGTCACTTCCTCCCTCCCCTGTGCTCCTGGGAAATGTGAGTCATCATTTCCCAGGAGTCAGTGGGCAGCACTGTGAGGAAAAAAATCGGGTTATTTCCCAAAAGGAAATTACGCAATTTACGGCGGTTGCCATAACAATGGGGCGGGACCTTCCTCCGTCGCCACCCGTTGTTATGGCAACTTTCTAAACAATCGGCGCTACAGCCGCCAGAGCATCGCGCATGAACCTCTCCATCGGTAATACAGGAAGAGATTGCGATTGGGCTTCATATGCCCACAATCATCATGGCAACGGCCAGAAGAGGATTTTATTAATAGTAAGTATAAAAAAAATATATAATTCAGACCCACTAGCAAACATCTATAAACTTTGTGTAATTAAAGCATTATGATGGGATGCCTAAAAAATAAATAAAACAAAAATCTGTGGCCGGAACTTTAAGACTTCAGGAGGAATGCTCTGAATTCCAACTTTGGGGTTTAATCGCAAGTGTATTGAATAACGCACATTAAAATACATTTTTTATTTAATATTAAAACTGGTTTATAGTTCACACAAATATTCAGAAAACAAAAAGCACTGAGAAACATATTGTAGTATTGTGGATTCTGTGAAGTGATGTACTTGATTCTTCTCAGGTACATGGTAACTGACATAATTGGGAAAGAAGAGGGAATTGGAGTGGAAAACCTCAGAGGGTCCGGAACAATAGCTGGGGAATCTTCCCTAGCATATGACGAGATTGTTACCATCAGCATGGTATGTATTCTTGTCTATATTTTTTTTTATTTTTACAGTAAATTTGTCCTTACTTTTCAAAGCAAATTCTTCAAACAAACTGCAATACAGTACCTAAGATCCACTAATAATGCTGAACACCAACAGTAACACAATATAAACAGTGATATATAAATATCTCCCCATCAAGCACATTTAAAGCAGGAATCAATTATCACACATCAGTAACATCTTATACAATTGTTTTTAATTGTTTTAGAAAGATGGCTATCAAATGACATTCCTGCCTCACTCCAAAAGAGGAAAAAATTAACCCGTAGAAGACCTGTTACAAAAAAAACAAAAGAATTTAGAACAAAATAACAAACCAAAGAGCATTATAAAAAACACCTACAAAACAATACAAATGGAAACTCTAGGAAAATCTGCTGTCTCTTAACCCCTTCATGTACTGTCACACATAATCAATGATCATTCTCCAAACCATCCTAATCCCCCTTTTACTAGCACAAGCATAAAACTTTCTAACACAAAAATAAATCTACAGCCCTGTATACAGGGGCCGAATGTCGGGAGACATCGGCCAGTTCAATACAAACTGGCCAACATTCGGCCCGTATGTATATCAGTCGGTCCGACAGAAGCTGGCCGAGCATGCTGGAAAACCAGCAGCCAATGGCTAAGAGCTCTGACCGGAGTGTTCTGGTGGGGGGTCCGACCGGAGCTGTAATTTTTTTCTGTTAAACCCGCTGGGTTGAACAGAAAGAAACTAATATGCCCCGTACACACGATAGGATTTTCCGATGGAAAATGTTCGATGGGAGCTTGTTGTCAGAAATTCTGACCGTGTGTAGGCTCCATCGGACATTTTCCATCGGAATTTCCAACACACAAAATTTGAGATCTGGAACTCAAATTTTCCGACAACAAGATCCATTGTCGTAAATTCCGATCGTGTGTACACAATTCTGACGCACAAAGTTGCACGCATGCTCGGAATCAAGCAGAAGAGCTGCACTGGCTATTGAACTTCATTTTTCTCGGCTCGTCGTACGTGTTGTACGTCACTGCGTTGTTGACGTTCACAATTTCCGGCAACATTTGTGTGACCGTGTGTGTGCAAGACAAGTTTGAGCCAACATCCGTTGGGGAAAAAAAACATGGATTTTGCTGTCAGAAAATCCTATCGTGTGTACAGGGCATTAGTGTGTACCAGGCTTAAGTTAAAATCAGAATTCAGTCCCCTGGGGATTAAGGTGTCTAAACGATGTATCCATTGTACTTCCAGTCTTTTTAAAGACAGCTCACGATCTCCCCCTCGTCTTTTTTTCTTTACTCCATCAATAACCATAAATTTTAAGTGTGATACTGTGTGTCCCTTTTCAACAAAAGTTCCCAGCGCAGGGGCATGAGCAGTGACTAGTTTGAATGGTCTCCCCAACAGGTAATATTTCCGGGCATCTAAGGCCCATTTGATAGCTAAACATTCCTTCTCAACAATGGCATGTTTTTCTCATGTCTGTTAAGATTTCTGCTCAGGACCACTGGGTGCTCCTCCCCATCTTTGACTTGGGACAGTACAGCACCTAGTCCCACATCAGAAACGTCTGTCTGTGCCACAAACTCCTTTGTGAAATCTGGGGTCACTCGCACAGGTTGGTGCACAAAGAGCTTGCTTCAACATTTTAAATGCCTTCTCTGCCTCAGGATTCCACTTAATTATGACCGAGCCTCTACCCTTCGTCAGATCAGTAGGTGGGGCTGCAATGGTGGCAAAATTGGGTATAAAACGCCTGTAGTACACTGTGATCCACAGAAATGCACAAACCTCCTTTTTATTTATAGGTTGGGGCCACTTTTTAACCACCTCAATCTTATTGATCTGAGGCTTGATCAGCCCTCGACCAATAATGTAGCCAAGGTATTTGGCCTCCTCCAAGCCTATGGCACACTTTTTGGGGTTGGCAGTGAGTCCTGCTTTCCTAAGGGAATCTACTACTGCTTGCCCCCGGGCAAATGAGATTCCCAATCTAGGCTGTGGATGACAACATCGTCCAAATAGGCGGCTGCGTATTAGCGATGTGGTCTCAATGTTTTGTCCATCATTCTCTGGAATGAGGCAGGAGTACCATGCAACGCAAAAAGCATCCGCTTATACTGGAATGACCCCTCAGGTGTAGAAAAGCCATCTTCTTTTTTGCCAATTCTGTTAGGGGTATCTGCCAATAACCTTTAGTCAGATCTAAAGTATTTATGTATCTGGCACTTCCCAATCTGTCAACAAGCTCGTCAACCCGAGGCATTGGGTACGCATCGAATTTGGACACGCTATTCAACTTCCTGAAATTATTACAAAACCTTATAGTGCCCTCTGACTTTGGGACTTGACCAGTCACTGTGGGACTATAACGTCCAACTCTAACATGTTCTTTATTTCATTTGCAACTGCTTCTTGCCTAGCCTCGGGTATTCTATAGGGCTTTACATTTACGTGGACACCTGGTTCCGTGATTATGTCATGCTGTATAACTGTGGTCAGTCCGGGTAGGTGAGAGGAAAAATCTCTATTCTTCCTCACAAACTCTTTAACCACTTGCCGACCGCCCCCTGTATATATACGTCGGCAGAATGGCACGTACAGGCAGAACCACGTACCTGTACGTGCCATTCTTCCGGCGGGTGGGGGGTCCGATCGGACCCCCCCCGGCCGGCGGGGACGGTCGGGATCGCTTCAGGAGCGATCCGGGATGAGGGGACGGCCAGTGGTTTCTGGCCACCCCCTCGCGATCGCTCCTGGCGAATCAGATGCTTCCTCTGTCTGTGTCAATCAAAACACAGGCAGAGGAAGTGATGTCACGCTCGGTGCGCCGGTCTATGTGACCGGAACGCCGAGCTGTGAACATCTAAAGGTTAGTGCACAAACAGTACACTGACACCAGTACACATAGGCACACAAAACACCCCCCTGTCACCCCCTGATCACCCCCCAGATCACCCCCTCCCCCCCCCCAGTCACAGTGTCACTAATTGCAGTGATCATTTTTTTACTGATCACTGCATTTAGTGTCAGTGTGACTGTAATAACTGTCAGGGCAGTTAGTTTTAGGTCCAAGGTAGCCCCCCACCCCCCCCTAATAAAGGTTTAACCCCTTGATTGCCCCCCAGGTAACCCTTTCACCCCCTTTTGCCAGTGTCACTAAGCGATCGTTTTTCTGATCGCTGTATTAGTGTCACTGCTGTCGCTAGGTAACCATTTTTTTTTTTTAGGTAACCGCCATGTTTATATAGGTTCATAAATAGGTTTATAGGTCAGGTACCCCCATATTACAACCTAAATAAAGGTTTTAACCCCCTGATTGCCCCTAGAGTTAACCCTTTCACCAGTGATCACAGTATAACTGTCACTGGTGACGCTGGTTAGCCAGTTAGTTATTTCGTTATTTAGGTTCCCCGTCAGGTTTTTATATAGCGTCAGGTACCCCCATATATTACCTAATAAAGGTTTTAACCCCCTGATTGCCCCTAGTTAACCCTTTCACCCCCTTTTGCCAGTGTCACTAAGCGATCGTTTTTCTGATCGCTGCATTAGTGTCGCTAGGTAACCATTTTTTTTTTTTAGGTAACCGCCATGTTTATATAGGTTCATAAATAGGTTTATAGGTCAGGTACCCCCATATTACAACCTAAATAAAGGTTTTAACCCCCTGATTGCCCCTAGAGTTAACCCTTTCACCAGTGATCACTGTATAACTGTCACTGGTGACGCTGGTTAGCCAGTTAGTTATTTCGTTATTTAGGTTCCCCGTCAGGTTTTTATATAGCGTCAGGTACCCCCATATATTACCTAATAAAGGTTTAACCCCCTGATTGCCCCTAGTTAACCCTTTCACCCCCCTTTTGCCAGTGTCACTAAGCGATCGTTTTTCTGATCGCTGCATTAGTGTCGCTAGGTAACCAGTTTTTTTTTGTATTACTGTTACGGGTGACGCTGGTTAGTTAGCTTGTTTTTTATACTGTCAGGGCACCCGCCATTTATTACCCAATAACGGTTTAACCCCCTGATCGCCCGGCGGGTGATATCAATTAGGTTTTAGGGTCAAATAAGGTCTGCGTCGCCCCAGGTTAGTGCCAGTACCGCAAACACCCACGCACAAAGCATACACCTCCCTTAGTGGCACAGTATCTGAACAGATCAATATCTGATCTGATCAGATCTATACTAGCGTCCCAGCAGTTTAGGGTTCCAAAAAAAAAAACGCATTGTTAGCGGGATCAGCCCAGATACCTGCTAGCACCTGCGTTTTCCCCCTCCGCCCAGCCCAGCCCACCCAAGTGCAGTATCGATCGATCACTGTCACTTACAAAACACTAAGCACACATAACTGCAGCGTTCGCAGAGTCAGGCCTGATCCCTGCGATCGCTAACATTTTTTTTGTGGTAGCGTTTTGATTCAGTCGCTTCAGTCAGGAGCTTTTTTACCTGTGAATCTCAAAAAAATAAAAAAAAATAAAATAGTTGTCGTTTTATTGTTCTCTCTCTCACTCTATTCTCTCTCTATTGTTGCTCTTTTTTTACTCCATTCTATTCTGCAATGTTTTATTATGTTTTATTATGTTTTATTATGTTTTATCATGCTTGCTTTTCAGGTATGTAATTTTGTTTACTGTGTGTTTTAGTGTTGAGCATTTTTTTGTTTTCAGGTGCGCCATTCAGTTGCAACGCGGATTTATTTATCTTGACAGCAACAGCGTTTGCTCCCACGATACATAAAGCCGCGACTCCAACGCTGTAGGAGGTGATTTCACCACCACAGTTAAAAAAAAGAGCATATATGCCGAAGCATGGGGGCAGCAGGGGGGGGGAGCGATTGGCTCCTAATGCCACGTACATACGGTCGAAATTCCGACCGTGTGTACACGGCATAACTTTTGCGGGAGGATGCCCCCATGCATCGGCATATATAAATGGTGCATGTATGCCCATCATTAGAAGTGGGTGGATGAAGGGAGGTATTCTAATGGTGGGCATACCCACCAATCAATCTCTTTTTTTCGTTCAGCCAAGAGGCTGCATGAAAAAAAAAAGATTACAATATATGTCCAGTATGTTGCTGGACTTTGAATGGTTATACCAGAATGATGCCTGCAGGTTTAGGTATCATCTTGGTATCATTCTTTTCAGCCAGTGATCGGCTTTCATGTAAAAGCAATTCTAGCGGGTAATTAGCCTCTAGACTGCTTTTACAAGCAGTGGGAGGGAATGTCCCCCCTCCCGGATATAAACCGCGCCATTGGGAAATTGGGAAAGCATTTTATCACACCAATCTTGGTGTGGTCAGATGCTTTGAGGGCAGAGGAAAGATCTAGGGTCTAATAGACCCCAATTTTTTCAAAAAAAGAGTACCTGTCACTGCCTATTGCTATCATAGGGGATATTTACATTCCCTGAGATAACAATAAAAATCATAACAAAGAAAAAAAATGGAAGGAACAGTTTAAAAATAAAATAAAAAAGCTAAATAAATAAAAAAAAAACCAAAAAAAAAAAAAAAAAGCACCCCTGCCCCCCCTTCTCTTGCGCAAAGGCGTACACAAGCGTTGGTCTGGCGTCATATGTAAACAGCAATTGCACCATGCATGTGAGGTATCACCGCGAAGGTCAGATCGAGGGCAGTAATTTTAGCAGTAGACCTCCTCCGTGAATCTAATGTGGTATCATGTAAAGGCTTTTAAAGGCTTTTAAAAATGTATGTAGTTTGTCGCCACTGCGTGTTTGTGCGCAATTTTAAAGCATGTCGTGTTTGGTATCCATGTACTCGGCCTAAGATCATATTTTTTATTTCATCAAAAATTTGAGCAATATAGTGTGTTTTAGTGCATTAAAATAAAAAAAAGTGTATTTTTTCCACAAAAAATGCGTTTGAAAAAAATCGCTGCGCAAATACTGTGTGGAAAAAAAAAATGCAACACCCACCATTTTAATCTGTAGGGCCTTTGCTTTAACAATATATATAGTGTTTGGGGGTTCAACGTAATTTTCTTGCAAAAAAAAAATATGTTTTCATGTAAACAAAAAGTGTCAGAAAGGGCTTTGTCTACAAGTGGTTAGAAGAGTGGGTGACGTGTGACATAGGCTTCTAAATGTTGTGCATAAAATGCCAGGACAGTTCAAACCCCCCCCAAATGACCCCATTTTGGAAAGTAGACACCCCAAGCTATTTGCTGAGAGCAATGTTGAGCCCATTAAATATTTTTTTTTTTTTGTCCCAAGAGATTGAATAATGAAAAAAAAAAAATATATATATTTTTTTTACAAAAAGTTGTCACTAAATGATATATTGCTCAAACATGTCATGGGCATATGTGGAAATACACCCCAAAATACATTCTGTTGCTTCTCCTGAGTACGGGGATACCACATGTGTGGGACTTTTTGGGAGCCTAGCTGCGTACGGAACCCCAAAAACCAATCACCGCCTTCAGGCTTTCTAAGGGTGTAATTTTTTTATTTCACTTCTCACTGCCAATCACAGTTTCGGAGGCCATGGAATGCCCAGATGGCATAAAACCCCCCAAAATGACCCCATTTTGGAAAGTAGACACCCCAAGCTATTTGCTGAGAGGTATTGTGAGTATTTTGCAGATCTCGCTTTTTGTCACAAAGTTTTGAAAATTGAAAAAAAGAAAAAAAATTTTTTTTTTTCTTTACTTTCTTCATTTTCAAAAACAAATGAGAGCTGTAAAATACTCACCATGCCTCTCAACAAATAGCTTGGGGTGTCTACTTTCCAAAATGGGGTCATTTGGGGGGGTTTTGTGCTATTTTGGCATTTTATGGCCTTCGAAACGGTGATAGGTAGTGAGGAGTGAAATCAAAAATTTGCACCCTTAGAAATCCTGAAGGCGGTGCTTGGGTTTCGGGGCCCCGTACGCGGCTAGGCTCCCAAAAAGTCCCACACATGTGGTATCCCCATACTCAGGAGAAGCAGCAAAATGTATTTTGGGGTGCAATTCCACATATAACTATGGCATGTGTGAGCAATATATCATTTAGTGACAACTTTTTGAAAAAAAAAAAAATCTTTTTTTTTTTTGTCTTTATTCAATCACTTGGGACTAAAAAAAAAAATATTCAATGGGCTCAACATGCCTCTCAGCAAATAGCTTGGGGTGTCTACTTTCCAAAATGGGGTCATTTGGGGGGGTTTTGTACTTCTCTGCCATTTTAGCACCTCAAGAAATGAAATAGGCAGTCATAAATTAAAAGCGGTGTAAATTCCAGAAAATGTACTCTAGTTTGTAGACGCTATAACTTTTGCGCAAACCAATAAATATACGCTTATTGGCATTTTTTTTTACTAAAGACATGTGGCTGAATACATTTTGGCCCAAATGTTTGACTAAAATTGAGTTTATTAGATTTTTTTTATAACAAAAAGTAGAAAATCTCTTTTTTTTTCAAAATTTTCGCTCTTTTTCCGTTTATATCGCAAAAAATAAAAATCACAGAGGCAATCAAATACCATCAAAAGAAAGCTCTATTTGTGGGAAGAAAAGGACGCAAATTTCGTTTGGTTACAAAATTGCATGACCGCGCAATTACCAGTTAAAGTAGTGCAGTGCGAAATTGAAAAAAGACCTCTGGTCCTTTGGCTGCCAAATGGTCCGGGGCTGAAGTGGTTAAAGTCCTTCTGTTGGGCCACTGACAAGGTTTTAGTTATGGGTACTGCAGGTGTCATGAGGGCCATGTCCTTTTGGGGGATTGGCACTGCCAGTAAAGGCTCTCTGTAGTTCCAAGGTTTTAAGAGATTAACGTAATATATTTGCTCTGGTTTCCTTTTCCCTGGCTGGTAAACTTTGTAGTTTACTTCCCCTACTCTTTCCATAATTTCAAAGGGACCTTGCCACTTTGCTAGGAATTTACTCTCAACTGCAGGAACTAGTACCAGGACTCTATCACCAGGGTTGAAGACCTGGGTTTTGGCACCCCCCGGATTATAAACCCTTCTCTGGGCCTTCTGGGCCTGCTCCATATGTTCCCGTACAAGTGGCATAACAGCTGCAATTCATCAGTGAGATATTCTTAATGATGCTTCTATAAGGCATGGTCTCTCCCTCCCACATTTCTTTTGCGACAGCTAGTAATCCCCTGGGATGTCTACCATACAGTAGTTCAAAAGGGGAATAACATGTAGATGCTTGAGGTGCCTCTCGTATAGTAAACATGAGGTACGGCAGCAAAAAATCCCAATTTCTCCCATCTTTGTCCACCACCTTTTTTAACATGTTTTTGAGCGTTTTGTTAAAGTGGAAGTAAACCCCCCTATCGTTTTCAGCCAAGGAAGCTGCCATCTTTGCCTCTGTTTAATCTTCAACTGCCACAGTGCTGCACATGTGATCCGTTATGACACCAGCCATTGGATGGTTTGACTGTTTGGTTGAGAGCACAGCCAATGTGCAGTTAGCATTCACGGCATGCCTTTTTTTTTTTTTAGACTGTTAAATCAAAGGGTTTACTTCCGCTTTAAATCTCTTCACAAGACCATCAGTTTGGGGCTGGGTACGGAGATGGGAGATTTAGAACAACTTGCACAATTTTTTTATGACTCTGGACATAAATGGTGAGCCTTGATCCATTAATAATTATTTTGGAATACCTACACGACTAAATACCTGGACAAGCTCTTTGGCAATAGTCTTAGCTGAGGTATTGCGCAAGGGAATGGCTTCAGGATACCGTGTGGCATAGTCCAGTATTACCAGTATGTGCTGATGGCCCCCGGGCAGACTTTACCACTGGTCCCACCAGATCCACCCTAATTCTTTCAAAAGGCACTTCAATTATCGGTAAAGGTACTGGTAAAGGTACCAGCAGACTGCGAAAATGGGGCGATGGTGCAGAATACTGACACTCTGGGCATGACTCACAATGTTCTTTGAATGTTCTCTGCATATAATCCAGGCCAAAAGAATCTCTCGGTTATTCTCTCCTTACTTTTCTCTTTACCCAGATGTCCACCCGTTATATGGCCATGGGCTAAATCTAATACCATCCGACGATAGTGTTTGGGAACCACTAGTTGCTCTACCTCCTCCTCCCCTTGCTTTTTCACTCGATACAGCAAGTTATTTTTAAGAGCCATGTAAGGAAAATACACTCCTACATTTAGGTTCAACAGGTTCCCCATCAATGATTTTAATGTTTTCTCTGGCTCTATTGAGTGTGGAGTCTCTTAGTTGTTCCGTACAAAAATCATCTTTCCTGACTTCTAAGCCAGGCATCACATTCTGTCTACTCTCACTATTAGAGTCAGAGATCATTTCTTGTTCATTAAACTCAAGCTGGGGGAGGGGTTACAGCTCCTCCTGCTCCCCAGCCATTACAGAAAACGGAAAAGGATCTACCCCTTTGTTGGACAAACTAACAGTTGCCCTTTCAATCTTGCAATCAAAAGGGTCCGGAGCGAGTTCCGGTGTTTCCTCTGCAGGGGGAGCTCTGTCCTACTGACTCCTTTTTGTTTTCCCATAAACTCCAAAAGTGTGCAAAATCTCTCCCCACTAGAGCTTCATGAAGTAGTGAGGGTACCGCCCCCACTGAATGTGTCACAGTGCCCCAAGGGGTATCAATATCAACCACAGCAGTCTGGTAGTCATGTGCGTCACTATGTATGCAAATAACCCCAATAGTGCTGGGGTGTAACTTTGCAGAATTTACAAAATCACCTTTGACCAATGTTACAACACTACCAGAATCTAGCAGAACAGTGACTGGCTTTCCATCAATTGAATTCATACACATTTCTTTTTCCATGCATCCCTGACATGATGCAGTACATGCCACCTGTGCAAAAAGAGACATGCATTTTCTCAAATAAACATTATCACATTGCATTGGTTCATCATTTAGGGAACAGTTCGCAGCAATATGACCTAATGCATGGCAATGATAAAATGTTATGTGTTCTGTACCCAGTCCTCTAAACTGCCTCAGAGAACTTCCTGACTTATTTGGCAAGTCTCCAGGTCCTGAGCTCATAGTCTCATTATCTGTAGCAACATTCTTGTAATTTTAGCCACGCCCTTGAACCCTAAATCCTGTCTTACTGGCTCCTCTGGGCTGTTTTTCACCCCTAGCGATGTTGGGGTGGGGCACGGATGGGTTTAACAAGTCCTCAGCAGCAGCATATCTTTTCACCAGGTCCACCAGCTTGTTTGCAGTCTTAGGGTCCCCATGGCTGACCCACTTCCTCAAAGTGGCACGTAAATAACAGTCAATGACCACACGCTTTACAATATTATGGCCTGTCAAAGTCTCTGGCTACAGCTACTTCTGGTTGAGGTGCATCTCAGCCTTCAGTGTCTCATTATACCGGGCAGCATCTGGTTCCAGGTCATAATAGGCTTTTTGGGGTTCTCCTGTCAGAAAGGGCGCTAGCAGTCCTGCCCATTGCTCTTTTTGCCATCCTTCTCAAACAGCGACTCTTTCAAAAGTTGCTAAGTAAGCTTCCACATCATCTGCAGGTGTCATCTTCTGCAGGTAATAGCTGGCACGCACCATTTTCTGTTCCACTAACAAAGGACCTGCGGACCCCTTCTTTAACTCCACCAGGGCCTGCTGGGCTGCAGTTACCTGGCTGGTGAATTCCTGCTGGGTTGCAATGGCCTGGCGATTTACCTCCTGCTGCACTGCAGTGGCCTCTGCAACCTGGCGGTTGGTTTCCTGCTGCTGGTGATTGGTTTCCTGCTGGGTTGCAGTGGCATGCAGCAGGGCTTTTAACACACCCTCCATCTTTCCACTTGTTCAGGAAGATGCCTGCCAAATCCACCCTATATGGGGGGTTAGTTTAAATGGGGATCAGCTTCCATGGGAAAAAGGTAGTCCAGACAGCAGGTCTTTCTTAAAAGCTGACTTCACATCAGTAGCTCTCTCAGGTTTTTTGCTTCCTGAGTCCCAGGCCAAGAGCAATTCTTTGCTCCAGTCCTGTTTTATTTATACCACCTGTTGGTGGACTGAAGTGGACCGTAAAATCTGGTCCAGGACAAACCCTGCTAAGGTGGCTGGTAAAACCCAGACTGGATTCCACCTTGGTTTCCTGCAAATGAACGCATGCGTGGTGAAACATAACGTCGTCAATTGCCTCGCCTTTCATAATGTCACACCCTAGACAGTTGGCTCTTAAGGATGGATTTGAATACCCCTGGTGGGTGGAAGCTCTTAAAATGATTTAATGATGTAATTGATTTTTATCAGTGGGTTTAGTGTACAAATTACTCACTATTCGGTTCTCGTGTATTTTTAATGATGTGTCAAGGGGGGAGACCTGTTCTTTACTTTAAATGATAATAATTTTAGACTGGTTAATAGATAATTAATATAGGCATTGAACAACATTAAAGTCTCAAAAGGTGTCCCCCCCCCCCCCCCCTCCCATATAGCAAACACGACATCATTGAATCTTGGTCAGCAGCAGCAGTTCTGCTGAAGCAAGTTATAAATAAACAAATTCTCTACCATATCTATAAAGGCGTTTGAAATTGGGTGGGTGGGTGGGGGGGGGGGGGGGGCAACATTACGTTGTAGGTAAAAAGTTTCCTTAAAAATAAATTCTCCCCCAGAACGATTTCTAACAACTTCAAAAGGAACAAAATCTGTGCATGTATGTGTGTGTGTTTTTGCTCAAATCAATAGACGGCGGCATACCTCCATTCCTAAATCATGAGGAATGATTATAGGCTAGAAACATCCCAAGTGACAAGTATACACCCAGAATCAACCTTTGTACCAGCAATTTAATCTAAAAAATCCTATAACCTGCAGACCACATCCTCTGCCCCATTGACCACATATGTGGCATTTGGACGAATTATGTCTCGAGGTCTGATGAAGCTGTGAACGACTGCTGCTTCTTCATCAGACCCAGAGACAAGATTGGTATAATGTGGCTGAAATGGGACAAATTTTAGATGGAGGGCTCGATTTTAGTCTTGCCTAGGGCAGCACAAAACCAAAATACACCACTGACTATAGGGCTTCTGGGCGAATTTACAGAATCTTTATGCATTTTAGGTAATACATAAATTACTGGGGTTGTGGGATACGCAGAATAATAAAGAAATATAAAAAAAATTATATTAGGTGCTACTAATGTGTGATAATTAATTAATTGGTCCCTGCTTTAAATATTCTTGATTGGGAGATATATAGACATATATGTTATTTAGATTATGCTCCAGCCTGAAGAAGGGCGCTCTGTTCTTTGCCCGAAACTATTGCTATTTGGAACATGATATGTAACTTTTATCTTTTTGGGCTCTTAATATATTTTAAAGTTGTTGTAAACCGTGGATGTTGTATAATAAAAAAAAAAAAACACCTGCAAGGCAATGGCATAATGCGCTAATATGCATCGCATACTAGGTGTAATTTAACATATTTCTATTCACTGCTCTTCAAATCGGATCAACATATGCAGATTCACTTTCATATTTCTATTTCACTTAAGGTTACTTGTCGGGCAATTGGAATTGGGGCCTACTTGGTGAGGCTGGGGCAACGAGTTATACAAGTAGAGAATTCGCACATAATCTTGACAGGAGCCGGTGCTCTGAACAAGGCAAGTACCAATATTGCAATGTCTCTAAAAAGTACAAACCTTTCCTGGGTCTGTAATCTCAGACATTCTACAAGTAGCAGAGAAAGTTTCGGTAGGATATGAATGTTTTGTAATTGCCTCACCATATATAATAAGTTACACATTTTTAACCATTTGATTACTGTATTTCAGGAAACATTTATTGGGAATACTTATAACTGTGTTTTATAGCTAAGAATTCTATTATTTCAGGTCTTAGGTCGTGAAGTATACACATCAAATAACCAGTTGGGAGGTGTACAGATCATGTGTAATAACGGGGTGTCCCACACCATGGTACCTGATGATTTTGAAGGAGTGTATACCATTCTTCAATGGCTCTCCTATATGCCAAAGGTAAGGTCCTTTTTGCAATCAAATTTTATGGCATATAGCAGATATAGATAGGCAAGAATATTTTAAAGTGCATAAAAAATCCAAAAACTAAAATTATCTTCGTTTTTGGGTTCTTATGCACTTTACAATATTCCTACCTATATCCATATTGCAGTCATTACATAGTTACATACTTTTTAAGCTTGAAAAAAGACACAGGTTAATCCAGTTTATTCTATGGAGGGGGCGGGGAGTCACAAAAACTGGAGCACTCAGAATCTGGTACAGCTGTGCAAGGTAGCCAATCAGTTTCTAACTTCAGCTTGTTTAATCGAGCTTTGACAATAAAACCTGGAAGCTGATTGGTTTCTATACAGAGCTGCACCAGATTTTGCACCATGCAGTTTTATTAACTGCTTCAGACTCAGAAGATTTTACCCCCTTCCTGACCAGAGCACTTTTGCGGTTCGGCACTGCGTCACTTTAACTGACAATTGCGACGTTACACCAAAACAAAATTGATGTACTTCTTTTCCCACAAATAGAGCTTTCTTTTGGTGGCATTTGATCACCTCTGCAGTTTTAATTTTTTGCGCTATAAACAAAAAAAGAGCCACAATTTTGACAAAAAAAAAAGCAATATTTTTTACTTTTTGCTATACTAAATATCCCCCAAAAATATATAAAAAAATATATATATTTTTTTCCTCAGTTTAGGTTGATATGTACTCTTCTACATATTTTTGGTAAAAAAAATCGCAATAAGCGTATATTGATTGGTTTTCGCAAAAGTTATAGTGTCTACAAAATAGGGGATAGATTTATGGCATTATTATTGTTTTTTTATTAGTAATGGCAGCGATCTGAGATTTTTATCGTGACTGCGACATTATGGCAGACACATCGAACACTTTTGACACTATTTTGGGACCATTGTCATTTATACAGCGATCAGTGCTATAAAAATGCACTGATTACTGTGTAAATGACACTGGCAGGGAAGGGCTTAAACACTAGGGTGCTCTTAAGGGGTTAAGTGTGTCCTAGGGAGTGATTCTAACTGTGGCAGGGGGGGTGGACTTTATTTTCACTTGGTGATCCTGCAAATAACACAGTTCATGTCCCTTTATAAAAAGTATGCTCACTTCTCCTTTGTATCTATGGGGATAGCCATAGTTGTCAAACAGACTAGACTTCAGACATGGCTGCTTCCCTAAGGGACTAGTAAGCTGCAATATATGACTTTTTTTCATTTTTTTGGCGGGGGATTTAGATAAGCTTTTTAAGTGTCTGTCTGCAACCCATATCTTTTTCATGCCAGCCAATCAACTCCTCCTTCCTGAAAGAAAAATACTACTGAGAATTAAAGCTGTCATTTTTTTTGTTGACCATTCCGTAGATTCTGGTATTTGTTATAGAATGCTTTTATCATCTTTTTGTTCAGAATTAGGGCTCGTTCACAGCAGCAAGCCACACTGATTGCATGGGCAATGGAGTGCGCTGGGAGACACCGTAATAATGCACTGATCCGTGTGCATTGCACTATTTACTTTTTTTTCACAGAACTTTATTGAAATGTCATGAGTGGCATTTCAATGCAGTTCTATTCAGCACAATGGTGCTGTAGTGCAGTGGTTTGCATTGCAGCCCACTGCGCTTTTAAGGAAAAATACTGTAACTGCATGCATGAACAGACACCATTAAGAACAAGGAATTTTTAATTGTTTATTTGTTGGGGCTGCTCTAAAAATCACTGCCAGCATAGCAATATATCTGGTGTGCATGAGCACTTAAGGATAGTAGTGTGATGCCAGATAGAATGGTCTAAAGCAATAATTGAATGCTCCCTAAAAACTTTAGAAGTAAATGTATTTCTACAGACCTGAACCGTGAAACTTGAAAAATAAATGTTTAAATGTATGCAAGAATTGCACCTCTTATATGTATGTATATTATTTTGGTCTCTCAAGGATAAGCACAGTCCAGTTCCAGTCATCTCCCCTGTTGATCCCATTGATCGTCCAATTGAGTTTACGCCTACAAAGGCTCCATATGATCCTCGCTGGATGCTGACTGGGAGAGTTCATCCTAGTAAGTGCATAAAATGTACCCAGTCTGTCAATGTACTTCAGATTTGAAAATTAGCTTTAATCAAGGACAACTTTTTATCTTTAGCCACCAAAGGAGCATGGCAGAGCGGGTTCTTTGACCATGGAAGCTTCATGGAGATCATGCAGCGCTGGGCACAGACTGTTGTGGTAGGAAGAGCAAGGTAATGTCAACTTCATACCAGTCATTCTACCATTTATTTACTAAATTCGGATTGTATACTTATCAATCACCAGGTAAAGCTGAGTTCATGTTGCGAGATTATTTCCATTCTCTTTGTAGGCTGGGAGGAATACCTCTTGGAGTTATTGCTGTGGAGACCCGAAGTGTGGAAATGGCAGTGCCTGC
Source organism: Lithobates sylvaticus (assembly GCA_028564925.1). Classification (NCBI taxonomy): domain Eukaryota; kingdom Metazoa; phylum Chordata; class Amphibia; order Anura; family Ranidae; genus Lithobates; species Lithobates sylvaticus. Next base: position 253,321,336 of record CM053026.1, on the reverse strand, counting down.
TGATCCAGCAAATCCTGATTCTGAAGCTAAGGTAATTTTGCTCCATATAAAAAGCAGTGAGCTGATATGGTGACAAAGACCAGATGTTATGGTACTCACATACAGGCATAAAGTGTTTCATAATCTGGACAATTCTAATGAGATACCACGACAACCTGTACTCAAATAGACATAAAATGTTTACGTTCCATGAATGCTATGTATCAGAATGCCAGTGAGTTGAAAATTCATTGAACAATTCCTGTTCTTTCTGAGTAATCGGAAAGATCAAGCAGTACCTCTTTTGTACTTCTCTTTGGAGATCTCCTCGACATCCAGATCATTTTTCAAAATTATGATAAGTTCAAGAATAGAGCCACACCTTTGCCCTGTTAATGGTCTTGGTGTGCTAGAGTTTTCGGACAGTGATTGCTGATCCTCATTCCATGGTTGGTTGTTCACATAGCTCAGCCAGTCACCAGTACAGCACTGTCTGTTACAACAGAGTTTATTATTATTATTATTTATTATTTCAGGTACTTTTATAGCACCGTCAATTTACGAAGAGCTTTGCATATATAAATTATACATTCACATTAATCCCTACCCTCAAGAAGCTTACAATCTAAGGTCCCTAACTCATATTTATACATACTAGGGCCAATTTAGACAGGATCCAATTAACCTACCAGCATGTCTTTGGAGTGTGGTAGGAAACCAGAGTACCCAGAGGAAACCCGCGCAGGCACAGGGAGAACATGCAAACTCCAGGCAGGTGGTGTCATGGTTGGGATTTGAACCAGCGAATCCCAACCACCAGTTTATTAAGTTTATCCAAGAATTGAGGGATTAGGGCTGTGATGATCATTGTGATTTCTTTGTCAACAGAACAAAGCATGACTGTTTTTGATGAAACTAAAAGGCTTTTTGTATGGGGTACTTTTAGAATTTATTTTATAGTGCATAAAGGAATGGTGTGCAGTAAAGCATACAAACCACAAAGCTTAGCTTTTTAATTTTCCCTTCTAGAGCGCCTGTAGATGACTATACAGTAACTTATATCAACTATAGAAGGTATTTAGACATCCACCCTTCATTTGTAGTGATCACTTACTAAGTGAACCTGCCACAACTTATGCAGTAAAAGGAACAAGTGATCTTTTGCAGAAATGTTTCAAGACCTGATAATGAGCCCCCTAACGCACATGCATACTGGTTATTGCTATAGTGCTACTTACTATAACAAGTGATGCGGCCACCCGGTCCCTTATAGAACGATGTGTCCCTATTGCCTGAAGATGCTACAGTGCTTGGGTCAATTTTCCAGTGTCCCCTGTCTTCTTTATATATTTTTTTTGTAATTCCTTTATTTACCTGTAAAGGTCACAGTAGAGTGAGATACAAAATACAATCTTAGATAGGTATGTAATGTAGTCATGGCATATTGAGAGATATATGCATGTAGGGCCCCAAGCACTGTGACAATCTAAAAAGTGTGGTGACATAACCAGAATATCAACAGTCGGTCGATAACATGACCATACTGTGGTACAGCAAATGGTAGGAGATAACCAGATAAAAATCAGCAATTCAGAGGCAACACCAGAGTGAGGTCTATTCCCAGATGGCAGAAGACCACTTGATATATAATAAGGCATTATAAGATGGGGCTTGAAGATGAGATTGTGTTACTTACCGTCTATACTCGAGTATAAGCCGACCCGAATATAAGCCGAGGCACCTAATTTTACCACAAAAATCTGGGAAAAAGTATTGACTCGAGTATAAGCCTAGGGTGAGAAATGCGCAGCTACTGTAAGTGGAAAAGAGGGTCAACAATGCCCATTTGCAGCCTCACTGTGCCCATTTGCAGCCATAGGTCCCCTGAACTTCAAACTTGGTAGTTAAGGGTTCCTAGATGCAGCCAAAATTTGGGGTCTCTGGACCCAAGGGGTCCCGAAATGACATTGCTGCAGATGGACACAGTTGACCGACTTGGGGGCCCTGTATCTCGGTTTCAGTGGGTTTGCATACCAAATTTGGGGTTCATAGCACCAAGCACCAATTTGGGGTTCATAGCACAAAGTGGCCCCGAGATACGAGGCCCCAAAGTCGGGTCAGAAAATGTCAAGCACTTTTCTGCAGCAGAGAATGACATTTTCCAAACCGACTTTGGGGCCCCGTATCTCGGGGCCACTTGGTGCTAGGAACTCCAATTTGGATATGTTGTAGTGTTGGTTCCACTGGGTTTGCATAACAAATTTGGGGTTCCTAGCACTAAGTGGCCCCGACATACGGGTCGGAATAATTTTTTTTTCTGCAGAAAAATGCTTGACTCGAGTATAAGCCGAGGGGGGCACTTTCAGCACAAAAAAATGTGCTGAAAAACTCGGCTTATACTCGAGTATATACGGTACGCTTTAAGTATCATAGAAATACCTACAATCACCAGTGCAAGGGAACTAGTGCATTTTAGATCCGAAAAACAGGGAACAGGGCAGGGTACATCTTTTACATCGTCAGTCAAAATAAGTTATTTTAGAATAAATTTTTTTTTTTATTTCTCTAATGGGAACATAGCATCGAAAAACCTGACAAAGATCCTAACCTCTTCCCTACTCTAATCTAATATACAAAAAAATTGTCTGGATTTGAGCTTTAAATGAAGTCGGGCATTTATTAAACAAACGGATTATATTTTGTATTTTTAATGTAGATGTGATGGTTTGTTTTAGATCATTCAACAGGCCGGACAGGTTTGGTTCCCAGATTCTGCATTTAAGACTGCACAGGCAATTAAAGACTTTAACCGCGAGAAACTACCATTAATTATCTTTGCAAATTGGAGAGGATTTTCTGGGGGTATGAAAGGTAAGTCCTACAATCCTTGACTCAAAATTTCTATAAGAGTGATCCAACCCGGAAAATTAAAAAATTGTGTTCATATGCATATCCCATTTATGATACAGTATTTTGTTTAAGTAACATCTTGCCATGAATGCGTACATGCTGAATGAAGAGTCAGCTTAAGTTGTCGCTTTACTTCATAGAAAATTTAGTTTTCTCTAAAGCTAACTCTGCTAAACAATATATGGTTGTTGTATTAAACATATCATAAATCCTTGTTATATTACACTTTTATGATCGAAAATACTTTTGAGCTAGGCTTGAAGCTAACATCTGTCCCCGTTGTCCTGCCAGAGGTGACATTTGGCATCTTGCTCCTTTGTAACATTGTGGTAATTGACAGTTGGAAGCAGTAGAGTGAGAGGATGTTGCTTCCCTCTTCTATCCCTTCTCCTTCTTGTTACACATTATACTACACAGTTTGCAGTATGACCCTGTGTCAGATAGCAGCTGTTGATCAGAGACCTGGGGAAGGTGGCATTAGTAATGAATGTGTTTTTTGCCTTGCTCATTTTCACCTTGTCTCTTTCAAGAAACAAACAGGATTGGCATTATAGAGAAGTAGCTTTGTACTGTGTGTGCTGATTGTATTAATGTGTGTGCACTGCTTTTTCCAGACATGTATGATCAAGTGCTAAAATTTGGGGCATACATTGTGGACAGCCTGAAAGAATTCAAGCAACCTGTTTTGGTCTACATCCCACCTTTTGCGGAGCTAAGAGGAGGATCATGGGTTGTCATAGATCCTACCATTAATCCTCACTACATGGAGCTTTATGCTGACAAGGACAGCAGGTGTGTAGTCTCACTAATCACTCCATCACTTCACCTACCGTATTTTGCTTTCAGCAGCTTTCTTTCCTACTTGGTAATGCTTTAGTAATGGTGACTGCAACATCTGGCACTTGACCTTTTGCACTGTATACTTTCAGATTGACCTACTAGCACCCATTAGACAGTTGTACTAAGCAGATGGCTTTAATTTTGACATGTTTTAAATGGATGTATTAAGACCAATATAGTTTTGATCTTTTTGATGCAAAACTGTATCCCTTACAGCTACTATAAAAGAATGCCTATAGCTCTTTGTTTAACAACTTTCAATTTCTTTTACTTTTTAAATCAGTAATGCAGAATATATTTCAAAGGCCCTATATGCTAAATAATAATCTGGTGACCCACAACCCAATGTCTACCACTGCTGTCCAGTATCTGATGCTTTCAAGCGCTCCATGGGAGCAGCACTGTGTCACAGAACTTCCCTGTACTCCCCTGGTGGCAGCTTTGTTGGGTGTGCACGTATGTTTATACCTCTGTGTAGGTAGAAAAGAAGAAATCTCCCCTGAGTGGTGGACTTTAAAGGCACATCATTTCTTTCCCCAAAAAGAGAAATTCAAATAGAGTATAGCTATTAATATGAAAAGATTTATTAAGAAAAATAGTATTGAAATGAATGCATTAAAAATAGAGCGTCTTAACATTGTACATATTCAACAAAATATATAATGCATCAACATCATAAGTGATTGATCAGACCCAACGCGTTTCGGAGTTGTATGGGGTTTCCTCCTTCTTCAGGGGTCACAGTACAGGGAAAGAACAGACCCTGTTCTAGATACAAAAGGTAAATTCAATATGTCAGTTATCACAGTTTATGGGAATATAGGGTGAGGGGCTTGGTGGAAATAGACAGAGCATGAATGGATAAAAGCAACTTACACAAATGTAGATGCTGTATATGAATGCACTCTAGCGTACTTAAAAGCAATGGATTATGTGTCAGATCCAGTAATCTCCTGCAGAGAAGTCCAAGAGAGCCTGTGCGGGCAGAAACTATAGGCCTGCAGATGGTAAGAGGCTACATTAGACTATACCATCTAATATAGATGTAGCCTCTTACCATCTGCAGGCCTATAGTTTACATTTGTGTAGAAGTACATGACGTATATCCTCCATTAATCTAAGCATTTCTATTTAATGACTAACTATAATGCCAATGCAACCATGAAAAATATCCCTTTGAACATATATCTGTTTGAAAACTGCTTTTAGAGGAGGTGTCTTAGAAGCAGAGGGAACAGTTGAGATTCGCTTTAGAAGGAAGGACTTGATCAAGTCCATGAGAAGACTAGACAAAGTTTACACCCAGATTGTAGAACAGCTTGGTGAGTAAAACATTTCTCTCAGAGCACTATGCATTTTGACCTGGAATAAAATGCTTGTCTTAACCTACCCATATACAAAAAGTCGCCCTGGGTCTTTAAATAAAAAAGTAGGTACAGTATAGGTATTTATTCAAGAATTGGTATACATACATGGATGATAAAAACAGTAGCTAATTCAATAAAACTGCACATGATAAAAATACATTGATACAAATGTCCTACAATAGGTACAGGCAGCAGAAAAAATGACGCGTTTCGCAAGATCATAGCTCGCTTCTTCAGAGGTAGATGCAGGTTTGATGTATCTAAATGAACAGAGAGATGTGACACAGTGATGAATGTAAAGGCAATGGTAGGAGGGGTCAGAGGTAACGGACCCCATACTTACCAATAGACAATTCCAAAGTGCCCATTGCTGGATTCCCAAAGGGCGGCAGCGGCAAGTGTGTGGCATGGGAGCTGAAGGGGAGAAGCCGAACACAGACACCACCAGGGAATAATCGGATGGCATATATGGCATTGGTGGAAGTATTTGACCCTTAAATGTCTTGATATGTAAATTGTTTGATATTGTCACGTACCTGGGGATGGAGCCCAGAATGCAGGGAGCGGCCTCTCGTATGCCTCTGGCTCGTGAACCCCCGAAGGTGGAGACAGGGGCTCGCGAGTGCAGGGGAGCACAAGTGCCTGGCCTTGACAGGAACAGTGCAGGGATCTGGAACACAGGAACTGCAGGCAGCACGGAAAGTTCTGAGACTTAGCAGGAACTTCTGGAACAGCTGGAAGCAGGGAGGTGTTCTGTAGTCCCACAGGGACACTGGTCAGCAGACTAAGAGATGGCGTGCTGTGGAACACCGGAACGCTGGGCGTAGTCAGGCAGGCGGGTCAACACTGGCGGACAGAGCCGGTTCAGGCGGAGGCAGGCGGATAGTCAGGGTACAGGCAGAGTTGGCAGCAGGCGGGCAACAATCAGGACCAGAGGAGCAGGCAGAGAATGGTCAGACCAGCCGGGGTCGGAGGCAGGCAGCAGGCAGGGGAAGTCAGGAACAAGCCGGGTAACAGGAGTCAGGCAGGTAGTCAGCAGATAGCAGGGGTCTCAGGGAACGCTGTAGACCGGACAGCAAGAGGCCCCAGTAACAAGCTTCCTTTTAAAGGCCACTGGGCGCCAAGTGTGGACTCACGCCGCGTCAGCGCGCGCCAACAAGCGCCGATTGGATCTTCTGAAGGGAGTTCTGCGGGCAGGTCCTCCTGGATCATTGGGACGTCTTCCTTGACAGATATCAGCTGTAACACAAATATATATATTAATAGATGCCAAACAATAGCAGAATAGACATAAATTTATATAGTTAGTTGTATATGTAAAAGCATATATGCTGTAACACAAGTATATGTGTCAATCATTGCTGAATAAATAGAGTAGACAAAAATTGTATAACTTATGTGTGCGAAAGCATGTATAAACTGACCTGATCCAATGATGGAACGGACATGGAGACCAAGGGTAAGTATGAATAACCAAAAATATATCTAGGGAGACGATCCCTAGAAAGGGGGGAAAAAACAAGGTGTGTGAAAAAAGTGTGAATGAAAAAATCAATATCAAGCATGCGCAGTCACCTCCCGGCCGTCCATGATGACATACTACACCCAAACAGGTGACGCTGCGCCCTGGGATTTTAAATGACCCAGGGCGACCATTTGTATATTCAGGAGGTGTGTCACCGGTGACACCAAGCCTTTCCTCTTGTTTGCATTAAACCCAGGTGGAAGACACCCATTTATCCCAAATCTGGTCTGTTGCCACCTTCAGCTACTTTACTCAACGTTTAATTTACGTACATGTTTTAGCCTATAATATTGTCCAGATCAGTGATGATGTTTTGTTGCCTCAGTCTCCCATGCTATCCCCTCTTGGTGGTAGCAGTGATTTGTTTGGCATGGGAGCTGCGATATGTAACAAGGGAGGTTTTCTTATCTCCTGCTGTCCCCTTCCTGTCCTTCTGATGGGTGGGGCCACCTACATATCAGCGCCATGTTCCTACACCCATTCGGTGATGTCCGCAATACAAATTGAAGGGTTGATATGGCTGGTATTTCCGCTCTCACTTGCTCACACTGCACACACCACAATGGTCTCTGCTGCTGTTAAGCCATCTATCCTGTAATAGGTACACACACTCTTTTCACCTCAGCACTTAATTTGTGCTTGATATTGATTTTTTCATTCACACTTTTTTTCACACACCTTGTCTTTAGGGATTGTCTCCCTAGATATATTTTTAGTTATTCATACTTACCCTTGGTCTCCATGTCCGTTCCATCATTGGATCAGGTCAGTTTATACATGCTTTCACACACATAATTATAACATTTTTGTCTACTCTATTCAGCAACGATTGACACATATACTTGTGTTACAGCATATATGCTTTTACATATACTATATACTACATAAATTTATGTCTATTCTGGTATTGTTTGGCATCTATTGATATATACATTTGTGTTACAGCTGATATCAACCAATTTACATATTGAGACATTTAAGGGCCACATACTTCCACCCATGCCATGTCTGCCGTCCAATTGTTCCGTGGTGGTGTCTGTGTTCGGCTTCTCCCCTTCAGCTCCCATGCCACACACTTGCCACTGCCGCCCTTTGGGAATGCAGCAATGGGCACTTTGGCTTTGTCTATTGGGAAGTATGGGGTCCTTTACCTCTGACCCCTCCTACCATTGCCTTTACATTCATCACTGTGTCATAACTCTTTGTTCATTTAGATACATCAAACCTACCCCTGAAGAAGTGAGTTATGGTCTTGCGAAACGCGTCAGATTTTATGATGCCTGTACATATTGTATGACATTTGTATCAATGTATTTTTATCATGTGCAATTTTATTGGCTTGGCTCCTGTTTTTATCATACATGTATGTATACCAATTCTTGAATAAATACCTATACTGTACCTACTTCTGTTACTTGGTGGCAAACTGTGCTCACCTCATTTAAAGTCCCAGGGCGAATTTTTGTATATTTGTTATATTTAGGGATGGAGGTGTGTCACCAGACCTTTCCTCTTGTTTGTCTTAACCTACCCTTCCATATTCTGTCAGGTACTCCAGAGCTGGCAGAGGCAGAACGCAAAATTCTGGAAAAGAAGCTAAAGGCTAGAGAGGAGATATTGCTGCCAATCTATCACCAAATTGCTGTGAAGTTTGCTGATCTACATGACACTCCTGGAAGAATGCAAGAAAAAGGAGTTATTACAGTTAAGTCTTTCACAAAACTGATGTGCACATGTAGGCCTAGGTAGCTTACATAGAGGCCCCATTTGTATTTTTTGTAAAGCCTTAAAGGATAATAATTTGGAAATCATGCGCTTAAAAATGGACATTAACGCTGAATTTAGAACTTCTAATATGTTGCAGAATAATGAATAACAGGTAGATGTGTTTCTTTCATATTATTATATATTTTATATTCTTTTTGAATACTATGAGTTACAGCACATATATTAGGTTGTACATACAAGGTTAAGCATAATCCTGTGCTTCGGGTACAAAGAAAAACATAAGGCTATATTGTCTACTGTATTGTACCGTTTAGCATTTGTTCATATTGAGTCATAGAATTGAAGACTGTGTAAACATTTTTACCACAATCTTATATATAATATCAGGATATTTTAGAATGGAAGGAAGCAAGGACTTTCATGTACTGGCGGCTGCGTCGTCTCCTCCTGGAAGAGGAGGTGAAGAGGGAGATCCTTCATGCTAACAGTGAGCTTAGTGACATCCATATCCAATCTATGCTTCGTCGATGGTTCATGGAAACTGAAGGAACTGTTAAGGTATAATCTTTAACCTTGCAATTTTGTCTTCTAGATTTTACAGCATTCTACTGAAGGTTTTGTTGACTACCAACGTTGCTTATTATAATTCTCACTCACTCAACATACCACTATTCTATCATTTTTTTGGTGTGGATGTTTGCATGCATATTAACACTTAAAGCGGAGGTTCACACAAAAATTGAACTCCCTCTTTTCGGAACCCTACCCCCCTCGGGTGTCACATTTGGCACCTTTCAGGGGGGAGGGGGGTGCAGATACCTGTCTAAGACCCACTTCCGGGCATAGACTCCCACGGGAGTCTATGCCTCTTCCTGTCCCGCCGCACTGTCTGCTGGGACACACACGGGTCCCAGAGACAGCACGGAGAATTCCTATTGTGCTGCTTGACTCGCCCATGCGCAGTAGGGAAGGGGAAGTGAAGCCGCAAGGCTTAATTTCCTGATTCCCATACCCAAGATGGCAGCGGCAGCATCCGAGGACCGAGGGACGGTTCGGCCTCGGGTGCCGACATCGCTGGACCCTGGGACAGGTGAGTGTCCTTATTTTAAAAGTCAGCAGCTGCAGTATTTGTAGCTGCTGACTTTAAAAAAAAAAAGTTTTTGCGGGACTCCCTCTTTAAGTTTTGCAAATTTAAGAATGTCATAGAAATTCTTTTTTGTTAGCCATTTGGTCAAACTAGGGCCAGTGCATTTTTTTTGGACTGGTTTTTGCATATTATTATTATTTTTTTTCCCCCTAGACATACTTATGGGACAATAACCAAGTAGTGGTTGAGTGGCTGGAGAAGCACTTACAAGAGGAGGATGGTGCAAAATCTGCAATCCGTGAAAACATAAAGTACCTAAAGAGAGATTATGCCCTAAAACACATTCGAGGGTAAGTTTCTATAGTATCCAAAGTCTGATGCAGTAGTTATCCCCTGTAGGGCTTCAGCCCACCTACATGTGTCCCCATGCCTCTGCCCTATCCCTAATCATTAAGCCCATTCTAATCTTTAGCCCATCAGTTCATTACTTTTAGGACTTGTGTCAACTGGCCTTGTTTACCTGTGATTGACTTGGTTTGGAATGTTTAATTATATAAATAGTGAAGCGCTACCCACTCTCATATGATTATTTAAATAAATAAATGTAAACACAGTGACAAATATAAACATTAAATATCCATAATAAAAAATTTGAAAAAAGTTCATATATATATATATATATATATATATCTCAATCGACTTCTATAATTTCTTGATTGCTGTGCATCAATATTCCACCACTGTGTATCTATCACACTTCTCCAATAATATAAATTGTGCACACCTCAACCAGCTGTTATGCCTGCTCACCTCAACACTGAGCCACAAAAGCTCTGGCAGTCTCATGGAGTGCAAATATAGGCTGACTCTTGGTATGACATCTTTTTTGGGACAGGGTGGTTTAATAGTCTGTACGATCGGGGTGGTAGTGGTGTTCTATAGCACCCTGAATGGGGACAAGCAAGATTATAGCTTCCATGGTCCACGGGAAGTGGGCGGACCTGGAATCACCCTGACTGCCGGGGAAAGCTTGGGGAGGTTACCATGGTGATAAATGAGTATATAAGGGCTCGAGTGAGACGGCCCGCCCATCTATTAAGAAAGCCAATTGTAGGCGATACACGTGTAGAGGGGAAGGAGCCGAGCCTGTGACGTCACGACATCAGAGTGGTGAGTGAGAGGACGTCTTATAATACTGTGATGAATGATTTTATCTTTTGAAACCTTGTAAGTGCAATATTTTTAAGGGGGAAACCCAAATAAATGATTTAAATGGAGAGCACTATGTTTCCTGCATGTGTATTTGCATGAATACGGACCATATCCCGAGGGAAAAGTCTCATCTGTGAGCTGTTTATATAACAGGCTGGAGCAGGATAGCTGAGATTCGAGTGGAGAAAGGAGTGAGTTTCCATTCAGAGCTTTTGTGGCTCAGTGTTGAGGTGAGCAGGCATAACAGCTGGTGGAGGTGTGCACAAGTTATATTATTGGAGAAGTGTGATAGATACACAGAGGTGGAATACTGATGCACAGCAATCAAGAAATTATAGAAGTCGATTGAGATTATATATATATATATATATGAACTTTTTTCTAATTTTTTATTATGGATATTTAATGTTTATATTTGTCACTGTATTTAGATTGATTTATTTGTTTAAATAATCATATGAGAGTGGGTAGCGCTGCACTATTTATATAATAATAAGCATTATTATAGGCTTACCTATTATAGGCTTACCTGTAGGTACAAGTGGTGTGATAGGGTTTACAACCACTTTAAGTTTTTATGTATTTACCGGCAAAAATATTTTGGCTCTTATATTTTCTGTTTTGAAATTTCCAAAGTACTCTTGCATTCTGGGAACTACTACAGACACTTTTAAATGGGAATATAACCATGAGTACACTGAATACTGGTAAGAAGTGAGGTGTCTGCTTGCTATGTCTGTATCTAACATATAATAAATGGCTGTTAAGGTATAACCAATTGGCAACCAAATTTTAGGTGTACGTTCAACCCAAGAGTGTAAAAATGAGCACTAATGAGCTCCTGAGAATTTCTTTGAGCTGAAGCAGGTTCTATTTATGTTCTAAAGCTGAAGTCTATATAAAAAATTAGGCCTCCTTTCCCCCTTCCATCCTGTCCTCCTGAAGGCCCTGTGCACAATTTTTTCCAAGGGTCTTGTAGCCAGTCCAGTTAATGAAGAAATTACATTTGTTACATTCTCATCTCTACTTGTATATTTTGTGTGTTTTTGTATCTTGGCACAGTGCATAGCAGCTTTTTTATCTTACACCATTTCTCTGGCGCAGATTTATTTGGAACCTTTTTCATGTTTTATAGCATAAAGTAAAAAATATATAAATTTTTTTCAAAATTGTCGGTCTTTTTTTGTTTATAACGCAAAAAATAAAAACCACAGAGGTGATCAAATACCACCAAAAGAAAGCTCTATTTGTGGGAAAAAAAGAACATCAATTTTATTTTGGTACTGTGTCGCACGACCGCGCAAATGTCAGTTAAAGCAACGCAGTGCCGTATCACAAAAATGACCTGGTCATGAAGGGGGGTAAATCTTCTGGGGCTGTAGTGGTTAATAATTAAATGGATAGATCTAAAATATGAATATACAGTGGGTAAAATAAGTATTGAACACGTCACCATTTTTTTAGGTAAATATATTCATGCTATTGACATGAAATTTGTCGATAACAACCCATGTAATCCATACATACACAGAAACTAAAACAAATAAGTTCATAAATTAAGCTATGTGTAATAAAATGGCATGACACAGGGAAAAACGTATTGAACACATGAAGAAAGGGCATGGAAAGCCAAGACACCAGCTGAAATCTATCAGTTTTGATAGTCTGAATGTTCCAGTGAGCACTGTTGGGGCTATAATCCAGAAGTGGAAAAAACATAATTTCACCATAAACTGGCTCCGACCACGCAAGACTTTGTTGCTCACCACGCAAGACTTTGTTGCTGAAGAAAAAGCATGTTGAAGCTCGTTTAAAGTTTGCTACACAACATTTTGACTAGCCTGTGAATTACTGGGAGAATATAGTCTGGTCAGATGAGACCAAAATTTAACTCTTTGGATGCCATAATACACACCATGTTTGGAGGTCAAATTGCACTTCACATAACCCCAAAAACACCATACCAACAGTGATGTTTGGAGGTGGGAACATCATGGTGTGGGGCTGTTTTTCAGCATACAGTACTGGCAAACTTCATATCATTGAAGGAGAGATAAATAGAAAAACAAACCAAGACATTTTTGATAAAAATCTGCTGCCATCTACCAGGATGATGAAGATCAAACGAGGGTGAACATTTCAGCAAGACAACGATCCCAAATACAAAGCCAAGGAAACTCTCAATTGGTTTCAAAGAAAGAAAATAAAGCTGCTAGAATGACCTTGCCAATCACCTGACTTGAATCAAATAGAAAATCTATGGAAAGAACTAAAGATCAGAGTTCATATTAGAGGCCCACGGAACCTTCAAGATTTGAAGACTGTGTGGAAGAATGAGCCAAAATCGCACCTGAGCAATGCATGCGACTAGTTTCTCCATACAGGAGGCGTCTTGAAGCTGTCATTACCAACAAAGGATTTTGTATGAAGTATTAAATACATTTCAGTTAGCGTGTTTAATACTTTTTCCCTGTTTCATTCCATTTTATTACACATAACTTCATTTCTGAACTTATTTCTTTTAGTTTCTTTGTATATATGGATTGCATGGGTTGTTACAAACGTGGTGAAGATTTCATGTCAATAGTACCTTTAGAAATATATTTACCTAGAAAAATGATGACGTGTTTAATACTTATTTTACCCACTGTATATATAAAATACCTACGTACATAAAGCCTGTTGTAGAATGTATCATATTCGTTGCAATCTTCCACAAGTAAACGATTTATTAAAATGCAGGAAAAGTTATAAAACAAATTGGATGCTTCAAACAACTCAATTTTGTGCTGATTTTCTTTTCTTTGGTTTTAATAATTCAGCTCCCACATTTGTAAAATGATATCAGGTATTTTGCATAGTCATTGTGCCAGTATTACCACCTCAAAGTGATGCAGCCTAAATGACTTTCATGTTTAGCTCATCTCTAGTATTTTTCTTTGTTTGGCTAATTGTATCTTATTTTACAGCCTGGTACTAGCCAATCCTGACGTAACCATGGACTGCATTGTCCATATGACCCAGCAGATTACACCAGCACAAAGAGCACAGCTAACAGGGCTTTTATCAACTATGGATAATAGTCCTTCCAGCTGACAGAATCCGAGAGGAGAAATTTTGTTCCAATAAACACAGACTGCAGTAAGGACAGTCTTCAACCTGCCGTCCATAAGAACAAGTCATGCCACTAAGTGCCTTTCAAGAAAGCTGTACAAAGAAGCACTTAGTGACTCATCTGAACAAAGACTGATACCACTTGTTTTACTGAATAAGGCGAATATTATGAATTTTCTTTTCAATAACTGTACCCATCACATGTGTGTTATTTTTTTTTAAACTGTGCTGCATAACTGATGAACGATTTGTCCACAACAGTTCATTGATTCTAGGATGCACTTTGAGCCCACCTGTATGGCTTTTTATTCAGCTCTGGGATCAGTTTAGCCATTTCTAAGAGGTTCTAATCTAGCCTTTATTACACGCACAAATACAGTAATCTGATGGTGCTATTATAATCTATTTATGTAACATGCTAATGATTGAAGAACAGCGGAGATGTAAAATATGAGAGTGATGAGACAATAGCAGTATTCTGCCTGGCATTACACTTACTCAGGAAATTGTCACCTGCACACAACCCTTATTAAAATATCATTCTCCAATACAGTGAACTGTTGTATTTTTTTTTAAAATAACAGATTATTTTATTCAGATTGGACAGGTTATTATTATTAAGCGCTGACAGCGTAAAATTCGTTAACCACCTCTCTTTCTCTCTCGCCCACTGTGTTTATGCTCTTGAACAAATAGAATGGGCAACTGGTGATTATTGGGTCAATCCAGAAAACATTTTCACCCCTCCAAAAATCATTGCCGAGCACTATCCAGTGGAAAAGAAGTTCACAAAGAAGTGGCCTGTTCCGGTAGTAGACCATGTCTTAACCACTTGCTGGCCACCCGCCACAATTGTACTGCGACAAGGTGGCTTGGCTGCGCGAAACGATGTACCTGTACATCGTGTTGTGCACTAGCCTGTGTGGGCACGTGTGCTGATTGGCCAGCGGGGGAGCCAATCAGCGGGTCCGGTGAGCGTGGTGTCTGCTGGCCACCCGCAATTGTTCCCCACAGACAGAACGGGGATCTGCCTATGTAAACAATGCAGATCTTTATTCTGACAGGGAAGGACACAGAGATCTTGTCTTCCTACTAAGCAGGAAGACGGATCTCTGTGTTGTCCCAGTTAGTCCATCCCCCATACAGTTAGTAAACACTCCCAGGGAACACACTTAACCCCTTGATCGCCCCTGGTGTTAACCCCTTTCCTGCCAGTGTCATTAGTACAATGTCAGAAATAAAGGAAAATTGGGTGTCCACCCTGTATGTGTTTAGTGTTGTAGGCCAACCCACATCCCTATTGAAATAGAAAAAAGACACTCTGGTAGGAGTGTGTGTATCCTCAGTGGGATTTTTAAATAGGGTTGCCAACACTTAGTAAAGAAGTAGAAAAGTTACTAAAAAAAGTATTTATTGAAAAAACTAATTCCATTTAAAATCAATCTATGAAACCAACTCTATTGAAAATATGTATAGCAATAGAAAAAAAAACAACGTTTCGAGGTGTGGTTTACAGTTAACCTCTTCTTCAGGGGTAGTTTTTGTTGGTTATGTCGATGAGCAGGTCTGTAATAGGGAAATAAGGCACAAAAGGAAGAAAAAGGAAGCAGAACAAACAGGAGAACAAACAAGACAATACAATGAGAATGTGTGATACATGGTAATCCACAAATAACATCATATATATCAGCATATAATGTACAATGATTAAAACATTGTAGTTTTATATACTGACCCTGTATGTGAGCAAAATACTTTGTCCAGGTGTCTTACAGCATCCAGAGGGAGACAGTCAGTCAACCACAGCTCTATATGTGCCCAATGGCACCGTTTACAGAGGAGAAGGGAAATGTCCCAAGATGAGAAATGTAAGGGCCAGTAGGAGGCAGGAAAAAATCCTGCATGTACGTCCTACTGTGTCCCTGATCAGCCAAGTATCCAGGCTAGTAGCAAGGTTACACAGGGGGCACTCTCGTGAGACACATCACTCCAAGATGATAAATTGTAGCAACTAGGGAAGCAAATATTTAAGCTCCCTCTCCGGGTCACTAGAGGGGTGGAAAGAGATGACTGGTATGTGATAAGCGTCCAACACTTCTCATAAATATATCTAAGAGAGCATAACATATCTGTATCATCATTGACTGGTTTAATCTATATAAAATAATTTGTGACAGAATGCATCAAAGAATAATATAATAATGGTATTATTATAATCCAGTCACTGATCAAAGGGAGCCTACCGTTTGTCTTGGTCTGGTTTGTATATGATCACAGGTGGCAGTATGTCCGGGAGCATTCAGTTTGAGCAGTCCCTCCAACACTATAGGGAGGTTTTTTGGTGTAACCCACCCCTATATTCAGATGTTGGAAGATCTAAGGAAGAGATATGTCAATAAACATCCTATTAGCTCTACAAGCATTTAGGGGTTCTTATATGTGTATAATTTGATAGTTAATTCCTTAGTTGTCTCACCCAGCCTGATGCTCCATATGTGTTGTACTCCTGTGGTCAGCTGCAAGCAGAGCGAGGTAATGCCAGTGCTTCTGTTAAATACAGGCGTCACTAGTTATTTTACCTAAATCAGCTGTGCTAGAAGCTTCAATACGGAGGCGTGTCAGAAATGAGGGGTATGCCCCCCGAGAGGGCGGCGCGCGGCGTCATCACATCGCCGTCCCCTTATTGGTTGGCTGACGAAGGTAGAAGAGTGACAAGCAGACCTACGTTGTATAGCTCCGTAGAAGACCGAGCCGTACACTATGTGAAGTCGCCCCGCGTCATCCTCCCGCAACGCCGATCCAGCTTGTTCGCTGGCATGGCAACCATGTCAGCAAGCTGCTGGGAATATTAAAGGGCAGCGCAAGTCATTAAGACCTGTATCCGCCCCCCCTCCGGCGCCAAGTGAAACCTTGCACAAAAGCCACGATTGGCTGATTATTCTATTGCAGATTGGCTTACCCCTAGTGGGACTCCCTATCTAAGTGTTCCCCTGATTTACTTACAGCTGGGTACAACCGACATAGTAGTCCCTTTGGATGAGGTTTACATAGATATCCTGGAAGATTTAAATAATAGCATATATTAGACTGATCATTGCATTCATCTTTGCAAAATCTATACCAAATGTTTAAATACTGATCACACTATACAGAATATAGTCTTGATTGATTGAGGGAAAAACATTAATCAAAGAAGAAGCACGTAATAACTATAAAAAGTACTAAATCCCACATATAGTATATTATGGTTCTCCAGCAGAGCACTCCACTCTTATATGGATAAATGTTATTGGAAAAGTCTATCTGAATGGGGGGGCCTATTGCATGTTGGTGGTGTATATAATTTACAGCCACCTAACTATATGGGGATTTGGTACATCTCACTCGCCCATTATTCTCATTCGAGGGGCTCCCACTCGGAGCCTCCCGATGAGAAACCCTCTAGGAATGGTCTGTACGAGATAGCTCCATTTAGGCCTGGTGGTTTGGTCACGTTTAAGCAGAATATCCACCGCTGTTCTGCTTGTAAAAGCGATTTATTTATGTCTCCGCCTCTTATGCCCGAATGCATTCTGTCTAGCATCAGGAAGGATATTTTTGGAATAATATCATTGTGTACACTAGTTACGTGTCTACCTAGCATGTACACTCACAACACAAAAGGTATACCACCCACCGTTGTCTGGCAGTTGGCATGATGTTTAGGGCGATAAAGTTCGCCATTAGGGAGTTTTACCCTGCGTGCCGTATTCATATAGCGGCAGTAATTACAGCCACCACAGGTAAAATTACCCGGGTATTTGCAGGGGTCACGCCGCCCCAGATTATTAAATTCACTATTAAATTATATACATTCATAAATTCACTTTTTACTTTTGGAGATTGGGTTATATAGGAGGTCCTTTCTTGGTCTTCGTATAGCCCTATTATATGCTTTTTTGAGGCAGTTCTTGGAATAGCCTCGTAGCAGTAGTCTATCTCTGAGGGCGTTGGCCTCTTGTCTAAATGTTGAATCATCCGTACAGTTCCTACTTATCCTTAGATACTGACTGTACGGAATTGATACCACTAATGCCTTTGGATGGAAACTACTGGCATGGAGAATGGTGTTGCCAGATGTTGGTTTCCTGAATAGACTACTGCTAATGCCGCCTGATGTATCTTGGTCCTTTGGCTGCCAATTGGTCCGGGGCTGAAGTGGTTAATAGCGTGTTTGATACACGCTAGGCCCCTGTCGTGGGGTATGGAACTGTATAGTGCCTCCACGTCGATTGTGACCAATACTGACGTGGGGGGAATACACAGTCCATCTAGTATCTGCAATAAATGCAGAGTATCATGCAGATAACTAGGAATGTTAATCACAAGGGGACGTAAATGTCCATCGACAAAGGTACTGAGGTTTTCGGTTAATGAACCGTTCCCCGATACGATCGGTCTACCTGTAGGGCACTTAATGCATTTGTGAAGTTTCGGCAGTGAGTAAAATGTAGGAATTTTCGGTTGTTTGGTCCTAATGAATTCCCATTCCGATGTAGTGATGATATGTTGGCTACGGTCAAAATCCACCAGGGAATAGAATTCCTGATTGAATTTAGTGATTTTGTTAGCATTTATTTTGCAGTACCAACATTTGTTGTCTAATATTTCGGTACACATTTCAACATAGCCTAAATTATCCATCACAACAATATCGCCCCCCTTGTCTGAGAGCTTTATTGTTATGTTGGGATGGTCTCTTAATTTTTTCAAGACAAGTTTTTCATTGTTTGACAAATTACCTGGGTTGGACTTGTTGATCTTAATCTTACATATTTCAGTGCCTACTAACTTCACAAATGCTAGCACATTGGAGTTGGAATTAAGAGGAGGGAATTTATCTGACACTTTTTTTGAAAATTGGCATAGGGGGAGGCTCTGTGTGATCAGATCTACCCAGAAGGTGCTCCAAATCGATTTGATCGATTTGTTCGATTAGGTCAGGGACCTCATTCTCCTCCAATAGGCTAACCAGTGCATCAAGGGCCTTCAGTTCATCAGAATCAAAATTAGAATCAGCAGGTGTCTCCTTTGAATACATCTGCTTTAAAATTAACTTACGAGCAAACCACTGGAGGTCCTTGATTGCTTCAAACTTGTTGATATCTTGGGCCGGGCAAAAACTGAGACCTCGTGAGAGGACACATAGTTCAATGTCTGACAGTATGTAGGTAGATAAATTCACCACATTTAGATCCACTGTTTGAATTGTACAGGAAGGTTTTAATTTGCTAACCCCCTCCAGATTTCATTGCGAGTCCATGCTGGTGGCGCCCACACCGGAGTTTTCGTGCTGTGTAGCATATGGTGAAGCTTTATTACCTACAATAGACATTCTAGGAAAAAGTAAGTTTGCATCTGATTGGGGTCTCATTGATATTGTATTTTTCATTAGAGAGGTATTGCCCTGTGTCATGGAGGAGGTACTGGCATGTGCCCCCAACTCCTGCGTTTCAGTAACGTGTTTTTTATGTTGTTTATCACCAGGGCCACTGCCATTAGGTTTTCTCTTGGATTTTCTGGGGAAGCACAGTAATGCCGCGTACACAGGATCGGACTTTCCGGTGGGATTGTCCGCTGGACTAGAGTCCGCCGGACAATCCGACCATGTGTGGGGCTCCGGCGGACTTTTTCTTCCCAAAAGTCCTGCGGACTTAGTTAGAAGTTGACTTAAAATTTAATCCGGAGGATGCTGGGACTGTGACATCATATGGGGGCGGGGTCACCATGTGACATGATATGGTGGCCCCGCCCCTTGTCCCTATATAACTGGCAGCGCAACACGTCTGAGCCATTAGAAGAGGAGACAGCAACGAGTCAACATCGGAAGAAGAAAGAAGAAGAAGAAGCAGAAGAAGAAGAAGCAGAAGGCGACAGCGATGGTGACAGAAGCCCGGGCCACCGCTAGTAAAAGAGCTGGAAGAAGAAAGCGGAGGCCCGGCAAGAAGAACAGTAGAGTGGGACAAGACCCTGGAAGTCGGAATAAGACCCCCAGACGATGGTGGTGATGAAGGAGAAAGCCGGGCTCCTCCGATAGTAAAAGAGCTAGCAGAAGATAGCGGAGGAGTCCGGCGAGAAGACCCCCCCAAGATGGAAGAAGACCCCCGGAGCTGTGCAATAAAGTATTTAAAAAAATTGTCTTGTTTTTTTTTTATTTACACTTTTTTCCCTTGAATGGGTAGGGGTATATCGTACCCCATACTCATTCACATAGGATGGGGGCCGGTATCTGGGGGCCCCCTTATTAAAGGGGGCTCCCGGATTCCGATAAGCCCCCCCGCCCGCAGACCCCGACAACCAACGGCCAGGGTTGTCGGGAAGAGGCCCTTTGCTTTGGGGTGGGGGGGCGCAGGGCCCCCCTTTTCCCAGGGCACCCCTATGTTGAGGGCACGCGGCCTGGTACAGCTCAGGAGGGGGGGGGTCGCTCGTCCCCACCCCCTTTCCTGACCGGCCGGGCTGCGTGCTCAGATAAGGGTCTGATATGGATTTGGGGGGGACCCCCACGCCATTTTTTCGGCGTAGGGATTCCCCTTTAAATCCATACCAGGTGACGGGGCTAGCGAGGTGTCAATGTCGCCGATCGAGGCGGCGGCATTGACTTCCTTCACTAGTCACGTTCTAAATGAACGGACTTTTCTCTGTGTGTGGGGCAAGTCCGTTCATTTCGAAAGTCCCGTGGACTTCCGCCAAAACTCCGGCGGACCTCTCCTCTACTTCCGCCGAGAAAGTCCGGGCGTGTGTGGGCAAGTCCACACGTTTGGAAAGTCCGGCGGACCTCTGCTGGAAAGTCCGGCAGATTGTCCGGCCGAAAAGTATGATCTTGTGTATGTGGCTTTAGGGTTACTTGATTATCCTCTCTGGTGTTCCGTCCTGGAGGGTGATGGGAGAAAACGGTTGGACTTACCGGTAATGTTGTTTCCAGGAACCTTCTAGGATGGCATGCCTACTTCCCACCCATTGGAGGAGGGAAAAGTGTTGAACAGTAGGTGGTTAGTACCTATGTGGAATTATTCCCCTTGTGGACCAGTTTCAGGAGTTTATTACAAACTGAGGGTCAAATGGAAGGGTTAGAACTTATAACAGCTGTCAATTGGTTGTGTTTCCTGTAGGGAAGAGCCTCTCATCTCTCTAATGTGCTATCCTGGAAGGTTCCTAGAAACAATGTTACCGGTAAGTTTAACCGTTGGTTTTCCTAACGTGCTCCATGTCAGCACAAACTCCCACTGAGGTGTGGAAATACAGCTAAGTAAAGCAGGCCTGGGAGAGGGAGTTAAATCCTGCAGGTGGGGGTATGGGCGGAGCATACCCAGTGGTTGGCTGACATGGAGAACGCCAGGAAAAGAAAATTGCGGTAAGTATTTGCTAGTCAATTTTTCTTACCACTGGGTCATCGAATAGCAGTCGAGCTGAGGGATAGGAAACACAACAATGGGTCAAGAAGGCTGGACACAGAGAGCAGCTTATAGCACTTTTTACGCCCCAACCTGGCATGAGAGCAAGCCTGAACAGTCACCTGATAGAATTGAACAGAAACCCAAGTGACAGCATTGCAAATCTAAGAAAAAAATGTCTGATGCTGAAAAGCCTTACAGAGAGTAAGAGAGTGTGGCTAAGTCATATTAACCCAATAGCAAACAATTTTTAGATGTGGTAGCTGCATTAGTTTTATTTTTAGACTTTATTTTTACCCTGTGATCTAGCCAGTAAATTTGTTTTTCAACAGAACAGGCTATCCTGTAGATGTAGCAGTTAGAGGGTTGAGGCAAAGTATTTACCACTGACAGGGGTGCTTACAATGATCAGCATTTATTTATTTTTAAACCTTTAGCTCAAAAGGAACAAAACTGTTGCCGTAACTGCTTAAAAGGTGTTCGCTGGAGTTTGGCTTCAATTCGTCAGTGTATTTGAATCTGCTAGTATATCTAACAATACCATCCCCACAGACTGCCAGTGCTGCTGTCCAAAGGTGTCTCTATTGGTCCTTCATCCAGAAAGTAGGCACCCTAATACAGAAGGTTTTACTGGCCAGATCGGCTGGTGAAAACAGAGGGGAAAATGACTAAGAAAGAAAACTAATGCAGCCACTACATCTAAGGATTGGTGAGCTGCAATATAATACATTTTTTGGTTTTAGGTTTAATACCACTTCAACAGGGAAGAAAGAAATCCTATCATTTAATCCAGGAATCACTAAATTGTAAACCACGGTCCAGATCCGGACCAAGCCATTGTCCCATCTAGACACGCAGTCGTGTCATTTAGGAGCAGCTTCTATTTCCCAGCCTCGGCTGCTGTCATTCTCTGCATGTTGGGATGCAGGATGGTAATAAACTGAGTCTGGATAATAAGCTGAGTTTGGGAGGCACAGCTCTGCATTGGACAGGAGCGGGCGCTGCAAGTGATTGGTGGCTAGCACCGCGCTGCATCCTAGCCACCAATCACCTGCTGATTAATCTGGAAAGTTAATAGCCGGCAGCTCCCGCTCTCCATTCAATGCAAAGCTGTGCCTCCCAAACTCAGTTTATTACCCGCCCCCTCCCCCCAATGCAAAGCTGTGCCTCCCGCATCTGGCTTATTACAATCCTGCCTCCTGCCCTCTGCTTGGTCTAAGGAAGGAGAGTGAAGGGCAGAGGACACTACGGGAGGAAGAGGGGGTTATGTGAAAGGAGACAGTGCTGGAGGGGGAGGCTGGCTGGATATCCAGAGGGCAGAGCACACTACTGTGGGGGGGCAAAGGGGGTGGGAGTAGTGATGTGGGGGGCAGTGCTGTAGCGGGTTGTGAAGAGGTGGAGTTATGATGTGAGAGGGGGCAGTGCTGTAGGGAAGTGAAGAGGGCAGAGCACACTACTGGGGGATTTGTGATGTAAAGGGGGCAGTGCTGTGGGAGGAAGGTGATGTAAAGGGGGGGGGGGGGGGTAATGTGAGTGCATATCACACTACTGTGGGGGTGTTGTAATGTGAGGGGGACAGTGCTGTGGTGGGGAGGGGGTGATGTGAAGGGGGGAAGTGCAATGTGAATAGGAAGAGAACACTACTGTGTGTGTGTGGGGGGGCAGTGCTGTGTGTGTGTGTTTAGGGGGGGGGGTGTGGTGTGAAGGGGGCAGAGGACAGTACTGTGGGGAGGAGGACACTGCTGTGAATAAAGGGAGGGGGGAGGGTGTGTGTTATGTAAGGGGGATTCAATACACTGAAG
Source organism: Lithobates sylvaticus (assembly GCA_028564925.1). Taxonomy (NCBI): domain Eukaryota; kingdom Metazoa; phylum Chordata; class Amphibia; order Anura; family Ranidae; genus Lithobates; species Lithobates sylvaticus. Next base: position 253,298,342 of record CM053026.1, on the reverse strand, counting down.
GGAAAACTGTGAAATGAAGTGGGGGACTGAGGACACTGATGTAAGAACGGGATTGTGATTTAGGCCCGGTTCAGACTGCTGCGGTGCGGGAGATCGCATATGATTCGCACCGCACTGCAGTTCAAATCATATGCGATCTCTGTGCGATGCAAATTCAGCCATACAGATAGTATGGCTGAATTCGCATCGCATTCAGCCCAAACTCACACAGGACCCTTTTTTTCGGTCCGTTGCAGAATCGGATCGCATGGTGTTCTCGCCATGCGATCCGATTCCTGTCCGAGTTTGCAGATCGCACAGCGATTTGCGAACTGATATGGGGGTGTCATTAACATTTCGCTGACACTCCCAGAAGCTCACATAGGGCAGTGTGAACTGCCGAAGGGAGATATGCGATGCGGGAACCTGCAGTAGATTTGCAGCGTTCCCGCACCGCAGCAGTGTGAACAGAGCCTTAAAGGGGGCTGTGATGTACAGGAGTCTTTGCACAAATATGCTATTTGGACCTGCTGAAATTTTTTTTTACTAATCGGACCTCCATACATTTTAATTCAATACCCCTGCTTTAAACCATACTCTCAAATGATAATTTGTCTAATCCATGCAGCAATGGTGGTGCAAGAAGCAGAGGGACCCCTGCAGGAACCCCTAGGAAGTACAAAAAGGGAATCCAATTGCCTAAAAGAGGCAGTAGCTGAACAGTAAGCTCTCGCAGCACATACCATGTCAACACAATTAAAAAAAACGTTCTTTCGCTGTTTTGGAGCAAGATATCTTGATAACCTGAAAAGGTGGCTGCTAGCCCACACATCTGAGGGGGGTGTAAGAGATAAAAAGCCACCCTGGACATGATGATTTAAATAGGGCTTCTGCCTTGTACTCAGTGCTAACGCTTCTGCAGGCAGGGTTAACAGGGGGATATACTCCTTTGTTTGCCCTTCACGATGGACATAACCCTGCAGAGGTCTTCAGACACACAGCTCTGCTGCTGGCAGGCCCTGGACCTGTAAAGCAGCCCCTGGTAAACTTCACATGTTGCACTACCAGTAGGCTAGCCCTGCTTCTTCAATCCATTGGGATCTGGGGACGGTCCCCCAAGGCTCTGACCAGAAGCTGCAGTCAAATAATTTGGAAGCTGCAGTAAGAGTCGCAATGGCTATGGTCCAGCAGGAATCTTGATAGAAGAATCAGGTTGGCAGAAGAATTATCCTCATCAAAATAAAAACCTCCATACCTTAAGCTTATCTCCGTAAAGAGGAGGTCCACCACCTTAGGACACTAGCAAAAAATAGAGACTGACTGGGAGGGTTTATAGGGGTTGTTCCTATCGCCTTCTTTTTTGCCACTGCCCAATCGGCCTTCTGTTTTCACCTAATGACAATGGATCCTGTGTCCCTTACTGTACCACTAAAAAATTATTTTAAGCCCCCATATTTTGGCAGAGGTAGCAGGTTCTGTAGGCCTTTCCAGGCTTTATTTTACCTGGCTACACAGCCAAGCTCTTCTTTGTTTTCAAATTGTTGCCAGCCCAAATAGGAGTTATAAAACTCACCCCTGTGTAAAATATGTTATTAGTCAAAAAGTGAATAAAAAAAAAAAAACATGACTTGTTCCCAGTTTTAAATGAGGTTTTTACTAAACAAAGAACTGAAGAGACAAGTAACAAAAATAATTAACCGCTTAATTTACAGACGTCTGTTTAAAATAATAAATATAAATAAATTTACAGATAATACTGCCTAATACAATATTATTACATATAAAAAACATAATGTAAAAAAAAAAAATGCATCCTACACTACTAACCTACAAATGAGGCTGAGGAACAGTTGGTAATTAAGCAATGTATAGTGATTTGAAGAATGATACAGAACAAGTCACAGTATAAGGCCGGGTTCACATATGAGCGGCCATGGGTTCATGCCTGGGGTCCGGTGTGTGTTTACTGCTTCAGGTAATTCAGGTCTGGATTTTAGCCTGAATTAGCACCCGAATTGGACCCAAACACGCACAGGACCCTTTTTAAATGTGAGCCGCTCTCCACTGAGAGCCAGTCACACTCCCCTGCCATGCGAATTGGATGCAGAGAAAACCACATCCAATTCACATATGTGAACCCAGCTTTATAAAGAACATTAAAGCACAACTCTCAGCAAACTGATTGATACACATCTGATTTACATATACTGTATGTGTATTATTTTGTTATTTTTAGGTATTTCTATGGGCCAAAAACCTTTGCCACACTGGGAATTCCTGGTTCAGCTTCTTGTTTCAGTTGCCTACTCACTGGGCAGAGATGATGATGCTGATCTCCTGTCCAATAAGCAGGTTGGAATGGGAAAGGTGACACTGAAAACTGCACAAGGAAATAGGGCAGTGATGGCGAACCTTGGCACCCCAGATGTTTTGGAACTACATTTCCCATGATGCTCATGCACTCTGCGGTGTAGTTGAGCATCATGGGAAATGTAGTTCCAAAACATCTGGGGTGCCAAGGTTCGCCATCACTGAAATAGGGTATTCATTTCCCTTGCTTTGCCTCTTAGCAGTGGCATGTGATTCACAAGACTGGATGAATGGCCAATCTCGTGGCTGTTAAAATAATTCACATATATGATTTTCAACTGTGTATTTGGCTATTTACCTGGAGTTCATGTTTAAACAGACATAGCTAGCCTTTATTACCGATTTAGTCCTTGGCTGAAATATTAAAATATGGATCCTTCATTTGCTTAATATTAAATGCAAAATTAATTTAGCTCCTGTACTATTTATAAAAATCACCTGTATTTCATTTTAAAAACATGATGGACTGCACTTCTCAGTCTTAAAAGTAGCTATGCATGTTCTATAATGCTCTTTCCTTTAATGACTTTGCTTTTATCACTTACTACCTGTGTAGCAGGGTAGTAAAATACACCACAATACTGTCTGAGGACATTGTGAGGTAATTCTATTCATCACTGTAAACATGAGATCTGTGCATGGTTTGTAGTTAAATGGCTGTTATTAATCTATGGCTCAAGGCTTTGGTGTTTTACACGAATCATGTAAAGAAAATGTAAAAGGTAACATTTAATGATAATGCATACTGTGTGTGCATGTGCTTAATGGTCAGATAAAAAAAAAAAAAAAAAAGAATTCCTAAGCAGGAAAGATGGGCTCTTTTTGCATTTCAAGGCTTAAAGTGGAACTAAATCCTCCTATCGGAATGTAACTGTCCAAATCCAAGTATCAGTTCTCTGTTCTGTCTCCTCCCTTTGCTATCTGCATGAGTCACTCATAACGGTTTAAGCCGACTCCACAGCATCCTGGGCTAAGGCCACACCTCCCTGCAGGACACAGCATCCCGGGCTAAGGCCACACCTCCCTGCAGGACACAGCAAATGACTGACAGCCTCAGTTGTGTATGTTTTCCCATGATTCTGTGTAGAGGGGGTGTTTCCATTCCCTCCACTTAGCTGTCAGATTAAATTGAAGCTGTGTGCTTTAGCTATGCAGTGTGTGATGTCAGTTTCCTGCCCCCTGCCTTCTACTGCTGAAAAATAACCTTTGATCAATGTAGATGAGTGGATCTGGAGAAGAAAAGACTGCAGATAAACAGGTACAACCTCTGTAGGAGGATTTGTTTCATCTCTGTATATGACTTGTGGCCAGCCACTTCACTCGGTATACAGTGCCTTGAAAAAGTATTCATACTCCTTGACATTTTCCACATTTTGTCATGTTACAACCAAAAACATAAATGTATTTTATTGGGATTTTATATGATAGACCAACACAAAGTGGCACATAATTGTGCAGTGGAAGGAAATGATAAATGGTTTTCAAATTTTTTCTACAAATAAATATGTGAAAAGTGTGGTGGGCATTTATATTCAGCTCCCCTGAGTCAATACTTTGTAGAACCACCTTTCACTGCAATTACAGCTGCAAGTCTTTTAGGGTATGTCTCTACCAGCTTTGCACACATAGAGTGAATTTTTTGCCCATTCTTCTTTGCCAAATAGCTCAAGCTTTGTCAGATTGTGTGAGAGTGCCTGTGAACTGAACAGAAATTTTCAAGTCTTGCCACAGATTCTCAATTGGATTTAGGTCTGGACTTTGACTGGATCATTCTAACACATGAATATGCTTTGATCTAAACCATTCCATTGTAGCTCTGGCTGTATGTTTAGGATTGTTGTCCTGATGGAAAGTGAACCTCCGCTCCAGTCTTAAGTCTTTTGCAGACTCTAACAGGTTTTCTTCTAAGATTGCCCTGTATTTGGCTCCATCCATCTTCCCACCAACTCTGACAAGCTTCCCTGTCTCTGCTAAAGAAAAGCATCCCCACAACATGATGCTGCCACCACCATGTTTCACAGTGGGGATGGTGTGTTCAGGGTTATGTGCAGTGTTAGTTCTTCGCCATACTTAGCATTTAGCTTTTTAGGCCAAAGGTAAAATTTTGGTCTCATCTGACCAGAGCCCCTTCTTCCACATGTTTGTTTTCTTCTTGCCACTCTTCCATAAAGGCCAGATTTGTGGAGTGCACAACTAATAGTTGTCCTGTGGACAGATTCTCCCACCTGAGCTGTGGATCTCTGCAGCTTCTCCAGAGTTCCCATGGGCCTCTTGGCTGCTTCTCTGATGAATGCTCTCTTTGCCCGGCCTGTCAGTTTAGGTGGACGGCCATATCTTGGTAGGTTTGCAGTTGTGCCATACTCTTTCCATTTTCGGATGATAGATTGAACAGTGCTCTGTGAGATGTTCAAAGCTTGGGATATTTTTTTATAACCAAACCCTGCTTTAAACTTCTCTACAACTTTATCCCTGACCTGTCTGATGTGTTCTTGGCCTTCATGATGCTGTTTGTTCACTAAGGTTCTTTAACAAGGGCTTCACAGAACAGCTGTATTTATATTGAGATTAAATTACACACAGGTGGACTTTATTTACTAATTAGATGACTTCTGAAGGCAATTGTTTCTACTAGATTTTAGTACGCCACACTTTTCACATATTTATTTGTAAATAAAATTGAAAACCATTTATCATTTTCCTTCCACTTCACAATTATGTGCCTATGTGATGGTCTATCAGATAAAATCTCAATAAAATACATTTACGTTTTTGGGTGTAACATGTCAAAAAGTGGAAAGTTTCAAGGGGTATGAATACTTTTTCCAGGCACTGTATGTAAAGGTTTACAATGACTTTAATTTTTTCTCTTTAAAGTAGAACTAAAGGCAAAACTTATTTTTTTAATTTTGGATAGAGTAAGGGAGAGATATAAACCATGTCAGTTTTTTTTTTTTTATGGCATCTGTGTCCCACTGGGGAAATTTCTCTTTCTGTGCCATAGCCAAAACAGGAAATCAGAGGATATTCTTTCTCATAAACGAGTTTTTCTTCTCCAATTCTGGCAACTGATTTTCACTTCCTACAGACCTGGACTAAGAATACATTATTGCAGTGGTGCATGCTGCCCTTTCCCATAATTTGCTCCATGCGTTTCCTAGGAATTTCTCTTTCTTGGTGGGAACAAATCAACTGTTACGCTCTTTCCAGTAGAAATGACAACCTTACTAGGACAAAACACCCCTAAATAGTAAAACTGGACAAATACGCAGTAATTATTATTATTGTATCAGGTGAGATGGAGTTACAATGTATCAAATTGTACATTGTCAGACAGGAATCACAACTGCTCTGCAACGTGCTCTATTGGCTCTTTGACAGAAAACTCAATTTTAAAAATCATACCATTTTGAGTGCTATTGAAGTCACATTTATATCTATTCTATTGGCAACAATTAACCATACTGAGTTCAGTGCAGCTTGCATTTTCATACCAGAACACTGGATATCCAGAGTCATTGGGATTTTCACAGATCACCAGAAACATTCTATTGTAGCAAACATCCCAGGAAAATAAACTGCTTCTCATTTGCTTCAGAAATCCTGTACTGCTTGCCCACTTTGATTCTGAATGGCTCATTAATGGTAGAGACAGATACAAATAAAATGTACATTGATGGTCAGATAATAAAGGCAGCACTTGCAACGTGCAGAAAATAGGTGAATGCACATATTGGTTCCTCACATTCTGCTTCCGTAACGTTGTCTCTGGTGCCTGTGAAATCTGCAGTAGACCGGTAGGCCTATAGCAATGCAATGGGTTTATTGCCCTGTCCTGCCACACACTGCGAAGGTGTCACATTGTCCAAATTTGCATATGTGGTGTACAGGCTGGTGACATGAAAGTCTGTAAAGGAGTGGTCACTGCTGCTAGAAACTGGTGTCAGACCAATGGTCCCCAAGTCACAGTCTGATAGCTGGATTGGGGAGTTGCTAAATGCAGCTAGTGTGTCCAGATTAAAGCTTTCATCCTTCATGTCTTCCCATATGTTACCTTGAAAAGAAAAAACAATATAAGTATTGATATATTACTAATAACATTTTTAAGAGTCACTAGTGTGCACTGTGGGCCCTGTTTTAAGTATCTTAGGTGTCTTACAGCTGAACTTTACCCATAACAACTGAATTAAAAACAATGTTCTTTAGCAAGGAACATACCGGTACATTCAACATTAATAAATATGCTACTAAAATGAGTTTGTGCAGTAAATTGCCTCTGGTATTGCTCCTGTTTCTACTTGCTGAAGGCTGCCATTTTGCTAAAGCCCAGATCCCCTGAGCAGCAGTAAATCTTTAGGCTATGAGCAGATTGGTCTCTACATTTTAGGCACAATGCCGAGAGCAACTGAGCATGTGTAGAGAAGGGGGGCAGTGTATTACTGGACATGGATGGCAGACAGTGATGGTGGGGACATGGATGGCGCACAGTGATGATGGGGACAAGCGCTGCGCAAAATGTTGGCACTATATAAATCCTGTATAATAATAATGGATGGCGGACATTGATGGTGGGGATATGGATGGCGGACAGTGTTGGTGGGGACAAGCGCTGCGCAAACTGTTGGCACTATATAAATCCTGTATAATAATAATAATAATGGATGGCGGACAGTGATGGTGGGGACAAGCACTGCGCAAACTGTTGGCACTATATAAATCCTGTATAATAATAATAATAATGGATGGCGGACAGTGATGGTGGGAACAGAATGATGACACAGGATGGGATGTCAGTCTATGCATAACAGACATGCATGTAAACTGATGTGAAATTGATGTCTCTGCAAGCGAAATCTGCACCGTTTTCATGCATGTATGGTGTGAATGAACCCTAAGTGTATTCAGTAAAAACTGACTTTGTTGCCTCACAGCAATTAGTCAGATTTAAAGTGGAACGTTGGTCAGAAAATTAAGTCCTGCTAGATCAATTCAGGCTGGCCCCTTTTGCAGGAATAGCTGTAATGTAGAACATAAAAAAATAAGTGCCTATACTGTTTAAAATCCAGTAATATGCTGTCTCACCCTGCTCTGCACATGCTCAGTTGCTCTCCCATTTTAGGCACTGCTGAGTTTGTAGAGGCCGATCTGCTGATAGCCTTATAGCGGACTTAACCCCTCCTATCCTTTACAGCCAAGGAAGCTGCTTCTGTTTAAACTGCAACTGCCATGGTGCTGCACATGTGATCAGTTAGGACACCGGCCATTTGATGGTTTGACAATTTAGTTGAGGACACAAGCAAATATGACAGTTAGCAATCCCAGCATTCCAGGAATGGAACTGTTTTTTCAAACCGTTAAATCAATGGTTTTAATTCCATTTTCAATAGCAGTATAGTCTATCAGAAATTAGAGCAGACTATTAGTAAAGCGTATCTATGGTCAAAATGTAAAATCATGTATTCATTTCTACTTTGGATTTCAATTATTTCTAGTCTCCTCCTATAAAACTGTGAACTTTGTGAAAATCCCCACACATTTACTACCATGAATTTTGTGACATGTATTCATTATACCCTATTAGTTGGCACGGCGTGTCATAGAATTCAAAGAGCCTACCTTCTGAACTACAGTGGTGCTAAGAGGAGGTGGAATTACTTATATTGGATTGTCAAAAATAAATATTGTTTGTAAATCTATTGCAATGCTGATGTTCTAAAACTGAAAAAATATATATTATTGGGAATCAAGTGTATCAAGCTGCCAACATCCTATAAATACAGGAAAAAGTATGCATCGAACATGCAGATGGGGCAGCACCCTGAGACTTTATAGGCAGAAAAAATCTGGTAGAAAGGGTAGGTAAGGGGTTTATATGGGAGGCGGGATTTAGATTTTGGATGACTATTTCTTATATAGGAAAATTCAGTATAGGCATACAAAACAGGATAACGATAATAATGAAGCCCATGATGGCTGGGAAATTCCACCTCAGTCTGAGCACTGCCGCTGTGATGAGACTGTCTTTACCAGCTTGTTGAAAGACTTTACTATCCCCTTTGCTGGTTTAGCCATCAGGGCTTTACTTGTGGATGTCTGCCGAAAGCTTGTCCAGGGGCCCATACTTATCGGCCTGTGTTTTCCATGTGAAATTTCCCAGCCATCATGGGCTTCATTATTGCTTTTATCATTATCCTGTTTTGTGTGTCTATACTGAATTTTCCTATATAAGAAATAAAGTCATCCAAAATCTAAATCCCGCCTCCCATATAAACCCCTTACCTATCCTTTCTACCAGATTTATTTCTGCCTATAAAGTCATCCAAAATCTGAATCTCCCCTGATGAAGGAATAAATACTGACAATTCCAAAACATCTTGGGATTCTTGCTAGCAATTTCCATGGACTAGCCATAGCCTGACTCTGGCAGTACCTGAACACAATTGCTTCCTTGGGTTTGACATTCATATATATGTATTATTTGTTTTATATGCATATTGTGTATATTTTAATATATATACTCATATGGCTAGGTCCATACTTTCTACTATATTGTGTACCCAATAAAAGTTGCACTGTGTTGCCTTTTACCTACTCTTTCTACCAGATTTTTTTCTGCCTATAAATTCCAAGGGGGCTGCCCCATCTGCATCTTCGATACATACTTTTTCGATGTTCTAAAACTGAAGTGTATGCAGTGAATATAGATTTCCTTTAAACGTTATTAAAGTCATTGGTAATAACATGTCTGTCTATCTTTACAATCTTTTCACACTGTTATCCTACCTTGTAAAGCAAAATCCATGATGCTGGGATCAAGTGAGTCCACCTCTGTGTTCACGTCTGAGGTAAAGCCGAGGAAGTCAGATGAACCTCTGCCTATTATGTGCTGGTGCAGTGGGCTATGTGTCATCTGTGGTAGCATGTGGAGTGGAGGACTTTGGGCTGGAGCAGGAGAACTTGATGCTATTCTTGCCTGAGTCTGAATTTGATGATGTAAAGGTATGGACTGTAAGGATAATGTCATGACTGACTGGGGCTGTAGCTGAGTAATAGGCACTCTTCCATGAATGCTCCCAACATTTGTCATTGTTGATGTTTCTGAGGCGGTCAGCTTAGATGGAGCTTTGCAGTTTTCAGGTCTGTCCATAATCAGTTTATCCAGTTCATCTACAAATAAGGGAAAACGTTGTGGTCAGTGTACATAGACAAACTTTAAAACAAACTAATTTGTACTTTTTAGTAGTCTGATTGCAAACGAAAACAGCTTTTGTTTTCAACTGAGAGAGTCTGGCACAGGGGATATATGCTGTATACTCCCTCTCTTTATAGGAACAAACATGCATATTTGCGCAAAGCGAGCAGGCATGCTTGCATATAGATCCTTTGCCATCATACTATAATGCTGTGCACTATTATACTGTATTTAAAGCTCAATTGAACTTTCTTATATATTTTTTATTTTTGGCTGCTAAGTGTTTCAGCGAGAGTTAAAACCTGTGCTAGTGTGCTTACAGAACTATGAAGGTCACAAAAGCCCAACTCTTTGACACTCTTTGAGAGCCATGTTGACTAGAGCAGTGTTCAGGGGGTGTGTTGGACCACAGGAGAAACTGTATGTGACAGCTACAGTCCTATGTGCTTCCGGCACTTTTTTTTTTTTAACTCTTGCTGCAGAACTTAGCTGATAAAAAAAATGAAAGAGGCATATTTACTACTGTATATACAGATTGACTGCATTACACTAATACATTAAAAGGATTCAGTAAACCAATTCTATCCTGCTTTGTAAGTTCTCACCTGGGTTAGCCATACTCCTACGAATTGCTGGCAGATCTTTCCTCTTCCACTTCTGCATCTCCTCTTCCATTTTGTCAATTTTAGCTGGATTTAATGCCCATAGGCATCCCTTGCGGGAGGATCCACTCAGCTTGTTCTCCACCTTTTCAAAGCATTTGTTAAGGGACAGATTGTGCCGAACTGAGTTTTTCCAGCCGTCTGGGGCTGTCTGAAATGAGGTACAATAGATAGTTGTTAAAACTGTAACTTACCGTACTTATTCATTTCAAATAGCAACATTCAAAAAAGTTAAATCCTATAACAACCAAGTACAGGAATTTAAACTAAAGCCTCTACCGCCTACTTAGTGTTGCTAATAACCTATTTAAATTAAATACTATAATGTCTGTCTTTAAAAACTGATTGGTTGTTATGCAGAGAACAAGTATTTTTCAGACCCATTAATTCATACTTGTGTTGGATTTACATATTGAAATAAAATTCCCGTTTTTAATGAAAAGGGTACTTATGTGAACACTTTCATTATACCATTTTTAATTTAACACAAGTAACAAAAATCAAATTGATAAAATAGTGTGATTTTTGTAGAAATGGGACATTATGCTAAATTCAAATAAACGATGTCTGACAAAATCACGAAAATAAATATCTTCAGTTTTAACAATGACAGGAGGCCTTAACCACTTAAGCCCCAGACCAATTTGCAGCCAAAGGACCAGGCCCCTTTTTGCAATTCGGCACTGCGTCGCTTTAACTGATAATTGCGCGGTCGTGCGACATGGCTCCCAAACAAAATTGGCGTCCTTTTTTCCCCACAAATAGAGCTTTCTTTTGGTGGTATTTGATCACCTCTGCGTTTTATTTTTTGCGCTATAAACAAAAATAGAGCGACACTTTTGAAAAAAATGCAATATTTTTAACTTTTTGCTATAATAAATATCCCCAAAAAATATATAAAAAAAACTTTTTTTTTCCTCAGTTTAGGCCGATACGTATTCTTCTACATATTTTTGGTAAAAAAAAAACCACAATTAGCGATTATTGATTGGTTTGCGCAAAAGTTATAGCGTTTACAAAATAGGGGATAGTTTTATAGCATTTTTATTATTTTTTTTTTTTTTTTTTTTTACTAGTAATGGCGGCGATCAGCGATTTTTTATTGTGACTGCGACATTATGGCGGACACATCGGACATTTTTGACACATTTTTGGGACCATTGTCATTTATACAGCAATCAGTGCTATTTAAATGCACTGATTCCTGTGTAAATGACACTGGCAGTGAAGGAGTTAACCACTAGGGGGCGGGGAGGGGTTAAGTATGTCCTGTGTGTGTTTTTTTACTGTAGGGGGCGTGGCTTGGCATGTGACGTCACTGATCGTCTTTCCCTATGACAGGGAACAGACAATCAGTGTCAGTCTCACTAGGAAGCGCGGGGAGAGGTTTGTTTACACATACCTCTCCCCGTTCTTCAGCTCTGTGACCCGATCGCGGGACACCAGCGGCGATCGGGTCCGCGGGTCCCGTGGCCATGGTCACGGAGCTTAGGACCGGGTTGCGCGTGCGACCCACGGCTGGGCTCTTAAAGGACAATGTACCTGTACATTGATTTGACCAGCCGTGCCATTCTGCCGACGTATATGTGCAGGAGGCGGTCCTTAAGCGGTTAAAGTGGATTTAAACCCTCACATATACCCAGTGAAGTGAATAGCCTGAATAGCCTGATACACAGAGATGAAACAAATCCTCCTACATAAGTTTTACTGGCATATCTGCTGTATTCAGCTTTCTACACTGTTTAGAAAGTGCACATTGTGTTAGAAATTTTGTTTCCTCATTCAGCAGTGGGAGGGGAGTCTGGGCATACACTGTGTGTGAGATGATTGTAGAAAAGGAACCCCCCCCCCCTCCACATAGACAGTACAGCTGTACTGTGAATAGACAAGCTCTCTGCTTATCTATCTCTAAGCACCCTCCCCGACACAAATTTCCAGCTGCTTTTATCTCCTGTGTCAAATTGTCATACGTTATCATGCTGATAACAGAGGAATGAAGCAGAAAAAAGACACGGGACTCAGAGCTTTGGAGAGAGATAGGCAAACACTAAAGATATATGTGCCCAGGTCAGATTTCATGAATGGGGTTTACAACCACTATAACCCCTTCACGCCGGCCAAGCGCAAATTTGCGTTCTCGGAGTGAAGGGGTTCTATCGGGGTAATGCCTGCAGCTGCAGGCATCACCCAGGTACCGTTTTTTAGAGCCAATGGTTGGCTTTTTAGTGATAGCAACCAATGCGGCTAAGAAGCCGCTAGGCTGTTATCCTAAGGAGCGGGAGGGGACGCCCCCCTCCTTCTGCGGCTCTCCCGCCCCACTAGGAGTCTCGAACAGCCAGCCGACACATCCACCGCCTGGCCGAAGACCCGAATGAAGCCAGAATCGGCTCCGATCAGGCCTCCTATCTAGTAACCCGGAAGCGATGTCATGACATCACTTCCGGTTTACTCGGCTGCCAATGGCGTCGATTTTTAAAGATCCCTAGTATTCCAAAACGCAGATTTTGGCGTTTTTGAATACTTTTAAGTGAAAAGGAGTCCCCAGATCCCTACATAAAGTACATGTCACTGACTATTACTGTTACAAGGGATGTTTACATTCCTTGTGACAGAAATAAAAATGATCAGAATTTAAAATTTTTTTTTTAAAACAGTGTAAAAAAAATAAAAAATTATTAAAGCGCCCTGTCCCACGGTACTCGCGTGCAGAAGGAAACGCATATGTAAGTCGTGCCCGCAAATGTAAACGGTGTTCAAACCACACATGTGAGGTATTGCCACGATTGTTAGAGTGAGAGTAATAATTCTAGCACTAGACCTCCTCTGTAACTTTAAATTGGTAACCAGTGGAGATTTCTAAGTACCGCAGTTTGCCGTCATTCCACGAGTGTGCGCAATTTCAAAGCATGACATGTTAGGTATCTAGTTACACGGCGTGACATGCTTTTCATATTATACAAAAAAATTGGGCTAACTTTACTGTTTTTTTATTTTTTTTATTTCTGAAAGTGTCTTTTTTCCCCCAAAAATTTGCAACGATCACCATTTTATCCTCTAGGGTCTCTGCTAAAAAAATATATAATGTTTGGGGGTTCTAAGTAATTTTCTAGAAAAAATACAGATTTTAACTTGTAAGCAACAAATGTCAGAAATAGGCTTACCAAAAAAGGGTTAAACAATGGACTAGAAAACATGAACAAACTTCTGAAACTACTGTTACACAGCTAGATTGCCATACCTTAAAATATGGAAAGTGTTCCTTCATGAAACTGTAGATTTCACTCACAGGCAGGCTGCCAGTTTTGCTGTTTTTTAAGGCCATTGCAATAAGGCAACTGTTAAGCAAAAGCAATAAGAAGCAATAAGAAATCACATTAATGACGTACAAACTTATGACAATGCATAATAACCTTCAAAGAGAAGTTCACTTACCTGTATGAATAGATAGGCTTTGGGTAGTTTTTAGGGTGCAGATCCTGTGTAGCATGAGCTGTCAGGCGTGCCTGAGCATACGGCTGTGGCCTGTAGGAGCTATTAAACATTGTCCCAGGAGAACACTAGGACAAAAATGGCAAAAATTTTATACAATAAGTTAGCTTTGACAAATATAAATTTTATAATACTGATATATTAAAGTTATTTATAAAATAAAGTATGTAGTTAAAACCTAAATAATATAGAAAATTAATTAAACTTGGTAAGCAAAGCCACCTATAAATCTGCTAGGATTGACATGTGCTGTCATTCCCTTTAATGAACAATGATGCATCATAAAACAAACTTGAACCCTTTTTACCCAAAAGCATGTCAACACACTGCATGGATATGAACTAGCACTATTAAAAATAATAGAATACAAAAAGCGTTTGCATGCTCTAACTTGCATTCTCAGATGTGAACGGGCCCTTTTAGAAAAGGTATTAAAGCGGTTCTGCACTCTGAAAAAAAAATTTTTTTTTAGGATGTAATATAAAGTGTGCTTACCTTTATTAGGGGACTCACCTGTTCCATCTTCCATCTCGATCGCCGCCGGTTTTCGTCCGATGAAGTTCCTCGTCTTCTTCTTTAGTGCTGGGGGCCATCTTGCCTGTGGGCATGTGAAACACCCACAGGGACTTTAGATGGCCCAGCATGCACTGCCGTTACTCGCGCGTGCGCAGTAACGGCTCATCTGCCGAGATCTCACGAGATTTCGGCAGATGCGGCCGAAATCTCGGGAGATTTCGGAAGATGTGGCCGAAATCTCGCGAGATTTCGGAAGATGCCCGCACTGACTCCTGGGATCAATGACACCAGATCCCAGGAGACAGTGCGGCGTGACGACGATCGACGCAAGACCCCGCCCGCCGCCGCAGAGGGAGAAGACCGGAAGTCTTCAATTACAAGGTAAGTAAAAAAAAAAAAAAAAAAAAAAAAACATTTCATTTAGTACTCTTTGCCTGATTTGGAAGGCAAAGAGATTTACTAAATGAAATGAGTGCAGAACCGCTTTAACTACGATGGGCAGACAGGAAATAATTAGCCAGTTCTCTACTGATCTGTGCTGAAATAAGTCAAGACTGCAATGTGTAGGCTATAGGTGAAGTGGGGTCTTTCAAAGGGTCTGAAAGTTCATTAAGATCCCTTTCACACCAAGGGCATTTTGCAGGCGCTATAGCGTTAGAAATAGCACCTGCAATCCGCCCTAAAACAGCTGCACCATTGTCTCCAGTGTGAAAGCCGGAGGGCTTTCACACTGCAGCGGTGCGCCTTGCCAGCAGCTTCTTTGGAGCGGTGAAGGAGCGGTGTGTTTACCGCTCCTCCACCGCTGCTCCCCATTGAAATCAATGGGGCAGCGCTGTAATACTGCCGGAAAAACGCCACTATTGCAGCGTATTGCCGAGGGTTTTAATCCTTTCTCTGCCGCTAGCGGGGGTAAAAGTGCCCCCGAAATGCGCCTCAAATCCGAAGGTAAAACGTGTTTTACCGCCGACGCTGTGGGCGGCATGGTGTGAAAGGGGTCTAAATGGTAACTGCCAGGACTGGAATATTGGGGCTGTCATTGCTGATTTATTTTTGGGTGTGCAAACCTCAGGGCTGTCATCCTGATTCATGCTTCACTTCTTGGTGAGTCACTGACGTGGATCAAACATGCATATCAGGTATTGGGACATATATGCTACTTCTGGGTCAGTACTTCCTTAAGTGTAATGAAGCACGGATAAAAGATGAAAGTACAAGACTATACACCAGGCCAATGGCCCAGTTTACTGTCCTTTAGACTTTGAAGGGGCCGGGCTGTGGCCAGTGTGAGTAGAAAATGCCCTGGGAGTAAATGCCAATGGCATTAGTGGGAGGAATGTTGCCCCATTGCTGATGTCTTTGGGGGGGAAAGTGCCTTGTATCAGAGGCAGGAATAGTACCTATAGGGCCAAATATAGGCAAGCAAAGGGCCGCATCTGGCCCCCGGGCCACAGTTTGGAGACCACTGCTATACACCTTCAAAAGCATCAGTGAGAGCTTCCACATTATAGTCCAGACAGATTCTGTTTAAGGGGCAATCATAAATTATTACAAGTAAAACAACTCACCTGCTGAGGAGCCTGAGACAGTGCATAGATTTGTTGAGAATGGGACTGATACAGAGGCTGCTGGGATTGAATACCAGGAGACAGATGTCCACTCAAATTGAATTGGTTCATCTAATGAAAAATAAAATATAAATAACCGTGTACATACAAATTAAATTTGCTATGATGCAGTTGCAACATATTACCACTTACATTGGATCCATGTGAACTCATGGTATTAAGACCAAGAATGCTTTGCTGCAAGCTGACAGGTATATGAATCATTTGTCCGGGCACTGTGCTGGCCAGCTGACCTACATATAAAAAAAAAAAAAAGCAACAGATCACATAACAGGCATTATTTAACACAGCTGGATCAGATTTTACTAGTGTGACACTCCATATACCTGGTTGTTGTATGACCGAGTTCTGTGAAGGAAGACTGTACTCCATCCTGTTACCAGTCATCTGCTGTAACCTGGGTACATCCACAGAAGTCAGCCATGACAAAGACTGTAAGTCGTTAGGAAGGTCATCATTTTGCATTTGTGAAGCATCTGAAGCTGTAAGTCTACAAGTATTGAGAAGAAAAGGAAAATAAAAATAATGAAATTAAACCAATCATGTTTAGAAAAAAAAAAAAAATTCTATATATACACAGTGCCTTGAAAATAAAAGTGGCACATAATTGTGAAGTGGAAGGAAAATGATAAATGCAAACATTTTTTTACAAATAAATATGTGAAAAGTGTGGTGTGCATTTGTATTCAGCCCTCCTGAGTCAATACTTTGTAGAACCACTTTTCGCTGCAATTACAGATGCAAGTCTTTTTGGGAATATCTCTACCAGCTTTGCACATCTAGAGTGACATTTTTGCCCATTCTTCTTTGCAAAATAGCTCAAGCTCTGTCAGATTGCATGGAGTCTTGCCACAGATTCTCAATTTGATTTAGGTCTGGACTTTGACTGGGACATTCTAACACATGAATATGCTTTGATCTAAACCATTCCATTGTAGCTCTGGCTGTATGTTTAGGGTCGTTGTACTGCTGGAAGGTGAACCGCCAACCCAGTCTCAAGTCTTTTGCAGACTCTAACAGGTTTTCTTCTAAGATTGCCCTGTATTTGGCTCCATCCATCTTCCCAGTGGCGAAACTTTCAGGGTCGCAGCAGTCACACTTGCGACTGGGCCCTGGCGTTCTGCCACTATGTGGGGCCCCAAGACCCAGCACCTCCCCCTGCACTTCTGGCTGTCAATTTAGAATGCAGTGGGGGGAGTTGGGAGGTGATCGGCAGCTCTATGGTGCCCGTGAGCCGCGGGATCTCCCTGGGGCTTGTACAGGGGAACCTCTGGAAGAAGGGGGCAGCTGTCTGGGGACCCTGATGTAAGAGGGGGGGGCTCTCTGAGGACCCTGATGTAATGAGGGGCTCTCTGGGGACCCTGATGTAAGGGAGGGCTCTCTGGAGACCCTGATGTAAGGGAGGGCACTCTGGGGACCCTGATGTAAGGGGGGATCCGCACTCCATATGTAACAATATTTTATATATATATATATATATATATATATATATATATATATATATATATATATATACACACACATATATATTATATACATGTGTATGCCCGCTCAAGCATATGGCTTTCTTTACTTCGCTGCTATGGGCCTGAGATCTTTTGGAGATATAGCAACGCCCCTTCATGGTTTCTTGCACCGGGGCCGTGAATATTCTAGTTACGCCTCTGTATCTTCCCATCAACTCTGACCAGCTTCCCTGTCCCTGCTGAGGAAAAGCATCCCTACAACATGATGCTTCCACCACCATGTTTCATGGTGGGGATGGTGTGTTCAGGGTGATGTGCAGTGTTAGTTTTCCGCCACACATAGCATTTTGCTTTTAGGCCAAAAAGTTCAATTTTTGTCTCATCTGCACCTTCTTCCACATAATTGCTGTGTCCCCCTCATGGCTTCTCACAAACGGGACTTCTTATGGCTTTCTTTCAACAATGGCTTTTGTCTTGCCACTCTTCCATAAAGGCCAGATTTGTGGAGTGCACGACTAATAGTCCTGTGGACAGATTCTCCCACCTGAGCTGTGGATCTCTGCAGCTCCTCCAGAGTTACCATGGGCCCTACTGGCTGCTTCTCTGATTGATGTTCTCCTTGCCCGGCCTGTCAGTTTAGGTGAACGACCAGGTCTTGGTAGATTTGCAGTTATGCCATTTTCGGATGATGGATTGAACAGTGCTCCGTGAGACGTTCAAAGCTTGGGATATTTTTTTATAACCTAACCCTGCTTTAAACTTTATCCCTGAACTGTCTGGTGTGTTCCCTGGCCTTCATGATGCTGTTTGTTCACCTAAGGTTCTCTAACAAACCACCGAGGGCTTCACAGAACAGCTGTGTTTATACTGATATTAAATTACACACAGGTGGACTCTATTTACCAATTAGGTTACTTCTGAAGGCAATTGGTTTCACTAGATTTTAGTTATGGATATCAGAGTAAAGGGGCTGAATACAAATGCATGCCACACTTTTCACATATTTATTTGTAAAAAATGTTGAAAACCATTTATCATTTTCCTTCCACTCCACAATTACATGTGCCACTTTGTGTTTGGTCTATCGCATAAAATTCCAAAAAATACATTTACGTTTTTTGTTGTAACATGAAAAAAATGTGGAAAATTTCAAGGGGGTATGAATACTTTTTCAAGGCAATGTGTATATATATATATATATATATATATATATATATATATATATATATATATATATATATATATATATGTGAATATCAAGTAGTCATTTGCTTGTCATATAGCACAAGCATATTTTTATTAATATTTCACAATACTAGTGGGTTATTTTGTTTACCGTCCCTTGGAAACTGCTTCAACCTGATCTCAAAACTAAAGTTTAAGATCCCTGCTGCTGTGGCTTTGTATTCTCTCAGCTCAATTTTACATTAATCAAGTTTACACAAGGCAAGTCTCTCTGTCCTATTTCTTCTTCTTTTTTTTGCTATATAACTGTGCTATACATATTTAAACAATTTTCTGTATCTGTATTAGCCTCTTTTCTACTACCAGAATGTCTGTTGCTGTATATGGTAATTGCATCATAAAAGGTTCAATATACTGTTGATCTCTGTTAATAATAATTGTCTTGAGAATGCATTAACGGTGTATTGTTTCATACAGTATAAGGAAACATGGAACACAATCCTCATTTTTCCGTTTTTTCTTTTTGTTCTTTTAGTATTACACTTTCAATACAAATGATTGGTAAGCAATGCTGGTTATAGAACATGACTGGACAAATTGTATAGTATACTGATTCATCATAAATCAACAAAACACACCTGAGCATTTTTACATGATCAATTTAACAGGTATTTGCTATGAAGCATTGAATTCTGGTCTATATCTGCCTTCAATTAAAATGTGAGTCATTAAAACATACAGAATTACATTGTTAAAACAAGCATATAACTATTCAATCAGAATAGTAATGTATTGAGCTAAAACACATCTTCTAAGCTGTCCCTGCCTCCTCCAGGTCATGTAGTGCCAGCCTGAACATTTTAGATTGGATTGTGATCAGTCATCAGGGAAAGTGGTTTTGTAGCATGAGTGTTCTCTGTTCCAGGACATAATATCCCTTTGCAATTTTGCAGTATAAAAAGGCTGAAGTGTGAGCGAGAGGACACGGCTGACCTTTATTCCTGCTCTCTCATTGGCTGAATCATAAACAAACTAGATCAAACAACATCATTTGAAAGCTGGGCAGGCCTGGCTGCTTTGCAACAGTTGGTTCTGTTATTGAATGATTGCCCATTGTGTCCACAAACGGCTAGAGCCGACTGACACGTGTCTCTATTGTTTTGTTTTTAGGTTAATTGTTTCTCTTTTTCATCATCCTCCCCCTCTTCTTTACCCCTCTCTACAGACCCTGCATTAATCTAGCTGAATGACAGCAGACAAGTAACGCACAAAAACGTGCCATCTGCCACCCGCCTGGTGCCTACTGGCCTGAAAGAGGGAGCTCGTGATTTTTCTTATTTTGAATCGAAAGGTCGGATGAGTGGTGTGAAGAGTCAAAACCCTGTGCGAATACCTCCTGTCATGTGGCAAACCTCCTTCCAGGCCTGTAAAGCACTATCAAACATTGTGTTAACATATAACAGGGCAATGCTCACTATAGAGCTCACAGGATCACAAAATGTTACTTAATAAAGCTGCTTTTTTCACTAGCGCTGCCATAATCTCATTATACCAATATGCTGCTCATATCAGCTGGGTTGCAGGTTTGGTTAACCATTCAGTCATTCTGTAATGCTCAACTGATGATAAGAATTGTATTGTTTGTATTTGTTACATACTCTCTATAGGGAAAAGTGACACGTATATCAGGAGAAGCCAGGGGACAGTGTATTGTTCAATAGATTCTACAGCTTTTCTATGCTCGGGCATATATGTATACTGATTCAACTCAACATTTGGATTAATAAATAAATGTACAAATTGAAGTAACCATCAGCAACCAGATAGAATTGCACGTTTACTAATCTGAGTTTATTAAATAAAATCTGGTTAGTTGCTATGGGGTACATTTCATTACTGGTAACATACAGGCATACCCCACTTTTAAGTACACAATGGGGTTTATTTACTAAAGCTGGAAAGTGCGAAATCAGGCTCACTTCTGCATAGAAACCAATGAGCTTCCAGGTTTTATTACTAAAGCTTAATTGAACAAGCTGGGGTTAGAAGCTCATTGGTTTCTATGCAGAAGTGAGCCTGATTTTGCACTTTCCAGCTTTAGTAAATAAACCCCATTGTGTACTTAAAAGTGGGGTATGCCTGTAGACCACGCTGGTAGGTTATTTGTTTCCTATCTAAATTGGCTCTAGTATGTGTATGTATGTAAGTATGTCCGTGATATAGGGACCTTAGATTGTAGGATCCTTGAGAGCAGGAGCTGATGTGAATGTACAATATGTAAAGCACGGTGTAAATTTTCAGTTCTATAGAACATACATCCATGCAATGTACTGGCTTCCCTCACTGAGATCTAGCTAGGGTACAATAAGGGTACCGAGGCGATACCCACAGTTATATTATTTTTTGATCTCAGCTAGAAACTCATCAGTTAAATACAGGTAGGGGTCTGTTACTAGCAGTTTCTGTAGCTAAATAGCCAGTTAACATATAACCCAGTTCTAGAAGAACAAATTCAAGCATTTATACATAAAAATCAGGCCATTTAGGGGACGTAGAGGCTTGCAGTTGGTTCCAGGAATTTACCCAAGGTGCTGCTGCAAACAGTCATGTGATTATCTTTTCCTAAAGAAATTGGAATAATTATTTTAGCCCCCTGTTCACATCGGGGGGACTTGTCATGCGATTTGACAGATCAAATTTGACAAGTTGCATGACAAGTCACACCCTATTTCTGGCTATGGGACCGTTCAAAAAGGTGCGACTCCGTCTTGCATTAACTTTGAAAAGGCTCCTGCACTATTTTTGGCAATTATATGTGTGAATTGCATTCACATCTGTGCATAAAATTGCACAGATATAGGCAAGCCGCATATGAAATCACATTGACCATCAGGCTTTGAAATGGCGCTGAAGTAGTGCGATTTCAAAACCGCATTCGGTGTGAACTGGGGTTACTGTGCATGAGTCAGTAATCTAACTGGGAGAAGTCCTTAAGGGCACTTTCACACTGGGTTGGGCGGGGGCGATAAAGCAACGCTATTTTTAGCAGCACTTTATCATAGTTTTAGCGGCGCTTTACGGCCGCTAGCGGGGCACTTTTAACCCCCGCTGTTACCAAATCGCTTTGCAGCCACTTCGGCGGCACTGCCCATTGATTTCAATGGGCAGGGGGTGCGTAAGGAGCGGTGTAAACACCACTCCTAAAGCGCCTCAAAGATGCTGTTTGCAGGACTTTTTTTAACGTCCCACAAGCGACACCGCTCGGGCTTTCATACTGGAGTGACAGGAGCTTTACAGGTGCTATTTTTAGCGCTAAAACACCTGTAAAGCGCCTCAGTGTGAAAGTAGCTTAGGGCTACCTTATGGGGCAAGAACAAGTTCTTTGGGCTGTCAGAAGCACTAATTACCAAACACATGTCATTTTTGCCCCTAGTTTGATCTATTATGTTTCTTATCCCTATATGAACTAGTCATATTCTACAGCTTCCAAAATGTGCTACTTTACTTTCACTATACTACTAAAATAAAGTCCAGTAATATAACAATCACAATCAACAACCACATTTATTATTTTCACATAGACACACAATGAGATATATATATATTTATATAATATACATCCTAACCCTCTTGTATCGAATTGTCTCCCTTTATAAAGTGCCGTGCAAACTGTTGGCTCTATATAATAATATAAATAATATGCACACACACATGTGGGGGACGTGGGTACCAATACATATAATTAAGGCTCCTGTTCTTGGTATTCAAATATCATCTAGTTTTAAACTCAATTTATTACGTTTTTCATCAGACAAATTAATGACATTGATGAATTATTCCTAGAAAAGTAATCATGTAAGCTACACATGAAAGGAAACAAGGAACACAGGAAAAATAAGGCATACTTTTCCCATAAAAGAGGGGATAACAATTTATGCATCATAGATGTAACATAGAGTAACGTGTATATAGCACAGATATCAAACCATAACCTGTATATAAACAACAGGCTAGGCCTACTCAGCTGTGAGAGGGCAGTAAAACAATTGCGTATGGGGGATGTTTGTTTGCTAGTGAAGCAGGTATCCCCATATGTCAATGATGGCAAACCTTGGCACCCCAGATGTTTTGGAACTACATTTTCCATGATGCTCATGTGCTCTGCAATGTAGTTGAGCATCATGGGAAATGTAGTTCCAAAACATCTTGGGTGCCAAGGTTTGCCATAACTCCCCTATGTGGTTATACTCAGATTCATATTAGGTGGGGAGGGTTACAACTCAAGAGGCAGAAAATAGTAGGATGAAAGTCAAAAGGAAAAAGTACCACTGTTATATAATATGGGAGACGGAGGAAAGAAGATCAATGTGTAAAAGAAGAAAAAAAAAAACTAAAAATAAATAACATTTTTAAGACAAAGATTAGCAACTAAACTATATATTAGCAACTCATTCAGAGCCTAACACCACCTGGAATCCACCCATACTGGCTGGCTTAAGATGAGTGAACCTCACTATCTATAGGACATTCATTTAAGGTATGTTGTGAATTCAGAGATAGTCTGAAATGAGACCACATAGTCCATTCTTTCCATTTCACAGCTGGCATCTAGCGCACACGCCCAATCCATTAACAAGGGATTAGTGGGTTGTCACCCGTTTTCAGAGATAATAGTTCTTGCGGAGGTTTGATTTGTTTGTATGAACCAGAGATCAAGTAGAGTAGAGTACGTTGAGGGGTATTATGTATCTTATCGCTTGCCAGTTTGTGGTGTATTTGCAGGATTTTGACCCAAAAATGGGTCATTCTTGGGCATGTCCCCCAAATGTGAGTAATTGTTCCAAAAGCAGAATGGCATCTCCAATACAATAGAGATGCCATGGAGATAGATGGGTTCATGTGGTGTCAAATTGTAGAACAATGATACCACCTAGATAGGATTTTATAGTTGCATTCTTGGGCTCTGGAGGATAAAGAGGTTTTGTGATATCAGTATTTTGTCCCAGTCAATGTCATCTGAAATGACGTTAAGTTCCTTTTCCCATTTAGCAAGAAAATGTGGAGCCTGTTGGAAAGACTCCCTAAATAACAGTCGATGTTAGGATGTTGAAGTAATTATCAAAGTCTGCGTGTGACCTATTGATAGCAATTAGCTGGGGCACGTGGTAGTTTACTCTGAAATAGAGCATGTTAAAGAAGAGTCCAGTTAGCCATGATCCCTGTCAAAAAGTGGGACTGGGTTAAGGTTGGGACAGGGCTGAGGACATATAGTATTTACTCTATAAAATAGCTTGTGTGGCTGAGGTTTCATAACAATGGAATTCTCAAAAAAAAAAAAACTCTTTCATGGCACTCTCAGCAGTCTTCGCCTTTGAGTGTTCCAAGTCACTGCGGACATAATTTGACATCCAGATAACTGTGGATTCAGTCGAAACAAACCCTTGGGTCAACAAATTTTACAATCTATACTCTGCCATGGGAAAAAACAGCAATTGGTCAAGATTTTCGAACCTCTTACATTTCTGTTTTACCAAGAGCTCTTGTAGGGGTTGTCTGCTCAGTCCCCAAAGATATAAGATTGTCACCAGATCCAACTGATCGTGCAGTGCTCATCTCACGTCTCTGGGCACCCTAAGAGATTTTGGTGGGTACTCTGGACTATTCTGTCACACCCTGGTATTGATACAGTATATCAGAGAATCATGATTAGGAGGAATGAATATTGTATAAGCTTGATCTCAAACTATTAAACACATACTGTATCCAAACATTGGTGAATAGGTGAATTTGTTCCCTTGTAGACCTGAGCACTTGTCAAGGTAAATAAGCTCAACTACATGCCTGTAGGCTGGGTTCACACCAGAATGGCATCCATTTATCCTATTGTTCTGTTAATAGTATACATGTGTGTTAAAGATTAAATTCATTTGTTTTGAGTGGAAAAATGCAGGTAGCGCACTCAAATGCAGTATTCATGATTTTTTGCAAATGCAACAGATTAGAGTGCATGAGTTCAATTGAAAACAATGTATTTTTTTCTTGTCAATGCATTTTTCCAGGTTTGCAAATACTCTAAAATGCATATCCACTAATAGGATGTGAAGAAGCCCATAAAAAGGTACCCTGTTTAACCCATTGTGTCCAACATGAGGGCTGCGGTCTGCAAATGACCGGCCAGTACTCAATACTCCAGTCTACTTTGGACGTGACTGTGGTCTGGCACATTGGGCAGCACAGATTTCCAGTGGCTTTGGTTGGCCTGTCAGTGACAACTGTGGTTCAATACTTAACCCAGTTGCTAAATTGTTTAGATCCTGGAATCAGGATCTTGCTGCAGAGCACTCCATATGCTCGACCTGTAGTAGCATAATACAATGCAATACAATACAGAATATATGTGTAAAAATAAGTTCCAGCTAAAGCCCTTCACACTTGGCAATTTGGAATCACCGGAAGAATCGATGCGGTTCTGCCCACGATTCCAAACCGCAATAACACACGGGACACACCTTGGGATGACATTCATCCATAACCAAAGTCAGCATGACTCAGGCCTGCCACCTGCTCCCTCATCACATGATTTGACGGACAGCAGTGGGAGCTACACACGTTTCAGAGCTGCACCAAGTTTAGCTGAACTTCAACAAGCAAAGCATTTAAGTAATACAACATCGGTGCATGCAGTCTCAACCGAAAAGAGAGTGGATTTGAGAAGAAAGGATAAAATAGGATACTTACTGCCAATAAAGCTAACAAACCATAGATTTTTGCTGCACCAAAATCCAGTGTCCCAATCAGGGTGTAAGAAACTGCTCACAGCTTCAGAGCCACTTGGCAAGTCTGACTTTGAGGAAGTGCCACAAAGCTTTCACAGAGCTGGCAATACTTCAGCACCAACACACTGCTTCTTTTCTTGCCTCAGGAGATTAGTACCATGTCCAATAAGGATCAGAATAATACACAAAATGGGTCTGCACAACCATTCCAAATTCAACCCTCTGTGTACAACTTTAGATTGATGTATTAAAGCAGCCTTTTTCAACCAGGGTGCAACAGGGGTTCATTTCCCTTACGCTATCCAAAATGAAGAAAAAATGTGCTACTTTAAATCTGGAACTATGGGCAAAATTACATGTATGATGCTGTCTCTCACTAGCATTATAGTTTTTGTCCTTCTGAGTCTTCCCTATAACATAGTTTTTTTACTTATTGATCCTGCCAACAGATCCATTATTTTTCCAATAACTTTAACAGGATGACAACACTGTTCCTTCTGCAGTGAAATTGTGTAGCGGCATTACCATTGCGTGGACAGAGTAGCCTTAGGTGGACATCTTATGGACTCTAACGTATTTAGAGCCAAAACTATTTCTATTTTAGATAGAGTATGTAATGGTTAAAACCCTAGTGGGTTTTCATTTTCTGTGTACACTGCATTAGGCATGTGCTGTGCAGTGTACACTCTGGCTCTTTCCACCATTTGTAAGATGGAGTGTAGAGACCGGTGTAGGGGGACAAACGAAATGCTGTGCACATATGCAGGAGTTGCATCAGAGGTCGTCCAATGATTAAAAGGGATGACGGGGTCCCAGATGTAGTGGCAGAGGTGATGAAGGCTGGGGCCAGAGAACTGAATGACAGCCTTGATTGGCCAATGCTGAAAAGGGGCACAATTGTAAGGAAAGCTTTTTTACTCCTTTTGGAAAAAAAGTTTAAAGTGTACATAACAGGAAAATAAAAAAGAACACATGTTGTACACCTATGCAATACATGCAAAATGTCCCCATGCTTTATCCCTCATACTGCAAGTAAAGATCCTGGCAGAAACTGGACTGCACCCAGCTCCTAATTTCCTCTTATGTGCTGACAACACAGTACTTTTGCTACCCTGAAATTGAAAGGCATGTTGTCAGCTGCATAGTGCTAATTGGCTGAACTACAGAATAGCCTACCCTCTCCTCTCCATAACTTGGTGGGGAAGGGTTATGTGGTCTAAGGTAAAAATTTGGCAGGACAGATTAGACTCCTTGAGATAACACAGAGTGCATAGGATATGCATTGCAGTAAAACACATGCAGGATAATACATTCTTGCAACCACATACTGTGGTGCAGCACCATTCATTTTAACTGATACACCAATGCACTTACACAGGGGTCTCTAAACTACAGCCAGTGGGCCACATCCGTCCCAGTACAAGATTTTATCCGGCCTTCAGCAACTGTTCATAAAAATACCCTGGCTGGATGGGAGCGGATCAGCTATTGCAATAGCTGTAACAGCCATGACCCCCCCTAATGCAGATCCCCCCATCCCCCGGCATCTTAGCAACCAATTATGTGAATGCTCTACTCCCAAATTCACAGGATTAGACTTGATTTGTCCAATCCTGCTGTTTGTAAGTTGGGGGGTGGGGCTCTGCCAGGCACACATTGGATAAAGGGGGGGGGGGGGGGCTCTGCCAGGTACACACTGGATGTACACATTGAAGGGATGAAAGGGGGGGCTCTTATGGGCGCACATTGAAAGGGAAGGCTCTTATGGGCACACACGCTGGATGACAGGGGAGGCTCTAATGGGTACACCTGGGTAAAAGGAGGGGACTCTGACTCTGATGGGCACACCTGGGTGAAAGGGGGAGACTCCGATGGGCACACCTGGGTGAAATGGGGGGACTCTGATGGCCACACCTGGGTGGGGGGGGGCGGACTCTGATGGCACTTGAAACAGATGCAATCTTTGACACAGTTCCTTCACAGCATAAAGTCCATTTATTTAGAATAGTCAGAGGTAAAAAAAATCCAGAAAGCAAGCAGCTTACATTTTCCAGCCCTCACAGTGATCGTCAGTCCCCAGCTCTCTTCTCTGCCCCTTCAGCACTCACTGGAGCACCAGGCTGTGCAGGGGGCAGAAGCAGTTGGCTTAGGCTCACAGTGGAGTGCTGAGAGGCTGAGCCAGCTGCCAGTCAGGCATCTAGGTGGATCCCAACATTAACCACTTCAAAACTGGACACTTTCATCCCCTTCCTGCTCAGGCCAATTTTCAGCCTTCAGTGCTGTCACAATTGGAAAGACAATTACTCAGTCATGCAACACTGTACCAAAAACAAAAATTGTATCATTTTTAGAGACAGCTAGAGCTTTCTTTTGGTGCCATTTATTCACCACTGGGTTTTAAATTTTTTGCTATATAAACAAAAAGATACTGAAAATTTTGAAAAGAAAAACTTTTTTCTTCATTTCTGTTATAAAATTGTGCAAATTATTAAATATATATAATTATAATTAAATATATTATTTAGTCTGTGTGAAAGTTATAGAGTCCACAAACTATTGGTCATAAATTGATCAATCCTGATATACTCTTGGCCTAGCTCATTTCTTGCAGCCCTAAAATGTCAGGATAATAAGATGTAGTAAGAGGCATGGCAAGTTTTTTGAAGCTGTAATTTTTTGTCACACCACACTACTACAATGCACCCCAATGCACTTGCCCTGCAGCAAATCACAATGCATGGTATTATTAAAATTCACACAAAATAGTGCCTTTTCAAATGATGTCTTGTTGTAGTGCTTTGGCAGCCCAATAAAATAAATGGGCTGCCTTAACCACTTGCTTACTGGGCACTTAAACCCCCTCCTATCCAGACCAATTTTCAGCTTTCAGCGCTGTCGCACTTTGAATGACAATTGCGCGGTCATACAACACTGTACCCAAATGAAATTTTTATAATTTTTTCCCCCAAATAGAGCTTTCTTTTGGTGGTATTTGATCACCATCACCTGCGATTTTTATTTTCTGTTAAAAATGTTTTTTTTTATTTATTTTGTTATACAAATTTAAAATGGGTAATTTTTGTTCGTCATCGATGTACGCTGATGAGGCAGCAGTGACTGGCACCAATAGGTGGCAGTGACGGGCACTGATGGGTGGCAGTGATGGGCACTGATGGGTTACACTGATAGGCAGCACTTTTAGGTGGCACTGATTGGCAGCACTGGTGGGCATTGATAGGTGGCACTTGTGGGCATTGATAGGTGGCAATTGTGGGCATTGACAGGTGGCACTTATGGGCATTGACAGGTGGCACTTGTGGGCATTCACAATTGGTATACATGAGGCATAATTACCTCTGACTTTTAGGGGACCGATGTCCCTTTAAAATGAGCCGGTGATTGGCTTTTTTTTTCTCCTCCGCTGTCAGCGTGAGGAGAAAAAAAAACGATCACCGAGTTTTTGTTTTGATCATGTGATCAGCTGTCATTGGCTGACAGCTGATCACATGATAAGGCTGTTAGCTGTCCCTTACTCGGATCGCTAATCACCCGAGTCTCAGTGACTCGTGATCACGGCGCGTGCAGGGAGCGTGCACAGGGGAGGACGTCATATGGCCATCAAAAGATTGTGGGGTGTGGGCCAGGTCTACCTCGCCCATGTACGTAGGGTAACAGCTTGCCCAAAGGCGTGCTCAACAATGCCCATTACCAGGTGCAAGCTGCGGTCATGTGAGAAATTAAACATTTAAGCTGGCCATACATTATACAATTTTCTTGTTCAATTTCCTTTAGACTTACCTTCAACTATGTACTGCAAGGGACTGCGGGATTGGAATACACCAGAACCCAACATGCACCCTTTGAATGACTTCAGACCAGGCTCAAAGCAGTTGAAACAACTTTACTGATGGGACTTTAATGAAACCGCATGACAGGCAAATGTCTCCTAACTAACCCCGACTGTACCTGCACAGGTGGAGTCCTTATAGGTAAAGTCCATAATTGGGAGATCCAGAGTGGTAGTGTCCATAATTGTGTTGTCCCGACAAGTTGACATCCCTGTTGTGGACAATAGGTCCCAGCAACCCTCTTCTTCTTCAATAGTTCCCTTGCCACAGGGACCCGGACCTCTCTACTTTAATAATACATAGGTTGGGTGGGTGGACCCCAAAAAAGCTCACAAACTAACCCTGAGAAGTCTGTAAAACATTAACACCTTTTCCCTGACTTGGGCAGCCAAGCTGGCTAGCTAACTCACAGTAGGCAACCTTCCTACAGGTTAAACATAACAGGTCTTAGTCACAACAAACATTCCAGCTTTTTTAAACTTTTAAAGGTCCTTAGCCTAGTTTATGCGGTAATACTTTAAAAAGGCTGACTGGTTCACTTTATGAGACAATTGATAAAGCAGGCTAATATACGCCTCGGCTTCTGCTGCCAATGCTGAATGTGATTAAAACAAGTTGCTTTACTCCTTTTTTATTATCTGTAATGTTTTTATTTATTTTTTATTTTTTTATATGCATGGCAGTGTGACCTGCCTAAAGTGGAACTTTACCCATAACAACTTGGTAAAAAAAGTAATGTTTTTTAGCAAGGAACATCCATTCCACATTAATAATTTTGCTACCAAAATTAGTGTGTGCTGTAAATTGTCTCCACCATTGTTCCTGTCTCTTCTTGCTGGAGGCTGCCATTTTGGTGAAGCCCGGAAGCCCCTGAGCAACACTGAGGCTGGGTTCACAGCATTGTGCATTTGCGGGTTCCCCGCATCCAATTCGCAATAGCAGGAGATTTTGACTGGCTCTCTATGGAGCCGGTTCACATATCTCTGCCGCAGCTCCGGTGCAAATTTGCACAGGAGCCCTGTGCGTCTTTTGGTCCATTTCAGGTCCGAATTCAGCCAAAAATTTGGGTTGAAATCGGACCTGAAAAGGTGAACCAGGACGCACCGGACCCCTGCTGGTAGCCACATGCGGCGATGGTGTGAACCCAGCCTAAATCTTTAGGTTGTCAGCAGATCGACCTCTACATTTTTCGACACAAAATAGAGAGCAACCGATCATGTGCAGAGCAGGGTGAGATAGTGTATTACTGGATTTTAAACAGTATAGGCACTTTTTGTAATGATTTACATAGCTATACCTGCAAAAGGGGCTATCCTGAAGTAAGCTATTAGGACTTAATTTTCTGCCCTCTTGGATGTGGCAAGCTGGCTGTGACTTCCTTTAACACTGGCTTCCCACTGTGCACCTGCGAGTAGTGCTGCACTTTCTCAATGGACCCGCAGACTCCTGGGACCTGTAATGTGTCCCAGAAGATTGCGGGCATGGGGGGAGGAGGCTGAACTTCTGCTCGGCTTGCCTAGGTGAGCCAAGCGAAAGTTGAGCAGGTACCAGTCAGAAATAGAACTGCTCCAAGAAAACAAAAATGAAACATCCAATTGTGGTAGAAGAGGGGGAAGGAGGAAAAGCAGAACTTCCCTTTTTAGGTGAAGTTCTGCTTTAAAGTAAGTTGAAAAATAAAAGACTTACTGACTAGATCACCAGATGAAAATAAAAGAAAAAAGCTTAACCACTTCAATACTGAACACTTTCACCCCCTTCCTGCCCAGGCCAATTCTCAGCTTTTAGCGCTGTTGCATTTTGAATGACAATTGTGCCGTCATGCAACACTGTACCCAAACTAAATTTTTATCATTTTTTTTCACACAAACAGAGCTATCTTTTGGTTGTATTTACTCACCACTGTTTTTTTTTGTAATAAATTAAAAAAATAATTAGTTTTTCTTTGTTTCTCTTATAAAATTATGCAAATAATCTTTCTTAATAAATTTGGGCCAAACTGTATTCTGTTACATTTCTTTGGTGAAAATAATACAAATCAGTGTTTATTATTTAGTCTGTAGCAAAGTTATAGACTTCATAAACTATGGTATATATCTGAAAATTGATCAGTCATGATGTGCTCACGACCTATATCCTTTCTTGAGGCCCAAAAATACTTTTTTTCACAATTTTTTGGGAACATGAAAAAATGTAAAAATATTTTTTTCTTTATTCTTTTATTTTTACATACTGTCACCAGTGCAGTGGCATCACACAATACTGGCAGTGGCCAAGTACAGTGATCAGTCATTGGCTGTATCCAGTGGACACAGCCAGTGACAGATCATGCTGCAGGATGTCATATGCCATCCATCCAAAAAGATGAATGTCCTGCCTGGCCTATAGACAAATGCCAGTTAAACGATTAAAGAAGAAACAAATGCAGCCACTGCTTCTAAGAACTGGTAAGCTGCAATTTAATTTTTGTTTTTGGGTTTAATATTCCTTTAATTCTACTCATACTGAAATTTCAGTCCCAAGTAAAAATATCTTGTAAAAGTAAATTTTCCCTTTCACTTTTTTTTAATGTGATGGTCTCAGGGACAGTAGCAAAAGATGAAAGCAGAGAACCCTGTTGCAGAGATTACAAACGGGCTCTTTCACAGTTGTACAATTTAGTAATGCAAATGCCCAGCTAAAAGGTCTGTTTCTGCTTGCTGATACACTAGGACACACATGCAAACTTAATTATCATTCAGACCTATTGTAATTAACTGGTTTCTGACTAAATCAGTAAATAAGAATGAACGAGCATTTCATCACTTTTCCACTGAAGTTTATGAAGCTGGACAAAGACCAGATCCCTTTTCATGTAGCATAAGATATGTTGTGCTTGTTACAGCAGTTATTAACAGAAACTGCCGTGACATCATTTAAGGCTTGAGTAACCATTCCCTAAATATGCTTTGACTGCTGCAAGAGATGTTCTCCCAGAGATCTCCACACAGTGGCAAATTCACACAGTCCTTCTCTTAATTGGGAGCCATTCTCTTGGCGATGTAATGTGGGACTGCACAGCAACCCCGCAGCGATGTTCGGGCCCCGTTATGTGCTATGGTGACAGGGCAAGTGTAAACAGCACTCATACAAAGTGACAGCTCTATTCTTTTCTCTGTCAGGCCCCATGAAAAAAACTTGCCATTATTTACGCCACTCTCTCAGGAACAATCACAACTACTGCAGAAGAAATACAATGTGGGTACAGGTTTACAGAGAAGAAAACACCATACTATGCAGTTTCTTCCATATCATGCATACAGTGCAAACCACCCAGATACAAAGCACTAAATACTAATGGGCTGTGCAAGAAAAAAGTACCAATAGAACCAAAGTTAATTGCACGTTTAAAATATGCCACGTTTTAATATTTTTATTAGATACATGAAAACAAACATATAAAACGATATGATGTTCACTTTAAAAGTCAACCCCACCTCAATCCACTATCATAGTTTAACATGGTTGATGGCAAGTTCAATATGTTGATGACTTCTTATATTACCTGGGAACTGCAGTGGCAAGATATCAAAAAGTAAATTCCAAGTTCTACTCAATTGCCCTGGCATTACAGAGCCAACTACTGGTATCATGTTCTCTTAAACCATTCTTCGTGATGCAGTAAAAAATGATACCAAGTAAACTATGGCCAGTACAAAGGGAAGGAGACACTAGCTACTGTTTGTAGAGTCACCGAGATCTATAACAGACTAGAAACGGATCCAGTTTTCTGGTGTCCACCCACTATATCTGTTTTGTATAAAAGTTAAATGCCAAGACTGAGCTTTCCAATGACTGTTCATGCAATGTGATTTAATTGCATGGTATGGTTATAAAGGTATAACTTCTACCCCTTGTGTCACCTGATGCTGTTTTTGGATTACCTGAACTTTTACAGACTGGGATATGTATCCTTGTATGACTTTATGCTATCTAACAATTTCTGTAAAATTCTACTTTTCCTCTTAACTGTTGGTTTTGTTTTCTGTTAAAATTTCAATAAAAAACTTTTGAAAGCAAAAGTTAAATGAAATGAATTCCATAAAGATATTGTGCCTTGAACCAATAACAGAATGCGATGACGGATGATACTAATATCTTTAGAACACTGAACTTTGAAAAAAGAAAAATCAGACCCTAAACTAAAACTGAACTCCCACCAATGCCAATAATCGTCTGACACACTAGAACTTGTTATAGTGAGCATTTGGGTTTACTCGAGCTTTGTAACCCATATATTTTCCCAGTTTATTGGTAGAAAGGAAATTAGAATTATAACAATTTAAAAAAAGCAAATTACACCACATACAAATGTTATTAAGTGATGAAAACATGCTATAGAAGCAATATACAATTTACCAAAGCCAAGCATAACTGGGCACTGAAATACAATTATGTCTATTTTTTTGTTGTTATTAAAAAATAATTGTAATTCATAAAATCTTCGGTATAAAATGGACAATCGATCAACAACGTGGCGTACAGCTGCGATAGAAATACTAGCAACAATGAAATCAATGCAAACCTTGATGTCCACAAAATGTGTTCCAAAAGAAACATGTAAATCACAATGTACTTAATTTGGCATCTGCCCATCCTCTACTTATAAAGCATGCCATATATAAATGTGGGAGAGGCCTACTACTACTGTTTACTACTATGGGAATACAGAGGGAAGTTCAAATTTGATAAAAATAAGAAATAGTGGAACAAGTTAAATTTGACCAGAGGTTTGCTGTTTCGCACCAAATACCTTTAGGTTAATAACAACAATATAGCTGAGTACAAATCATAAAATGACTGAGCAATAAATGTATAAATGTACTGATAAAGCATAGAGACCAGGGACTGCCACCAACACTCTATCTATTCCAATGAAGGAGTTCTTACAAATGATATTAAACCTGTACCATTTGTTTTGTAAAAAAACAGCAAAGCAATAAAAGACACTATTACCGAGCAATGTAATAAAAAGCTACTTGAATATTACAGCCTTTTTATAAAGCTGCACTGGGAAATTTCCCTAAGTCATCATATCCACATGAAAATTCTACATAAATATATTTTCCAGGATATATTTTACAATGTACAGCTTAAAGACTGGGAAAGTTCAAAAGTAATCTTAGTAAGTAAGTAAGTAAGTTGGTCAGTAAGTGAATTCAAACATGCTTGGGATAAACTATACTCTGGCAAAAAAAAAGTTGAAAAAAAATAATATTTTATATATATATATATATATATAATATTTTTTTTCAACTTTTTTTTGCCAGAGTATATAATTTTTTTATATATATATATATATACAAATATACAAAAAAATGAGGCCCACTACACGAAGGACTACTCTTCTATGCTTTTTGTCTATGAATTTTTGCCACCCTAAACCTGATAAAATCTGTTTATTTAACAGATCATTCTAAATAGAAATGTATGTACATATTCATTTACTTTGCAACAAAATCACAGTTAGAAATGCTACTTTAGAAGCCCTGCTAAATGTATACGCTTAATGCAATGAAGCTACTGTTTGCCCTGTTTTTTTCGTACAAATGCTCTCCTATGCAAGTTGTCTCCTAAATTGACAATGCAAAAAATTATAATCAGCTCTGATGTACTGGATATAGTGTTTGCTGAACTGTAGCAACATCTTGTACACAGAAACAAATGAGATTTCTTGTTTCATATACCAAGTACATGAGGTCTCATGACAGGTAAGAATGTACTACTTCCTACAGTCAATGCCCTGTTATCCTTCTAATACATTCAGAAATCAGCCCATTTGTAGGATTGTGAACAGAAGATGACATTTTGACATACTGAAAAAGCACAAGCACGTTAAGACCACATGCTGGAAAGACAATTATTAGTACTGCCAATCTGTATTTGGATTCTGCTGGCATGGGAATAGGCTTTATATCAACACTAATATTTTATAAAATCAAATCAGTCGGCACTATCTACTAAAAAAATCAAATCAGCTGTGTGCAATAAGGGTAAATATACACACACCAATACAAATAACCAACTAATATTTTATACACTCATAATATAGACAGATATGGATGTTTTGTGATGTTTATGAATTTCTCTCTAAAGAATATTACATACATGCTGCTGTGTAGGTAGGTTCCTGTCTAAATTGGCCCTAGCATGTGAGATAGGGACCATAGATTGTAAGCTCCTTGAGGGCAAGCCCTAGTGTGATTGTACAGTATATGAAAGCTGCTGCCTAAATTATCTGCACTGTATTAATAGATAATCATTTTATTTTACATTTTTGACAATGCATCTGCAATTAACAAATTAAAATTATGAATTCTAAAAATGGGGGGAAAAAAAACTATTTAAGAACA
Organism: Lithobates sylvaticus; assembly: GCA_028564925.1. Lineage (NCBI taxonomy): Eukaryota > Metazoa > Chordata > Amphibia > Anura > Ranidae > Lithobates > Lithobates sylvaticus. The sequence continues at coordinate 253,262,848 of CM053026.1, read as the reverse complement.
TTACCCTGCATTAATAGTGTACCGTTTATTATGAAATCATGTTTTTCTTGTTTATGATAGAAAAAATGTACATGCAAAAATCACACACTTTGAAAGCACATAACTAGGTAACTGTCAGCACAAAGCCGATGTGCTCAATACATCACTGGCATGGACATCTTGATTAAACAAAGAGGAATAAAATAATCTTTCTTGTGAAAATACTGTAATACCTTGTTAACGCTCTTTAGACCAAGATCTCAGTTAGTAGGTGGGCTCTGTAATACTTGGGTTACGTGTCCTGTGGTCAATGTGTAGTGAATAATGAAATTTGGCCCTAGTATGTATATGTATGAATGTGAGTTAAGTCCCATACACACGATCAGAAAATCGTACAAAAAATACCGCTTTCAAAGCGATCGTACGATAATCGGATCGTTAGTACAGAACTTTCAAGAGCCGATCAGAACAGTTCATCCGATATTATCCGATCGGATAAGCAAGACATTTTTTGTACAATGCCAGATCGTACAGTTTTTCCTTTAATCGGTACAGTTATCGTTTGAATATGCAATTACAAATACACTACAACACATTGGGGTTGATTTACTAAAACCAGAGAGTGCAAAATCTGGTGTAGCTCTGCATAGAAGCCAATCAGCCTCCAGGTTTTATTGTCAAAGCGTAATTGAACAAGCTGAAGTTAGAACCTAATTGGCTACCATGCACAGCTACACCAGATTGTGCACTCTTCAGTTTTAGTAAATCCACCCCAATACATCACTTCCGAATTTTTAATCTGTCGTATGAGGCTTTTCGTGACTTTAGTAAACTCTTCAGGTTCGATGTGAGACTAGCATGCAAAAAAACAAAAAAAAAACAAACGATCATTCACCCGATAATCTCATCGTGTGTACCAGGCATTAGGGACCTTAGACTGTAAGCTCCTTGAGGGCAGGGACTGATTTAAATGTACAATATATATGCAAAGTGCTGCGTAAATTGACAGCGCTATGTAAGTAGCTGTAATAACATAAATAAATCATATAATCGTGGGTCTTACCTGTAATCCTGGTTTGTAGGGTGGGTATGTTCCGTTGTCCTGATGATTCCAGACATCATTCCTGAGATGTCACTGTCTATCATCTCCTTCAATGGGGACATAAAAAAAGATGGTTAGATATAAAATCATGTTATGAGATAGATAGATAGATAGATAGATAGATAGATAGATAGATAGATAGATAGATAGATCAGACATAAGTAGATAGATAGATAGATCAGACATAAGTAGATGATCGATAGATAGATAGATAGATAGATAGATAGATAGATGATCTATAGATAGATAGATAGATAGATAGATAGATAGATAGATAGATAGATAGATAGATGATCTATAGATAGATAGATCAGACATAAGTAGATGATTGATTGATCGATAGATAGATAGATAGATAGATAGATAGATAGATAGATAGATAGATCAGACATAAGTAGATGATAGATGGATAGATGCTATCACAATATGACATGGCTATTCCCATGTTGCATAGAACACTGGAGTGTTTTTTTTCCTATGGAGGTGATATATGAATACCTAAGACTGGTAAGGCAGGCTGCTGTGTCGTTGGGTGAGGGAGGCAGAAGATGTGCAGCTGCTGATCAGCTCCCTGGGCACTGCTCTCTTCTTTGTAATGAGATGTCTATCTGCTCCCAAACCGTTTTTAAATTTCCCTCTCAGGAGCTGTCCAGCTTGGCGCATGCGCACTGCTCCCCCTTGGGTCAGTAGCAGGGCAGCGCTGTCTTCATGCTCTTCTTCTCCTTGCTGTGGCCGGTTCCTAGCACGGGGCTCCCGGGCTGCTCGTGTTATTAGAGTCCCAGTATCAGGGGCTTGGTCCCAGGGGACGCCGTGTTGTACAAGTACACGGAGACGCTTGTATTTCAATGTCTGTACTTTATTCACGGCTAATTGCTGAGACACGGCACTTTGTGAAGTATAAAAACAAAACTCACACGGGCGGGTTGTGAGAATTGGGCCACCTGCTGCTTTTCACTGCCTTGGAGCAAAGCTTCTTCTCCGGGGTGTCATAAAGGCCGAGCTTCTTGTCCCCTGTGCGCCCTGCTGCTCCTCTCACTGGGATGAATGGGATACATTGGCTTTCCTGGAGAAAAACACCCCTCGCTGAGCTGTAGTTGGCCGGTGTAATGTAGTACAGGCGGGCCGGTGTAATGTAGTACAGGCGGGCCGGTGTAATGTCCAGGCGGGCGGTGAGGAGCTCCGTGCTGGTGTGAGCCCGAGTCCTGCTCAGTCCTCACTGTTTCCTCAGCAGCTGTGAGCAGCCGTTGGCCAGCCAGAGAGCCCGCCCGACCCGCGCTGTCCATGCCCGCCGCTCTACCCGCGTTCTAGCCCGGGAAAAGGCTGCTCAGATGGCGGCAGCACCAGGGAATAGAGAAAGGGAGGGACAGCAGGCGCCTCACACATTACACACTCACAGGGAAAACAAAGTGCTATTGTGTGTGTGCACGGTGATCTCTGCTCATTACTGGAAAGGTAGAGAGCTGTGTGCAGGTGACAGGAGGAAAGGCTTTGTCCTTGGATGTGACCCGAGTTCAGTCAGCTGGATGGTTCCTCACCTCAGTCTGTGTTCACATTTCTTCAAGGCATAGTCCACCTTTTATACCAGTGTACCCCCCCCCCCCCCCATATCAAGGCCCCCTTACATTTGTGTCATGCAAGCTACTGCGTTTCCACAGCGAACTGAAAATCGCCTTCTTTTTACAGCTAGGTTCACGGGCCGTGCGTTTACAGAGATGCATTACAGTCCATATAACGTTATTTCCCGAGTCCAGTTCACATTTAGCCCGCGTAGGAACCAGCGCCATTCCTGTACGGGTTCCCACATCGCATGTCTCTCGCAGACACTGCCCTGTACGAACCGCTGCGGGGGTCAATACAAAGTTGAAGAGGAACTACAGTCCCCCCCCCCATCACAAATACTGAAGCTGCTGACTTTTATATTAGGACACTTACCTGTCCTGGAATCCAACGGTGTCGGCACCCCAGCCGGTGTTTCCATCGGCTCTCGGGTGCTGCCACCGCCATTGCCTATAAGGGGAACCGGCAGTGAAACCTCGCGGCTTCACAGCCGGTTTGCTACTGTGGCTGTGCATGCACGAAGCATGCACTTTGTGAATGGCCACGTGACGGGGAGGAGGAGGGGGCAAAACTTCTGGGGGATCTCGCCGCAGCCAGGTCTCCCGGAAGTGGGAATAGGTACCTGTCAAAGACAGATACCTGCCCCCCCCCCCCCCACAAAGTGCCAAATATGGCACCGGAGGGGAGGAATGAAGCAGATAAGCAGAGCTTCCACTTTTAGGTGGAACTCTGCTTAAGCCCTGGTTCACATTGGAGCGATTTGGCATGCGATTTATGTCAAATCACATTCCAAATCAGCAGCAATTGCCGGCAATGGCACCGTCCGAATCGGTGCGATGCCGCATTGATTCCCAAAAGAAGTTTCTGTACTACTTTCAACGACTTCTGGGGTGCGATTTCCATAGACATCTTTGCAGCAACCCGCACAGATGTCTCTGCCCCCGAAGTCGGAACTGACATGTGGGGTCAGCTGAACTCACATGGTTTCATTTCCGCTGTCAGTATGAACCTACATTTGATGACACCTCCAGATCGGATTGCAGTGTGAACTTTCAAATGGTACAGGAATCGGATGCCAGTGCGGGACAAAAAAGAGTGCTGCAGCATTTTGATGCGAATACGATGCAAGTTCAGCCATATAGCTGTACGGCTGATTTTGCATCGCCCAGTCATCACATGTGATCTGCACAGCAATGTGGTGCAAACCACATGCGTACGCATACGTGTACGCAACAGCACAACAGCTGATTTGCCAGCTGAGTTGACGTAACCAGGGCGCATGCGCACACCATAGGAGTTATCTCTCGATGGGAAATATTATTTCACAGGCACAATTTAAACTTATACAAACAGCGGGGAGACCGTAGTTCTCAGATTGTGCATCGCTGCTGCTGGAGGTTGGCTAGTGGCTGTGTTGAAGAGCTTGTTTTGTCTGTGTTGCTACCCGCCCTTTCACACAGGCAAAACCGGCCGTTCAACACAGCAAACCTGCCCTACAACACAGACAAAACCGGACCATCAGCACACTGTAGGTTTCAATTGTGCCTGTGAAATGGTATCTCCCATCGAGAGATACCTCCTATAATGTGAGCATTCTCCCTGGTTACGTCAGCCCAGCTGATCGTCAAATCAGCTGTTGTGCTGTTCCGTACGGCCCATACGCAGTACATTTCGGGCACTATTGGATGGCGGGCACAACACAGAAAAAAACGGACCATCAGCACACTGTAAAGCCGCCCCGCAACAGCGAGGCACAATGTGAGAACTACGGTCTCCCACTGCTGTTTGTACTGTATAGGTTTCAATTATGCTTGTAAAATGGTATCTCCCATCGAGAGATGTCTCCTACGATGTGCGCTTGCGCCCTGGTCACCTTACTCCAGCTGATCGACAAATCAGCTGGAGAGCCATGGGAATATTGATATTACTAAGTCACATGCCAAAACACATGGTAAAGCTGGCCATACACTAGTAGATTTTTGAACGTTCATGTGAAAATTCTTATCAGTGCATTCAATGATGTGAATGTTGTTCAAAAGTATTTAAAATAATATTAAATTTTTTGTGGACAGTTTGTGAGCACCAATCTCCCTGCGTGGCTTTTCAGACAGCCAATTCTCCTCCTCTCCTCCCCCCATCCCCACCCCCCCCCCCCCCCACCCCCCCCCCCCGCCCCCCCCCCCCCCCCCCCCCCCCCCCCACCCCCCTCCCCCCCCCCCCCACCCCCCCCCCCCCCCCCCCCCCCCCCCCCCCCCCCCCCCCACCCCCCCCCCCCCCCCCCCCCCCCCTCCTACCCCCCCCCCCCCCTCCACCCCCCCCCCCCCCCCCCCCCCCCCCCCCCCCCCCCCCCCCCCCCCCCCCCCCACACCCGCACTCCCCCCCCCCCCCCCCCCCCCCCCCCCCCCCCCCCCCCCCCCCCCCCCCCCCCCGCACCCCCCCCGCCCCCCCCCCCCCCCCCCCCCCCCCCCCCCCCCCCCCCCCACCCCCCCACCCCCCCCCCACGCCCCCCCCCCCCCCACCACCCCCCACCCCCCCCCCCCCCCCCAGGCCCCCCCCCCCCCCCCCCCCCCCCCCCACCCCCTCCCCCCACCCCCCCCCCCCCCCCCCACCCCCCCCCCCCCCCCCCCCCCCCCCCCCCCCCCCACCCCCCCCCCCCCCCCCCCCCCCCCCCCCCCACCCCACCCCCCCCCCCCCACCCCCCCCCCCCCCCCCCCCCCCCCCCCCCCCCCCCCCCCCCCCCCCCCCCCCCCCCCCCCACCCCCCCCCCCCCCCCCCCCCCCCCCCCCCCCCCCCCCCCCACCCCCCCCCCCCCCCCCCCCCCCCCCCCCGCCCCCCCCCCCCCCCCCCAACCCCCCCACCCCCCCCCCCCCCCCCCCCCCCCCCCCCCCCCCCCCCCCCCCCCCCCCCCACCCCCCCCCCCCCCCCCCCCCCCCCCCCCCCCCACCCCCCCCCCCCCCCCACCCCCCCCCCCCCCCCCCCCCCCCCACCCCCCCCCCCCACCCCCCCCCCACCCCCCCCCCCCCCCCCCCCCCCCCCCCCCCCCACCCCCCCCCCCCCCCTTTAAAATAATATTAAATTTTTTGTGGACAGTTTGTGAGCACCAATCTCCCTGCGTGGCTTTTCAGACAGCCAATTCTCCTCCTCTCCCTCCCATGGCTGTTAGCTGAAATGCCATACAGGGAGATCGGTGCTCACAAACTATCCCTCTACCACAGCGATCATCCCCCAATGTCTGCCGTGCCCTCCTCCAGCCCCGTGTTCTCCACCCCCCTGACCTCCTCCGCCCCTCTCTCGTTCCCCTGCAGCCAGCTCTCTCCTCTCATCTCCCAACAGCTGCGGGGGATGTGTCAGGATAGAGAGCGGAGGAAAAGGCCAGTAAGTATGTCATTTACCAGCTCCTTTCTTTTCTGAATTGGACATAGAGAAGGTTCGCTACTTGTGTGTTACTCTGCTTCAGTTTACAAATGAACAGGAGCCGCTGTCTCTTGTCCATATATCTTCAATGCTGAGAAAGGGACTGGGGAATCTGGGTCTTCAGCCTCTTACTTTGTCTCAAAGGGGAGATGTCAGGGGTCTGTTTAGACCCTGTAAACGCCCAGTGTGAAATGGGCCTAATAGAGGTGAAAGCACACGGGCTCTCACATTGGGGCTGCAGGGGAGACATTTTTAAGGCGCTTTACATGTGCTATTTTTAGCCCAAAAGCACCTGAAAAACGCCCCAGTGTGAAAGGGGTCTAAGATAAGAAGAACAACCATTTAGGTTCAGTTACCGGCAGGGCCAGATTAAGAACATCATGGGCCTGGTGCTGAGGATTTTGTTGGGGCCTTTTATAAACAATAAATTAATAAATAAAAATGCAAACAATTTTTTGTTATAACAAATTAAATTAAAAAGAGAGGGAGGATGAGAGAGAGAGAGAGAGAGAAAGGGGATGAAAGAGGTGTGAGGGGAGGGAGGATGAGAGAGAAAGGGGGATGAGAGAAAGAGGATGCACATGAGCATCCGTGGGAATAACATCAACACAGCCCGGCCAAGGCAAGTGACCGAAGGCACAGAACCCAGAAGGAAGACCGAGGTGAAGATGGAAGCGCCCGGGCCGGAATGATCACAGCACAGCACTGGAGGGCTCAGTCTGACAATTTAAGTGTACCCTAATGTGCTAATATGCTGTGCATACTTGTACATTATGGCATAACCTACCTCAGGGCCTCTAAAAAATAGTAACGTTACAAAAGTTTACTACCGCTTTAATATCATTGGAACCCAGGAGCCTCTCATGGGGCCCCCTACTGTCCCGCATAGTTGCCAACATTTCAAAAATATTTTCAGGGACACTTTTTTACAAGTACTATATTTAGAGTAGCTGACATATGTTCCGCTATACATCACAGTAGTAATTACAAAATTAAATAAGTACTAATAATGGGGCAGAACAAATATGAGGACTGAGATTTCCTTTAGTTGAACTGACAAAAGTGTGCCCATTCTAGAGATGGTAACATTGAGGATATTCAGTATAATTTTAAAGAACTGTTTTTGTGGGTAAGAGGCATAGGGGAGGAGTATGGATGGTATAAAAGTGGGAAGTATGTGCAGGTGAGGGAGAGGAATGTGGAGGGTCTAACAGTGGGCACTATGTACATGAGAGGAGTGTGGAGGGTATGACAGAAGGCACTATGTACAGGAGAGGAGTGTGAAGAGTATGACAGTGGGCAGTATGCACAGCAGAGGAGTGTGGAGGGTATGACAGTGAGCAGTATGTACAGGAGAGGAGTGTGGAGGGTACGACAGTGGGCACTATGTACAGGAGAGAAGTGTATGTCAGCGGGCACTATGTACAGGAGAGGAGTGTGTAGGATATGACAGCGGGCACTATGTATAGGAGAGAAGTGTGGAGAGTATGACAGTGGGCACTATGTATAGGAGAGGAGGATGAAGGAATCTGGGAAGGAAAAATGTAAAGGTTTGTGGAAGGATGTTTAGGGACTGCGTAGTGGTTAAGCGGGCCATACATGGATTGAAATTGCACCAATTAAGCAGAGACCAGCCATAGTCGATCTATGTATGGGCTACCTGGTTTTACACAAGTCAACCTATTAACCGACTTGAGTACAACCAGCCTGTCAGGTTTTCCCCAAAACAATCAGTGCTCACAGGTCAGCAGGTGAGAGGGTGTGTGGGGACAGGCTGGGGAGAGATACTAGTCAGTGGCTGGTGAGGCACTGGTTAGTATCAGATCCAGATACACACAGGTTACATATGCCACGATTGTTAGAGTGAGAACAATAATTCTAGCCTTAGACCTCCTCTGTAACTCTAAACATGTAACCTGTAAAAAAATTAAAGCATCGCTTGGTACACAAAAAAAATCGTGCTTACTTTAGTGTTTTTTTTTATGAATGAAACAGTTTCTTTCCAAAAAAAACGTTAAAAAAATTGCTGCACAAATATTGTGTAACATAAAAAGTTGCAAAGACCACCATTTTATTCCATAGGGTGTCTGCTAAAACAACATATATAATGCTTGAGGGTTCTGAGTAATTTTCTATCAAAAAAATGATGATTTTTACATGTAGGAGAGAAGTGTCAGAATTGGCCTGGGTGGCGAGGGGTTAATTATCATAAGTAATATACAAATAATTATTATAAGCCCTGTGAGTTCATCCTCTCAGTCTGCTGCAGAGTGTTCCAGCTTGTATTTATACTGGCCGCTCTGTATGTAGCTTCTGATCGACTGTGCAAGCAGCCCCGTATCTCCAGAACCATAGATTATAGCAGCCCCACATTTTAACCAGTGCTGGAGTAGGTCTTTAGCTACCTACCCCCCAAATGTGGGGTCTCTGTGACTCCTGATCGTTGAGCTACAACCCTCGAAGTCGATCTTTTTTTTTTTTTTTTTTAGAATTTCTTTTTTTTTTTGGGGCAAATGGGCCTATCTTGAGAAAGGGGCCTGGAGCTGCAGCTCCAATAGCCCCTATGTTAATCCGGCCCTGGTTACCGGTTTCCAGCTTTGTTTTTTTTTTACAAAGATCTGTAAGTAAACCTGGCAGTTACTTAAAAACAACCATATTCTGCTACAAATATTCAGATTTAAACTGTATATACAGCGTTTTTTTTCTAGTTTTGGAAGGATTAGAACCCCTGTCAGGTTTTACTGCTATCTAGGGCTCCATCCAATAGATTTCCCCTCAATTTCTGCACTGGTGACCCTGTTTTACCAAACAGGTACTAAAGAAAATTCTCCAAAAGCAACACAGACAAAAGTAAAAATCCTTTTTTAAGATAAGTATGGGGACGCTAGAACCATTGTCAGCTTTTTATTGTCTGTTTCCCTGTTTGCAGATTTTCTCTAACTTCCTGTCTGGTTAAAGAGGTGCCACCAAGACAGGAAGTAAGAAAACATCTCTTTAACAGAGCCCTGGATAGCAGTGATCTGACAAGGGTTCTAACATCTCCCCACTCCATTCCAAACTAGAAAAGAATTTGGCTATAGATATACTTTAACCCCTTCATGCTGCCACCTGATCTTTTACGTGGGTTTTAATGCCCGGGAGGTGACATCTGTGAATAGCTTTCACAGCAGTGTGGGTCTTTTCTTGAAGGTACTTTGGAGAGCAGCAGTCATTTGCTCAGCTTGGACTCTGGGATATTCGTAATAGAACAGCAGTGGAGCCTATCTTGTTTGGTATTATAAGACTAAAACACTCTATATACCACCTCTGTTACTAGGACCTCTATACCCTAAACAAAAGATTCTTAGTGCCCTCTGTTCATATATCTGGACTTAATAGCCTGAGATGTTAAACCCTATGTTATAGACTGAATCCGCCTGGTGGGTCTCCTTTGTGGCTTGTGTTTCCATTCGGCACTGGGTGCTCTTATTGCGTCTGACTGCTCTGGGAGGAATGTGAAACGCCTTTTGTGACCCTCCTAAATTAAATGTGTACTCACTCAACTCCATTGTATCATCCCCCTCCAAGCCTCCTGAAGAAGCCAACAAGGCAAAACATGTAGGGTTGAGTTTTTCCTCCCTTATGTGATCTCATTTTTCATATTGAGTGTCAGTTACACAATTTCTTGGGAGGAATTACTATCTTTGGGGGGGGGGGGGGGGGGGTTGGTATTACAATGAGTTGTGATGATTTTTTCATGTTTTTAAGGGATGTCTATTACCAATAAAAATTACTTTTTAAATCTGTGATGTATGGATAAGTCCCAATCCTTTTTCCCTTTTTGTATATCTCACAGCGGTCACATGATCGGGAGCCTGTCCTGCTCTCAGCACACAAATTCAGGTTACCGCGAATGCATATGTGCAGAAGCTGTGTGGTAAAGCCCCCCCCTCCTTATTGCATATGTGCATTACGCACCTGGCAAGAGGTTAATTTCCTGATCAGCAGTGTAGCTTTTGACACTATTGGGTTATTTTTTATATATAATTTTCCTGTTAGATATGTTTCTATAGACCTAATGGTTTCAGTATGTAAATAAAGTGTTGCAGTTGTATAAGTCAAAAGGATGCTTTTACCTTTGGTAGGAGTAGAACTCTTTTTGAGTTTTTCCCTAGTTTTTGTATTGCTCTGCATATATTTGTGTTCAAGCCCTCTGTCTTTTAGCCTGTTTCAAGTTTTTATTTCTGACTGTGACCCTACTTTGTTGATTTTCCCTCACTTACTGTCTTTGTGACACCAAGCATTGGTGTGCGCAGGCTATTGCATTAGGGTGTGCACCCCAGACCACAAACTCATATGCGTGTATATCAGCAGAACAGTGGACAGCATCAGCAGAGCAGAGATTGGTGTCAGTAGCGCAGTGACTGGTTTCAGTAGTTTTTATTTATTATAAAAAAAATATTTGTACTATTTTTTTTAAGGAGCCCAGCTGGGGGGCTTTGGTGAAATATTAAGGGTCTAAACAGAGAGAAAGGGACTGAGACTTCCCCAAACGCTTTCTCTGCAGCCTCAGCTGAACTGGACAGCAAACAAATGGGAAGTACGAGCTGAGCGGCTTCCTGTTCATTCACAAACCGAAGCATAGTAAATGGTTTACTATGCTTCAGTTAAGAATGTACACAGGAGCGATTGGTACAGAACACTCACTGTGTTCATTCATGAATCCATCCTGAAACATCCCCTGCAGCAGCGGGCAGGAGAGGAGAGAAGAGAAGGGAAGCTGGAAGCACTGCAGGGGGGAGAATGGAAGCATCAGGAAGTTGGAGGAATCGGCACCGCACAGGGTGATTAGGGTGTGCCCAGGCACACCCGTCACACAATGTGCGCATGCCTATGACACCAAGCAAAAAATGGGGCAGTACAGAGAGTAATACAATATCAGTTCTAACTCTTCATTACTCTGTTAAACTAAATGTGTCAATACATAATTAGAAGTAGTAGAAATTTGTAGTCCCAGTGAATAGAGACTAGGCAAATACTGGGATTTTGCTAGAATCAAAGTAAGTTAGTGTATTGTATATTTTGTATCACAGACCTCCATTTCTATTATATTTTAAATGTTTTGGGATTATAGAAATGAGTGTATTCCAGTTGTATTCTCAGATACTACTAAATACCCTTTTCAAGTATTCAGTGCATTGACACTTCTATTTATTCCCCACTGCCCTATAAAATAATGATAATAAAAATAAAAAATAAAACAGAAAAGATTCTGAATAACTGATAACACTATTTGCATTGGCAGCAGCAGTTCTGTATGAAATATCTGATTTGCATTTCCCTGACATTTTCTTGGCAAAGTGGGAGACTCATTCATTGTTGTCTGTGTTATACCTGCTATTTATAGTCTGTTTTTTTTTTTTTTGTTAAGGGTTGGAAATCTTAAAGTGGTTGTGAAGTCAAGATTTTTTTTTTTACTATACTGTAATTCATTCCCTGCATTAGGGTAAAAAAAAAAAGTCCCAGTAGAAACATAGCCCCCTCACACCTATAAACACTTACCTAAGTCCTCACTTGTTCCATTAGGCTTCAGTCACACTTGTATGACTCCAAAGTTGCGCTGACTTTGAAGTGCAACTTTGACTCAACTTTGGATGGGTGCAACTTGGATACCACTTTGGCTTTGACCAGTAATAATGGACAGCTTTTGCATTGTATAACATTCAGGTATAACTTGAATGCATTTTTTGAGGGTTAACATTGAAGTCTATGGCTCTCAAGTTGCATGAAAGTCAGGCCAAAGTAGTGCATGAACTATTTTTTTATTTATTTATTCCTCTATCTCTGGGCGCTGTTTTTATTTAGTTTATTTTAAACCGAATACTGTGTATCCCTATTATCCGTTACCTTTCAGGTGTAGAATAGCAGCCTATCCACATTACTCCTTATTTTTATCGTGAGCGCTGGGTTCAGAATTCATTTTTATTATTTCTGATTTTTGAACATAGTGCATGAACTACTTTGAAGTTGCTGCAACTTCAAGTTGCACATATATGAATGGTTATCATTGGAAAACACGGGGAACAACTTGCCATCCGACTTTGATGTCCAAAGTTGCATGAAAAGTCGCACAAGTGTGAATGGAGCCTAACATCATATCATATTTATTTGTAAATGTTAAAAAAGCACTGTTATACAACTTTTTTTATTATTAATACTCCGTTTTATTACCTTTTATTAAAGAGGTGATAACAACTTTGCAGTTATATTTTACTACCAAAAAAAAATACTTTGAATCACTGACCTAGAACAAGCATGCAGATGACCTCTTGTATTTGTTTACTTGTATTGAAGGCATAAGGTAGGCTTATTATTTAATCCTTGCCCACATTCAAGTTGCCCCTGCTGCCCCTGGTTTCCCGTTTCAGGATGACTCTTTTCTTTTGCAGCATCCTATGGATCCACCCTAGCAAGCAGGGACTAGAGCCCCATCTTATTACACTGTGTGCATCAATAGAAATACAGAGCTCCATAGCCTAGGGTGGCAAGGTGATCCTCTGCTCCTCCCCTTTCCCCTTCTTCCTCCATTCTCTAAGCTAACAGACTGGAGACTGCACTGTCCACTGTTAAAGCGGAGCTGCACCCGCACAAAAAATATTAAAAGTCAGCAGCTACAAATAGTGCAGCTGCTGACTTTTAATAAATGGACACTTACCTGTTCCTGGTTCCAGCAGTGTAGGCAGAATGTGACGAGAGACCGCTCGTCTCTCGCTGCCCCGCCGCCATCCTCTGTCAGGGAATCAGGAAGTGAAGACGCAACGTCTTCACTGCCCGGTTCACTGCCCAGCTCCAGATAAGGGGCGGGGCAGCTATACGGAAGTGGGTGCAGATACCTGTATTATAATTATACAGGTATCTGCACCCCCCTCCCCCCTGAAAGGTGCCAATTGTGGCACCGGAGGGGGGGAGGAATCCGATAAGCGGAAGTTCCACTTTAGGGTGGAACTCCGCTTTAAGTCCTGCAATGACGGGAAGTTCAAGGAAGCAGCACTGAGAGCACAGAAGCCAACAGCATTGAACATTGTACACTGCAAGTGCTTGGGTAAGAATTTTAACAAATAGTTTACTGAGAAATTGTTATGTTTATTGTGCTCAATGTGTTAAACTAAAAAAAAATAAAAAAAAGTAGAGGGTTTAATACTACTTTACTACTTTAATACTGCAAAAATAACTAAAATATATGTTCCCTGAAAATGCAATATACTTTCCCTTTAAGAATTTGTAGTCTAGTGTTGTAGTTTCCATTACAGCCTGCCTTTAAATGGCTCACATATCTATAGATATTACAAAAGGAGATACTTCTTTGTTGTGGTAATGCAAATGTCAAAACTTAAATGCCGTTTGCTGACTTTAGAAGGTGTGGCCAGCAGGCAGAGCAATATCAGCTTTGTTACTTGCATTTGCCATAGATACCACAGTTCTCAGTAGTGCTAAGTATGCATACTGTGCCTAAAATATTCCAGTAAGTATGTTTAGAGCAGTAATGAAGCAACTCATCCTTGCACTAAACTTGTGGTAAACAGACTTCCTTGCAAAAGAAGACATTATATGCTTAACTCCCTGGACCCGTATCTTCTACCTCCTTGCATGTTCCAGCACTGCCGCCTCTGGCAGTCCATTCAGCATTCAACACTTTTCTTTTAGTGAGATTTTATTAATGTTTTACAATATAACAAAAGAAATGAAACATTTCAAAAACTAAGTATGCACTTAGAATGGCAGTATACATTATACAAACTGTGCTCCCCAAATGCAAAATGAGAGCAATAACCATCTAATACAGTAATAGAAAATGTATAATACGAGACTTGCAGAGCATCAATTTGTAAAAATGGAATGAATATCTAAAGCTTGAGGGTCATATGTGCACAAAAGATACCAGAGAGGAAACAGTATCCAGACTATCGAGGCAATATCATACAGTCAAAACCACAAATGTAGCCCCAATTACAATGAAAACAAATGGATTAAACCGGTGCAGAGCCTGGCACAAGGCCTGGCCCAAGGAGAGAATTTATTTTATTGTATTTAATTAGGTGGCCATGGCCTACCCAATCCATCTGGACCCTAGTGTAGCTCAGCTGTGGTAGAGGGAAGCACATGATGGCAAGCTACAATAGAGACAGAGAAGGAGAAAAAAGGAAAGAGAGCAAGAGGGGAGGGTACCCCATGGGTCAAATGGGACCGTTACAGATCTAAAAATCAGGAGGTCATTTGAGCGGGTGGAAAGTGGTCAGTCCAGGGCTGCCAAGTCCATTGGAATTTATCATACTTATCCTCAAGAATCGCCGTAATCTTTCATTAATGAGTATACCGTGAACCCGGTTCTTAACCTCTTCAAAGCTAAGAAGCAGTGGGGTTGATTTACTAAAGGCAAATCCACTCTGCACTACAAGTGCAATGCAAGTGCACTTGAAAGTGCACAGAAAGTGCAGTCGCTGTAGACCTGAGGGGAAGATCTGAAATGAGGGGAAGCGCTGCTGTTTTTTATTTTCCTTGCATGTCCCCCTCAGATCTACAGCGACTGCACTTCCAAGTGCACTGCAAGTGCACCTTCAAGTGCACTTGCAGTGCAATTGTAGTGCAAAGTGGATTTGCCTTTAGCAAATAACTCCCATTGTCTTCCAAGCAGCTATAGTTTTCTTTGTCGCCATAAAGATATGGGTGATTAGAGTGCTTTCCTGACGGGTAGCATCTACGATAGGTTTATGTAAAAGTGCCTCCCATGGGTCTCTCCTCAAATTCACATGTAGGACCTTATCGACCAGTGTGTACACCCTAATCCATAACCTCTGGACTTTAGGACAGGTCCACCATATATGTTTCATGTCGCCCAAATCTGGGAAACCTTGGAAGCAATTGGACGGGTATGATGGGAGACATTTTGCGATCCTAGCTGGGGTAAAGTACCAACGAGACATAACTTTAAAATAATTTTCAAGAGCGAGGACATTACGAGAGGATTTGAACATTGTACGTCAGTCACCTGGCTGTGGATTATAACCAAAATCTTTTATCCAGTTGTCACAGTACATGGGGGTTTGGGGCTCAGTATTGTTCAATATAAAGGAATATAACAAAGAGATCAGGCCCTGAGTGGTTGGGTTGGTTTCACATCTGGTCTCAAAAGCAGTAGGCAATAATGGGGGTTCGCGATGCCTCGTAAGAGACTCCACAAAGTGTATGTAGCGAAAACGCTCTGATTCAGGGATCTCGTAAGAGTCCCGTAAGTATTGGAATGAGGAGACTCCTCTGGCCACATGTAGAGAACACACTGTGGTGAGGCCCTTTTGTCTCCACCATTGAAAACTGCAAGGATTCTCCATCCCAGGTGGGAACAGAGGACAGTTAAGTAGAGGCATAGGAGGAAGGTGGGGAGATATCAAGCGGGCAGAGTATTTAATGGAGTCCCAAACCGAGAGAGTGTGGACCAATATTGGGTTCAGATATTTAGGGCAGTGTGCAGGAGGAATCCACGGTATGGAGGAAAGAGAGGTTGGGTCATCATCCAAGGTGTTGATAAGGGTCCATAGAGGAGCTGAATTATCTGCGTGTAGTTGGGCGATAGGGGCAATCTGGGCAGCTTTATAATAGTGGGCAATATTTGGGACTCCCAGACCACCCCTGACTTTCGGGATGTACAAAAGAGACCTGTTAAGCAGCGGTTTAGTTCTACCCCATATAAATTTCAGGATGCGCCGTTGCAACATACGGATGACATGGGGGGGAACAGGGATAGGTAGAGCCCTAAATGAGTATAGTAATTTGGGGAGAAAGGACATGTTGATGGCATAGATATGACCCATTCAGGAGATTTGAGGACTATCCCAGGTATCTAGCAAGCATTTCAAAGAGGATATAGGAGGTTGTTGGCATATAGAGAATCATTAGAAGCAGTAAAGTGAACCCCCAAGAATGGTAATGAGGACATCCACTGAAAAGGAAATTTCGCTCGCAGAGTCATTAAGGGAATCGGGTAGGGAAACCTTCAGAGCCTGCAATTTGGATGGGTTGATATGGAGACCTGAGATGGTTGCAAAATTGTCCATGAGGGAGAGAAGGTTTGGTAAGGTGGAGCATTCAACACTTTTAGTGTGTTGTGCTCCATAGTTCCTTCTTTCACTTACGTCATTGCTGAGTCTTGGACTGACCTGTGGCGTGTGTCGTTAAAGCGGTATTAAACCCAAAACCACAAATGTATTATATTATAGCTTACCAATCATTAGATGTGGTGGCTGCATTCATTTTCTTTTATTTGGCTTCCCCCCCTTTGTTTTCACCTGGTGATCTAACTAGTAACACACCTCCTGTATTAGCAAGATAAAACTCTGGAGAAATTAGCATAGGAGGCAGAGCAGCATTGTCAGTCTGGGGTTGAGGGTAGTGTTAAAGCATATGTTAACCCCCCCCCCCCCCCCCCCCAAAAAAATGGATCCTGCTCCTTTAAAGCATGTTATATGACACAGAGCTTGTGCTGTGTCATTTGGCTCCCTGTAACACCTAAAAAACCTGGCTGATCCTGCCAGTTTCTACCCTCCACTTTGTAAACTGACCATGGTATATCATAGCTGCTGAACACTGACACCGTGGTCAGTTTAGGTGCCTCCGTCATCCGTAGCCCTGCTCTCTGTCTCCTCTGTGCTTCTGTGTCCTCCTCTCCCCTCCCTGCCTGTCAGCTAGTGACAGTGCCCGCCCCCTTCTCTCCTGCTGCTTGAATAACTTTAACATGTATACACCATCAGCACTGTCTCCTATTGCAGTGTCCCCCTCTGTATGTGATTTATAAAAAATAAATGCTGTAAATACCTAATTTTAGATCCAAGATCCATGATCCTCCTCCTCCCCTCCCGACTGACGTCAGCAGGGGAATCTCAGCCCCACCAGCTGCATCTGTCAGAGGAGGAAAGAAGAGAGCCGGCCAGTCTCGGCTCTGAAATTAGGTATTTACTGCATTTTTTTTTATAAATCACACACAGAGGGGGACACTGGAGACAGCGCTGATGGTGTACACATGTTACAGTGGCTTAACAACCACTTTAAATGTATTAGCAAATTTAGATACACTAACGATTGAAGTCGTACCCCAGCTCACACTTTATGATCAGTTACAGCAGTTTATTTTTACTTTTGGGATAAAGGTTTTGCATGAATAAATAAAAGCTGATAATTTTGATCATTCCTGCCAGAACTCATCCATGTAAACTGATAGATTCTGCTGGAGAGTGTGTGCTGTGAAAAACAACAGGCCTGCTGGCCGGATCACTAGACCAATACAGCCATCACATCTAATGCCCCATACACCCGGTCGGACATTCCGAAGGAAAAAGTCCGATCAGATTATGTTGTTGGAAAATCTGATCGTGTGTGAGCTCTATCTGACTTTTTCTGTCAGAATTTCCAATGGAAAAAGTTTGAGAGCTGGATCTAAAATTTTCCGACAACAAAATCTGACACACACAAAGTGCCACACATTCTCAGAAAAAATTTGGAGACGAAAGCTATTGGCTACTGGCCTCTACGTAGTCCCGGCATACTTTTTGTACGTCACCTCGTGCCGAACGATCGGATTTTCCGACAACTTTGTGCGACTGTGTGTATGCAAGACAAGTTTCGGACAAAATCTGTCGGAAAAAATCAGACGGATTTTGTGGTCGGAATGTCCAACCGTGTGTATGGGGCATAAGAATTGGTAAGCTGCAATATAATCAATGTTTGCTCTTTGGTGTAATGCCACTTTAATACCTTTTTACCAGTTACAGGAAAAGGATCAATCAAATCTAACAATTAGGAACATGCATTTATTTTTACCTTCTAGGCATCCCCCATTTGCACTGATGTCACTTTGGACCATCAGGTCAGGGCAGGAGTGGGCCATAAATCACTTTTAAAGTACACCATTTGTTGGTATGACTGTCAGTCATCTGCAGCCAGTCTAAAAAAAAATCTTTCTCCCTAAAGACTTTTGGAATATGGTAACATTAAATATAGGTGAAGGTGGCCAGGTTGGAGTTTTTTCTAATCAGTAGCTTATTCCCCCAATATAGGCATCAGGGATGGCCGCTGTAAGCTTGAATTAATAGATATCTTATGTTCAGGGGAAAAATCTAATGACAGTCAGGTTGTTTAGGTGTCAGAGCAAACATTCTGTCAGGATTTTGTAGCAGTTTGTAGGATCTTAATTGTCATGTTCTAGTGTAGGGTCGAACCAACATGCATGTAATCTTACATACACAGGGGGAGTAATGAGCATTTCACCACTCTTATCTAAGTTACCCCTGTGAATTTTCACTAAACACAAACTATTGGTGGGACTTGAGGGCAGGTTTAAAATTAATCTTTTAGAATAGAATTCAAAAGCTGCTACAACTGATGTATTAATAAAGATGCATGTCCTTATCTTTCCTTCTTTGCTTGTTGGTACACTTGATCTGGTGCAAACATGCATGTCAGTTGTTGGGACACCTAATGTACACATGCTTCTTCCAGTTTAGTGACACACTAAGTAGTGAAAAGGTAAAAATGGCAGCACTGGAGTATGCATCTTGAATAATCAGCAAGGAGGCTACCATATTTATATCCTGACTTGTTTTCTTAATCACTTGAGCTCCGGAAGATTTTACCTTCTTCATGACCATGACCAGACCATTTCTTTTGGTAGTATTTGATCACCACTGGGTTTTTTATTTTTTGCAATATAAACACGAACCCTAATATTTTCCACTTTCTGTTATAAAACATATCCAATAAAAAAAAAATCTTCATAAATTTTGGACAAAATGTATGCTGTTGCATGTCTAGTAAAAAAAAAATCCCAATAAAAGTATATATTGGTTTGTGTGAAAGTTTTAGCGTCAACAAACTATGGTATAGATACTGGAATTTTTATATATTTTTTTGTTATACTAGTAATGGTGGTGATCAGTGGGACTACGATAATGCGGCGAGAAATCTGACACTAACTGATGCTTGGGGGAACTGACTAACTGCCACTGACATCACCAGTGACACTAATACAGTGATCAGTGCTAATAATATACATTGTCACTGTACTAATGACACTGGCTGGGAAGGGGTAAACATCTAGGGCAGTGATGGCAAACCTTAGCACCCCAGATGTTTTGGAACTACATTTTCCATTATGCTCATACATTCTGCAGTGTAGTTGAGCATCACGGAAAATTTAGTTTCAAAACATCTGGGGTGCCAAGGTTCGCCATCACTGATCTAGGGTGATCAAGGGGTTAAATGTGTGCCTAACAATGTTAATGTGTGTCGTGTGTGATGATTTTGTTAAGCAATGAAAAAAAACAGTCACATCGCTGCAAACTCTAGAGAGCCCTGTGTTGTTTACCAACACAGGGCTCTCTTCTATCATTTGCTCTGCTGATCAGAGGGTCCCAGCCATAAAACATTGACTGGGACTCACTGATCGGCTTGTGCTGCAGCAAATAATGGGAAGCAGACCCAGAAGAAAGCCACAATGTACAAGTGCCTGTACAAGCTGACCTGCCACAACAAATGTACTGTGGCGGGTCGGCAAGCAGTTCTTCAGTAATTTCTTGAAAAATTTAAAGTCTGCAGCTACAAAAACTGTAACTGCTGTCTTATAACCACTTCCAGACCAGCTGTCGCAGTTATACTGTGGCAGGTTGGCTTGGCTGGGCAAAGCGTTGTAGCTGTACGTTGGGCACACGGCTGCCTAGGGGGTGAGCATGATGATCGAATTCACTTCAGAACTGATCACTCCCCAGGCCCAGGCAAATGATTTCTGACCTGGACCTGGTGATCGGTTCTGACAAATGAAATCCTTCCCTGCCTGTGTAAGTGTAAACACAGGCAGGGGAAGTGATGTCATCTCCCCTTGTGGAACTCTTTTCCGTTCCAGAGAGAGGAGAGAAAACATCTCAGAGTAAGTTGCACCAACACTACACTGACACAGTACACATAGGCACGCTTGTCACCCCCCGATCGCCCCCGACGGTTAACCCCTTCACTCCCTGTCACTGTGTCACCCAGTGCAGTGTTCATATTTTTTTTTGATCACTGTACTGGGGTAATTTGTGACAATAATCCGTGTTAGGGTACTTAGTGGTAGGCCCAGATAGGTCTAGGGACCCCCCCCTAATCCCCCAAATAAAGTTTTAACCCCTTGATCACCCCCTGTCACCAGTGATCACCGTATTAGTGTCACGGTTGATGCTGGTTAGCTAGTTATTTTTTATAGCGTCAGGGCACCCGCCATATATTACCTAAATAAAGGTTTAACCCCCTGATCACCCGGTGGGTGATATCAATTAGGGTTTAGCATCAGTCAGGGTCTGCGTCACCCCAGGCAGCGTCAGATTAATGCCAGTAGCGATAACACCCACGCACACACCATACAACTCCCTTAGTAGTATAGTGTCTGAACGGATCAATATCTGATCAGATCTATACTAGCTTCCCCAGTAGTTTAGGGTTCCCAAAAACGTAGCATTAATGGGATCAGCCCAGATACCTGCTAGCACCTGCGTTTAGCCCCTCCGCCCAGCCCAGCCCACCCAAGTGCAGTATCAATCGATCACTGTCACTTACAAAACACTAAACACATAACTGCAGCATTCGCAGAGTCAGGCCTGATCCCTACGAACGCTAACAGTTTTTTTGGTAGTGTTTGAAGCAGTCGCTGACAGTCAGGTGCTCTTTTTTCCTTTGCATCTCACTAGTGTACCAGTAAATTTAGAGGCCAAAATGTCCAATCGAAGGTACACTAGTGAAGAGGCCTATACGTTTCTGAGCCTGACAGATGAGAGTGAAGAGGAAGTCACCCATCTATCAGATTCTGGCTCAGAATATGAACCAGTAGAAAGCAGCGGCACCCTGACAGATAGCTCTGACGACGGGGTAGTGGTCCCTGCCAAGGTCAGGTGTACCTGACCCCGTTCTTCTGCTGTTGTTGAGGTGCAAGAACCACAGGGCTCTCGTATGGAGCAGAGAGCCAGTACTAGTGCCGCTCATCCTTCTGGTGAACTGGCAAGCACCAGCGGCCTAGTACATCCTGGTCATACATCCAGCACTGCAGTAACCCTTGGTGACGTGGCGAGTCCCATAAGTGCAGTTCAAGCTGGTGAGGTGGCTAGCACAAGTAGTGTCCCGCAGCCACCAAGAAGAAGACAAACACAGGCCTGTCAAGCCCATAGTGCCCTTCCTGCTGCATTTGCCAATCTGAATCAGGAGCCCACCACTTCTGCAGCACCCATAATTCCCCCATTCACTGGCCAACCCGGAATTCAGGTGGAAACAGTTGATTTTACATCACTTGATTTTTATTCACTGTTTTTCACGATCTCTATAGATCTATTGTGGACCAAAGCAATTTGTATGCTGGTCAATTCATCGCTGCTAATCCCCAGTTGACCCTTGCCAGAGATTGGAAACCTATTACGGTTTCCGAATTTAAGACCTTCCTGGGCCTATCCCTCCTCATGTGCATAGTTAAGAAAAGTGAGTTGCGGTCATATTGGTCCACTGACCCAATTCACCATATGCCTGTGTTCTCTGCCTCCATGACCAGGACATCATACGAGCAGATCTTGCGGTTAATGCATTTCAATGTCAATGAACTCTGTCGTCCTCTGGGTGACCCTGGATACGATAAGCCTTGTATACTCCCGATCAAGTTGTCTGCATTAAAGAGTTCCTGATTAAGTTTTCTGGCCGCTTGTCTATCAAACAGTATCTTCCCGGCAAGCGTGCCACATATGGGGTCAAGATGTATAAGCTCTGTGACAGGGCAACAGACTATACATATAGTTTTATGGTTTACGAGGAGCTAGAGAACTGCCCAGACTACATAGGGAGCGCTGGTAAGATTGCGTGGGACATTGTGTCACCCTTATTCGGAAAGGGGTACCATTTGTATGTGAACAATTATCACACAAGTGTACCACTTTTTGGTCACCTTTTTGATTGTGGAAGTGGCGCATGTGGCACTGTGCGATCTAATCACCGGGGCTTCCCCCAATGGCTTGTAGAGTTCCGACTTAGAGGGGGGGGGGAGAGCCTGCTTGAAATGTAATAATTTGTTAGCAGTGAAGTGGAGGGATTCACGGAATGTTTTCGTTCTGTCCTCCCTTCACGCAGCTACGACAGTCCAAATTCCTATGGCGACTGGTGTTGTGGAGAAACCCCTCTGTGTCCACGAATACAACCTTAACATGGGAGGGGTGGACCTCAATGACCAGTTGTTGCCATCGTACCTAATTGCCCGTAAGGCCAGACGCTGGTATAAAAAAGTGTCTGTATATTTATTTCAATTGGCTCTGCTGAATGCTTTTGTGCTATACAAAGCTTGAACTGGTTCCTTCCTAAATTAAAATTAAAATTAAATTTAAAATTCCTAAAAGATCGTTACAGCCCTTCTATTTCAAGATGGTGCTATGGCCAACCTTCCCAACGCAAATGCAGTGAGCCTGCTGCATGATAGGCATTTTCCATATGTCCTTCCTGTTACCCCTGCCCACAGAACACCCCAAAGAAGATGTCGTGTCTGCAGATAATGCGCATTTAGGTGTGACTCCCACTTTTATTGTCCCTCCTGTCCCGACCAACCTGGTCTCTGCATCGCTGACTGTTTCAAATGCTACCACACACTAGCGGAGTATTAACTTAGGGTACAGCACTACACAGTCCTAGGGCACACTTACACAGGGTCTCGAAAGATGAGATGGCCATCACATTTTGAGAGACCCTAATCTGGAACGTTAACAGTTTATATTAAAGGGCAAAACCCCTCCCCCAAAACAAAAAAAACCCCAAAAAAACACAAAAACACTAAAAAATGAAATAAAAAAGCCAAAAATAGTTGTGGTTTTATTTTTCTTCTCTCCCTTATGTTTGCTCTCTATTGTCCGCTCTATTGTTCGATCTCTATAGTTCCTGTATTTTAGAACTGTAATGTTTTATTTTTACTATGTTTTATTGTATTTGCTTTGCAGATATGGTATGTCTTACTGTTATACTGTAATTTTACTTTGTTTTATTGTTAGCCATCATTTGCTTAGCAGGTACGTCATTCAGCTGCAGCACGGGTTTATTTATTCTGAGAGCAACAGCGTTTGCTCCCACGATACGTAAAGCCGTGACTCCAGCATTGTAGGAGGAGATTTCACCACCACAGTTAAAAAAAAAGAGAATATATGCCGAAGCATGGGGGCAGGGGTTGAGGAGCAATTTACTTCTAACATTAGGGGTGGATATTTGCCCAACAAGGACCAGCAACGTACTGGTGTGTTTCTGGACTTTGAGTGGTTATACCAGAATGATGCCTGCAGGTTTAGGTATCATCTTGGTATCATTCTTTTCAGCCAGCGTCGGCTTTCTTGTAAAAGAAATCCTAGTGGGTAATTAGCCGCTAGACTGCTTTTACAAGCAGTGGGAGGGAACGCCCCCCCCCACCATCTTCCATGGTTTTCTCAAGCTCTCCTGTCCCAACAGGGAACCCGAGAATGCAGCCGGTGGTTCCGCCAGCTGACCATAGAGCTGATCGGAGACCAGAATGGCCGTTTCGACTAATATAAACAGCGCCATTGGGAAATTGGGAAAGCATTTTATCACACCGATCTTGGTGTGGTCAGATGCTTTGAGGGCAGAGGAAAGATCTAGGGTCTAATAGACCCAAATTCTTTAAAAAAGAGTACCTGTTAGTACCTATTGCTATCACGGGGGATATTTACATTCCCTGAGATAACAAAATAAATAAATAAATAAATGAAAGGAACAGTTTAAAAATGAAATAAAAAAGCTAAATTAAATAATAATAATAAAAAAAAAAAAAGCACCCCTGTCCCCCTGTGCTCACGCGCAAAGGCAAACGCAAGCGTCGGTCTGGTGCCATATGTAAACAGCAATTGCACCATGCATGTGAGGTATCACCGTGAAAGTCAGATCAAAGGCAGTCATTTTAGCAGTAGACCTCCTCTATAAATATAAAGTGGTAACCTGTAAAGGATTTTCCTGACGCCAACATGGAAGCATACTAGTGATAGAGCTCCGCCTCTTGACCACTCCCTCAGGACCAGTGAATAGCATAAATATAAGGCCTAGTTAGGCCCCACCCCATTCTTCTTCTTCTTTTTTTCCTCATACCTCAACGCATCAGTGAAGAGTAAGCAGTACTATGTCCCCCCCTCTGCCTCTGTGCAGCATCCGGCTGGGTTCAAGCCTCTCCCAGTGCGAAGTCCCAGCGCTCGGGCTGCTAACATGCGCTAAAAAGCCTGGGAATCCCCTCTGTGGGTCTTATTGGGGCCCCTGCAGTGTTTCCTCTTTAGGAACGAAATCTGCTTTTAAAATTGATAACTGCAGCACTTGTGGAATATGGGGGGCCAACTATGCTTTATCTCTCTCTTAGCCCCTTATGTCTCCTTCATGTCCTTCATTACCTTTCCCTTTCCCTGCTGTCCTCTGCAGGTGTTGCATGTGTGTATAGGTATGTATGTATGTATGTATATGTGATATGGGTGTGTGTATATGTATATACATGTTTAAAAAAAATAAAATAAAATTGTATGTGGATGTGTGGGTATGCATATGTGTGGGGGTGTATGTAAATACATGTATGTATTGTAGGGGATAAGAGGGGTGAAAGGCCGGTTCAGACAGTTCAGTAAAATAAAAATGGCTTTATTCAGCAAAACAAACAGAGGAAAAAGACAGGCTTGTCTTGTCACACAGGTGCAGAGATAGGAAAGGTTCAGTCTCTTTAACCAACAGGCTGATATATAGACAAAGTGCAGGGCTCTAGTCTGAGATACAGTTTTTTTTTTTTATATGGTTTTACTTACCCCAGCAAATGAATCCTTACATTGACTGCTGTGTGTCTCTCTCTCTCCAAACACACAACTCCTCTGACATCTTCAGCTCAGCTGACAGTAATCAGGGCTGAAGATTCCTACCCTCTTTAATTAACCCTTTCCTAACCCGCCCCAGACTGACTGCAGTATATGTGTGTAGGTATGTTTGTATATGTGTACATATGTAAGTATATGTAGAAAAAAAAAAAGGAAAGTGGAATCCTTTCTCCTATATCTACACTTTTCAGCTATCCTCACCTCAGCTGGCCGTCCCATTTCTCCACAGATAAAAAATCATTTACCGCTCATATAAAGACCCTCAACAACTAGGGTGGGGACCACCATATTGGTAAGTTTTCAGGAAAAAGAGTGCCCTCTCATGCGGATTGGCTTTGATTTGCTTCAGCCCCGCACGCCCACGCTCTCAAGATGGCCGGGCCAAGGCAAGGCGGACGTTCTTCAGAGGAGCATAGCCCGGATGGCGCTCCCACTCAGGAGAAGAGCTCCAAGGAAGACGTCTTTGCTCCTCTTCCCCGGAGCCAGGGCCCCAGCAATATTCCTGCAGGGCCTGTGGCGCAGTATCTATGCCCAGAAGGCTGGTGATTAGACACTGCCTGGAGAAGTATGCAGCTAACAGGTAATGCCAAATGTCTTTATTATTGATAAGATTGGCACAAGATTCTGTTTTGGACTTGCCTTAATTACCCGGAACAACTGTTACACTTGTATTGGAGACTGTTGCCATAGGAGACAGCGTACTTGTTCACGTGCAGATGTGGCGTCTTGCTGGATGCTTTTCCCCGCGTGGCTGTCCTGTAGTGGTCTGGGAGTCTGCCAGGTTGGCGTTGCACAGACACATTTGGGTGCCCCAAGGAGAGTAGTAATGTAATGCAGAGCGCTCTAGTGGCCAAATTGCCCTTGCTGACATCATCACCTTTCAGTGAGGCCAAACAGCCACCTACAACAGCAACAGTTTTGTATATGACTATCTCGGTTACTTGAGGAGCCACAGCCAGGTCTGGGTAATATGTCCAGATCTCAGGTGGACTGAAACCCTGACGCATGATTCAAAATATGAAATGTCCGGGTGAATCCTGGACAGGTGGCACAGGTGTCTGGTGCCCATGAATCTACTTTGCAGAGGCTGCCTGCTGGCTAAGTGGGTGACAATTCTGTCTAGTAGCACTGGGGTTGCTGGTTCAATTCCCCAACATGCTAATACTTGTTTTGATGTTTATTTCTTCTCCCTGTGTGGGTTTCTCAACACAATCCAAAGACATGCTCTGCACCTACTATGCCTTACAACCCACTCTATGTGGAGGGATGTTGACAACTCATGGCTCTGGAGGTTCTCATTGGACTGAAGGGGGCCTGGGTCATTGTTACATTTATTACAGATGCAGCAGTCTGCTATTCAAAATATGGAGGCTGACCAGGAAGTCCCTCCTAGTTGCTTGTATAGCCACTGAAAGAGCACTTTGGCGGCTAGGGAGGCCATATGGTTGAGACCCTGGGCTGCGTATTGCTTCCTAGAAACAAAAGTGGGGAAGAATGAAGGGGGTTTGAGAAAAATGCCCGTATAAACAGGATCTCGAAACTGTATACTCTGAACAAGCTAATGGTCAACCTGCTCCTACATACTGTAGCATCTGCAGATGCCGGCAGACCAGCAATAACCAGCCCATGTGCTGGGTGAGTCTAATGGGAATGGTTTAATAATTATCAGCCAGCTGCTGCACCTGCAGTACTCTGAGGAGAGTGTCAGGGTCTGCATCCCTTTAGATATGTTTTCCTATTAGAAGTGTATTGCCAAAAATTTGATTTTTGTGACAGTGGATGCCGAGGGTCTGGCTTGTGTCTTGGTGCAGACTTCTGGGGGGATAAGTGAGCCAGTCACACATGTGCATGCCCAGACTCTTAAGGTAAGACCTAGAAGGCACGCTTCACTGGTTTCTGGACGGCATGTTGGATGAAGGTATCAGACACTCATGGTCACTTCGGGAGATTCCTCACTGCTCCTCTCTTCCACGAAGCTGCCAAGTCCACCACAACAGTGGGTGGACTGCTACATTGCTTACAGACACCTCAGACTCAAGAGGGTTTGCACGTTTTCTACCCAATCCTGTTTGGGGTTCGCAGGAGATGTTGGTTAGTGTCCAGTTGCAGATCGGAAGAGGTTGAACCCTGTGGGGCCCTCTTTGAGTTCTTTAAGACGGAGTCCATTAAACAGTATAACCACATGGCTGGAGGCTGTTGCTGGATCATCAGCCTCACACCTTAGAGGGAAAACAAAGCCAACTTTCTCCATCCCAATGGTTGGTGTACCCGGGGGTGCTCTGCTAGTTCCTCTGTTTTATTTCAATCAGAGGAAGTGGTGATAGTCAGGAATAGATTTCTGAGGATGAATACTTCTGCTTGTTTGATGGCTTCTCAGTGCCTGTCATCTGGGCACAACGTCATCACGCATATTGGTGTTACCTGGGGTGCATGGGCACCTGCGCAAATTTCATCTAGAATTCTTAGTGCGAGGGAGGAAACAGGATAGAACACAGTTAATAAGTGTTACTCAGTATGAGTAGCGCTCAGCGGTGATGAAAAGAACTTAAGGATGTCTCGGCCCGTTAGGACCTTTTAGACTGGAGAATTGCTACAAATCATGTCTGCAAGACAGCCGGGTAGATGCATTGCGAGCCACTTCCGGTCAAGGCAATCGGAGCTTCCTAGCCAAGGAGGATAATCTTGAATGCGCTGTGGGTTCAAACAGCCCTTTTATGCACTTTGGCCTCACTACACAGAGTCAAGGAGGACCAATCTCCCTGCAGTTTAGCAACAGGGCAGCAGTCACCTATATTCAGCTCCAGTATGAAACTCTGCAGCAATATGCTATTGGGAGAGGTGAAACCCATAACACCTGGGGCAGATCACCAGCAAAATTTCAGGAAGCAGTTTACCTCCCAGCATATTTTTCTTTTGAACGAATACAAGCTTCCCAGAGCACGAGTGGGTGTACACAGGGCCAGTGCTACCACAAGGCAAACTAGGCAGCCGCCTAGGGCGCACTGCTGCCTAGGGGCGCTCGGCCACTGGTTTCCCTCCGCGTCTGCATGCTCTGCAGGCTGCAGAATACAACTAAGTCTGACCGGTAGTGTAATTAGAAGCGCAGCACTGGAGCCAGCGCTAGAGGAAGCAGAGCCAATGCTTTCTGTATAGCGCCGCCTTCTGTCACATGGACAGTGTAAAGGGGGGTGGAGCCGATGGTGGTGAAAAAATTAGGTTTTGCCTAGGGTGTCAAAAACCCTTGCACCACCCCTGGGTCTACATCCAAGGTCTTCTCTAAGCTGGCCCACAGGTGGAGCCTACCACAGACAGACCTCCTCAGGCCTCCTTCAAGGCGCAAGGGGCAGATGCTCTGGTCTCTCCCTGGGTCTGCAATCTAACCTATATATTTTCCCCAACATTTCCCGTAAATGAGATTTCCCTTGAGGCTGTCAAGGGAGAACATATTTGTCATAGCCAGTTCTCCATATTGACCAGGAGGCCCTAGGTTTTCCCTGGCCATTCATTTCAGGATACAGAAGACATTTCCCCTCTATAACATGCGCAGACTGGGGCTGCAAGCAGGGGCACTAAAGGGGGAGGATGGGCAACTCTCGTTGCTCCAGTTTCACTCCAGAGTGATCTCTACTTTTGTTGTGTGTGAGAAGACATTCTACTTACAACATCTAGGTCTACAGTGGTGTGAAAAAGTGTTTGCCCCCTTCCTCATTTCCTGTTCCTTTGCATGTTTGTCACACTTAACTGTTTCGGCCCCCTTCCTCATTTCCTGTTCCTTTGCATGTTTGTCACACTTAACTGTTTCGGAACATCAAACCAATTTAAACAATAGTCAAGGACAACACAAGTAAACACAAAATGCAATTTGTAAATGAAGGTGTTTATTATTAAAGGTGAAAAAAAATCCAAACCATCATGGCCCTGTGTGAAAAAGTGATTGCCCCCCTTGTTAAAACATACTATAACTGTGGTTGTCCACACCTGAGTTCAATTTCTCTAGCCACACCCAGGCCTGATTATTGCCACACCTGTTCACAATCAAGGCATCACTTAAATAGGAGCTGCTTGACACAGTAAGGTCCACCAGAAGATCCTTAAAAGCTACACATCATGCCGAGACCCAAAGAAATTCAGGAACAATTGAGAAAGAAAGTAATTGAGATCTATCAGTCTGGAAAGGGTTATAAAGCCATTTCCAAAGCTTTGGGAATCCAGCGAACCACAGTGAGAGCCATTATCCACAAATGGCGAAGACATGGAACAGTGGTGAACCTTCCCAGGAGTGGCCGGCCGCCCAAAATTACCCCAAGAGCGCAGCGACGACTCATCCAAGAGGTCACAAAAGACCCCACAACAACGTCCAAGGAACTGCAGGCCTCACTTGCCTCAGTTAAGGTCAGC
Organism: Lithobates sylvaticus; assembly: GCA_028564925.1. Classification (NCBI taxonomy): domain Eukaryota; kingdom Metazoa; phylum Chordata; class Amphibia; order Anura; family Ranidae; genus Lithobates; species Lithobates sylvaticus. The sequence goes on along the minus strand of CM053026.1, from coordinate 253,233,472 downwards.
GTTCATGCCTCCACCATCAGGAAAAGACTGGGCAAAAATGGCCTGCATGGCAGAGTTCCAAGGAGAAAACCACTGCTGAGCAAAAAGAACATCAAAGCTCGTCTCAATTTCTCCACAACACATCTTGATGATCCCCAAGACTTTTGGGACAACATTCTGTGGACCGATGAGACAAAAGTGGAACTCTTTGGAAGGTGTGTGTCCAAGTATATCTGGCGTAGAAGGAACACTGCATTTCAGAAAAAGAACATTATACCAACAGTAAAATATGGTGGTGGTATTGTGATGGTCTGGGGCTGTTTTGCTGCTTCAGGACCTGGAAGACTTGCCGTGATAAAAGGAACTATGAATTCTGCTGTCTACCAAGAGATCCTGAAGGAGAATGTCCGACCATCTGTTCGTGTACTCAAGCTGAAACGAACTTGGGTTCTGCAGCAGGACAATGATCCTAAACACACCAGCAAGTCCACCACCAAATGGCTGAAGAAAAACAAAATGAAGACTTTGGAGTGGCCTAGCCAAAGTCCTGACCTGAATCCTATTGAGATGTTGTGGTATGACCTTAAAAAGGCCGTTCATGCTCGAAAACCCTCTAATGTAACTGAATTAGGACAATTCTGCAAAGATGAGTGGGCCAAAATTCCTCCAGGACGCTGTAAAAGCCTCATTGCACGTTATCGCAAACGCTTGGTTGCAGTTGTTGCTGCTAAGGGTGACCCAACCAGTTATTAGGTTTAGGGGGCAATCACTTTTTCACACAGGGCCATGATGGTTTGGATTTTTTTTCACCTTTAATAATAAACACCTTCATTTACAAATTGCATTTTGTGTTTACTTGTGTTGTCCTTGACTATTGTTTAAATTGGTTTGATGTTCCGAAACACTTAAGTGTGACAAACATGCAAAGGAACAGGAAATGAGGAAGGGGGCAAACACTTTTTCACACCACTGTAATTCTGGAACAAGTTTGCTTTTTTCTTGGTAGGGCGAGAAATTGATCCTACTGCCCTTCCAGTGTTAGCTGTTGTATTCTTCCTCCAGGCCTTAGCCTATCCTCACATAGCTCACGAGTGTGGGCTATATTGGCAATAACACATTTGAAAGGACCAAGAATCCTTCAGTTTGCACAACTTTTGAGGGCAGTCGTGAGGAGTCGGTCACCAAGGAAGAAAAGATCTATTGCAGTTGCTGGATCTCGTATCAGTTTATCCATTTAGCCATCACTTACAAAGCAGTATCAATCGCAAGAACTTTAAGCAGAAGGTTATCAGAGAGTCAAGCTTTTGGAGCTTCAAAGTAAAATAAATTAAATAAAATAAAGAAAAAAATATAAATAATATATACCTTTCTTTCCAGAAAGAGTAGAGTTGGATCTTGTAGATCATTCTGCATCAAACATAGCAACAGACTGCTATTTAACAGACAGCTGGACATTGCCTAACTTTCCAGAACATCACACAGGAAAGTCACACGTACTGTTCGTTTTCAGAATCTCTCCACAATTGTCCCTTTCAGGTCATCTAAATAAACCTTTTGTCATTCCAGTTTGGTATCATCAAGGGAATGAGGTTACTGCCTGGATCCTAGCAGGCTTGGTTGTGTATAGGATAGAGGTCACAAGCCTCCGTCAGGGGCGCCAGAGCACTCTACCAGAGCGGTTAAAGCCTCATAGGCAACACATTCAAGAGAATCTATGGTGTCCATCTGTACAGGGGTACATGGTCGCTCCAACATTCCTACTCAAACTTGACGGAATAGACCCGGGGGCCTTGTCATCAGGGGACTTTGTAGGAAGGACTATTCAGTCCTCTGTCTCATCCTAATTAGAAGATTGGTTTGACAAGTAGATCCCACCCTGTCAGCTAGTTATTTATCACTAGTATGCTGCCATGTTGGCGTCAGGAAAATGGAAAATTGTATCAAATACTTACCGTAATTTTCCTTTCCTGGCGCCAAACCATGGCAGCATATGGTCCCACCCTTATACATTTCGGTATGTAGCTAATTACAGAGAATCGGGTGGGGCCTAACTAGGCCTTATATTTATGCTATTCACTGGTCCTGAGGGAGTGGTCAAGAGGCGGAGCTCTATCACTAGTATGCTGCCATGGTTTGGCGTCAGGAAAGGAAAATTACGGTAAGTATTTGATAAAATTTTCCATTTTAAAGGCTTTAAAAAATGTATGTAGTTTGTCACCGCTGCACGTTTGTGTGCAATTTTAAAGCATGTCGTGTTTGGTATCCATGTACTCGGCATAAGATCATATGTTTTATTTTATCAAACATTTGGGCAATATAGTGTGTTTTAGTGCATTAAAATTAAAAAAAGTTTTTTGTTATTTTTTTAATTGCCTTTAAAAAATCGCTGCGCAAATTCTGACCCAGGAGGAGAGAATGAGAAGGATCAGCCTTGGCGTTTCCTGTAAAAGTCAAGATTTGCTTATCACATCATTGTCCTTGGAATCAGTTGTTCTTGGAGATAATGATCAACTTGATAAGGTTGAAAAAGGAAAAAGGAGTTTGGGACTTTATACGAGGCCAAATAAATGTACCTCCATCCCCGATAATTGGAAATATAAAAGAACAGGATAATACTATAGTAATGTCTGGTGAGTAAACCAACGATTATGACCATATAGCTAAACATGATAACATAATAACCAATCATGATAAAATAGGAAAGCTTTACTTCACAACAATACATAGTAATGTAGCGGGGTCGTACCCCTTTTAGGGGAAAAGACTACATTCCCCATAATTCCCCAGGCTCCCGGGAGGATGGTCATTTCCGCCCGAGAGGCTGCTGGGGGAGGAGATAAAAGGGAAGAGGAGAGACGGCCTCTTCCTCTTCTGACTGGGCTGGTGACACAGACACTCCTGATTGAGGAGACACCTGTGCGGACCGGGACTGCTGAAGGCCTGAAGCCTGGGCCTTGCAGCAGACAGAGTGAGACTCTCAACCCTCAGTGTCAGCAGCAGCGGAGCGGAGACTTTTCCCTACAGTCGGTCGGTCGGAGAGAGGACCGGAACGCAGGTGCTGTGACGGAGGAGGCCGGACGCCGCCATTGGAGGTCCCGGACCTGAGGACGGTACCCCAGGAGTGGTGAGCGAGCTGAAAGGCTCATCCTACATTGCTACATACACTTTTATGCCTATTGAACTGCCAAGGCACAATTTACCTCAGAGCAGCAGATGTTTCTTTCTGTGGATTACAAATACACTATTTAAAGCTACATGTGCACCACCTCTACAGTTCTCTTGCCGGTGAAGAATACTGTACTTATTCAAGGACTGAGCTCTATTGCTAGGGATCAGGCCTGGTCCGTTAGGTAGGCGCAGATAGATTTATTGTACCTCAGGGGTACATAGCAGACGGTCGCTACACTTGGCGCTCCGTTTCTCATTGCTAGTTTGATACACATGTGTGTACATGTTAAAGTGCATATTGCAGGGACCTGCTAATGTGTTGTAAGTCAAATGTTAAATGCATGTTACTATTTCTTTTCTTACTACCAAAGTAAAGCCAGTTATTCTTATCTCAGCAGTCTGCTTGTGAGTTTGAGTCCATTACACTTAGAGTATAAGTGATATTTATATGTGCATAGATACATACCCCTTTACTAACTGTGCCAGAGCGGGTAGAGCAAATTGCCGGGGGTTGGTGGAGCTGTACTCAGGGACCCAAAACAAACCAGCGGCCCTCTTAACTGGGGGTATCGCTACACGTGGGGGCTCGTAATCCGGGATCCTGAGTCAGCGGGAAAAGCCGCCAGAAGGTACCGGCATGGACCCGATAGAAGTAGGACGGTGGTTCAAACTATGGGCCACTGATCCAGCCGCAGCAGCAGTCATTGAACTGCCAGGGATATGGCAGAGAGAGGCAGTCAAGCAGCTCATAACGTCCCTATCCCCATGCCACAAAGCATGGATAATGGACATGAGAATTGATGCCGAGTATACATACGCCCTAGTAGAATGGCAGGAAGAAACTCCAGAGCAGTTCAGGAGCCAAAGCATACGAGCATTGGATGGTCAGACCTATCAATTGCTGCATGCGCTGCCGCGCAAGAGAGACTGTTCTCCTATGAAAACTATGCTATCCCCAAAGAAGGAAGAGCAGAAGGGCGCGGAAAGTCCCGCACCCGCACAGACTACTCTTAGTGCAGAACTGTGTGCTGTCCTAGGGGAGATTGTGACTCAGTGCAGAAGAGACCCCGGGGACTACCCGATGTCGGGATACAGGAAACTCCGGATGTTCTCTGGGAGGAAACCTGTACCCTCGGGAGAAGAGGGATTTGAAGAGTGGTTAGATGGTGCCACGCAGGCCTTAGAAGAATGGGAGGTCCCAGAAGGTAGAAAGAAGCAAAGGATTGTTGAGAGCCTAAAAGGGCCTGCCTTAGAGGCCATACGCAATCTGAAGACAAGCAAGAAGGATTGCACTGCCCAGGACTACCTAGACATCCTGGAAAGTGTGTTTGGTGGGACAGAAAAAGTCACAGAACTTACCTATCAACTGGAACACTGTTACCAGAAGACAGGGGAGAAGCTGTCGGAGTATATGGGACGTATAGACAAGATCCTGCATAGGATTATCCTGAAGAAGGGGATAGATCCGGGGAAGGTAGATGAAGCCCGTGCCCAGCAGGTGGTCAGGGGAGCCCAACCCCTGGACCCTGTCGCACTAATACTACGCACCCGGCAGGATGGGAAGAGCCTGGACTACCCCGATCTCATTCGAATGGTCAGAGAAGAAGAGGCCATGTTGGAAGAGAAACGGGAAAAGCAAGTGATGGGGTCTACAAAACTTCCAGTGGCCACGGTCAGGTCGGCCTTAACCCCTGAAAGAGAGACAGAAGTAGATGCCCTGAAGTTGCAGATGTCTCAGATGATGGAGATACTGACGTCTCTGGTGGCGAAAGAGACGCCCAGTCCCAAGAAAGAAACAAGCAGGAGGGAATTATTTCCAGCTGTTTCAGCACCAGCATCCCCACCTGACTATGGAGAGATGATCTGTTTTAATTGTGGGGGAATTGGCCATATTGCAGCTGTATGTGCCAGCCCCAAGAAGAAGAAAACAGATAGCCGCCAGCCGGCGGGAAACGCCAAAGGCCCCGGTGAAGGAGTCAACCGGGTGCCCATCGCCTTCAGTGAGCTCCAAGAAGTATAACGGGAAAAGAAAGCGAGGAGATCAAACCCCTAAAAAGGGTCCCAGGGATCCTCAACCAAGGTACACTCCAGAGAAAGGGGGCAAGACCCCTCCGAAGAAATACAGTACTCCTAAACGGGAACCCTTGAAAATGAGAGATAACAATGTCCCTCAACGGGTTCACACTCCCACTAAGAGGGAGAAAATTAATGCATACCAGGCTCAGGAAAGAATCAAGCGCAAGTCAAGTGAGAAAGGAAAGAGTCCAAAGAAGAGGACAGAATCAACTCGGTCCTACCCAGAAGAGTTGGTTGGTCCATCCCCTACTGTACCCATCCAAGTGGAAGGAGTGTACACGAAGGCCCTCCTGGACACTGGAGCACAAGTGACCCTATTGTACAGGGACATCTATGACAGATACCTGAGTCATCTGCCCATACAGAAGATAGAGGAGTTGGAAATAAGGGGGCTGGGAACTCAGAGTTTCCCCTATGATGGATACTTACCCATACGGTTGACCTTTGACCCATCCGTAGCTGGGAAGACTGAAGTGTTCGACACCCTGGCAGTGGTGTGCCCTCGTCCGCCTGGAACCAGCAAGACCTCCCTGATCATAGGGACGAACACGGATCTGGTCAGAAGGCTCCTGACCCCCCTGGTGAAGAAAGAGAATCTTTCAGCTCCCAAGATCCATCCCATGCTGAAGGCAGCCTACCAGCGGTTGGTCCTAGAGCAGAAGACCCCAAGTGAGGGGATAGGCAGGGTATGGAGGCTTGGAAAAGAAGGAGCGGTGTTACAGCCTGGAGAGGTAACCTGCCTGAGAGCCACGGTGAAACTTAATTGGGAGCAGCCTAGCCCCTTTGTAATGTTGGAACCCGACCCAATGGAGGGTCACTCAAGTCCTGAAGTGATACCAGAAGTGATCTCATTGAAGGACTTGAAGAAGGCTAGAGGAAGAGTCCCTGTCAGTGTGAGGAACCCCACGGAGCGGCCCGTGGAGATCCCTGCCAGGATGCTTCTGGGACAGGTGAGTCCTGCTGTCCCAGTTGGCTGGTCAGAAGTGAAAGGGGCGGGTAAAGGAGAAGATGTTTGGAAGAAACTCTCCATGGAAAACCCAAACCTACCTGGAGCTTGGAAAGAGAGAGCCAAGGCCCAGCTGACCAGATGGGAGAAGATTTTCTCTAAAGATGAGTTTGATGTGGGGTGTGCGAGGAGTGCCACCCACCGAATCCGCATGCAAGAGGACAAGCCATTCAGAGAGAGAGTGAGGCGAGTCCCGCTAGCAGATCTGGAGGATCTGAGGGAGCAGCTTGCGGAACTGAAGAAGACGGGAGTGATTCGGGAGTCCAGAAGCCCCTATGCCTCCCCAATTGTGGTAGTCAGGAAGAAGAATGGATCATTGAGGCTCTGCATTGACTACAGAACTCTCAACAGGAGGACCATTCCTGACCAGTACACCACGCCAAGGATAGAGGATGCCTTGCAGAGTTTATCTGTAGCTAAGTGGTTCAGTGTGATGGACCTCAAGAGTGGGTACTATCAAATCCCCATGCATCCAGAAGATAGAGAAAAGACTGCCTTCATAACCCCAGTAGGATTCTTTGAGTTCAACAGGATGCCTCAGGGCCTATCTGGAGCTCCTGCTACATTTCAACGCCTTATGGAAAGGACAGTTGGAGACATGAACCTCATAGAAGTCCTTGTGTACCTGGACGATGTCATTGTCTTTGGAAAGACTTTGGAAGAACATGAAGCCAGATTGGAGAAAGTACTGAAGAGGCTCAGTGAAGAGGGACTCAAACTTTCTCCCGAGAAGTGTCGGTTCTATCAGTCTTCTGTGAACTATCTGGGACACATAGTGTCTGAAAAGGGAGTGGCTACAGACCCTGAGAAGTTGGAGGCAGTTACTTTGTGGCCAAGACCCACAACAGTTACAGAACTTCGGTCTTTCTTGGGGTTCTGCTCCTACTACCGCAGGTTTGTGGATGGGTTTGCCCGCATTGCAAAACCCCTAAACGAACTGCTCAAGACAGAAGGAGAGGAAGATGGATTGTGGCCTAGGAAGCCCGGTGAGTCGGTTCAAGACCAATGGAACTCAAGGTGTGAAGAGGCTTTCAGAACCTTGAAGAGAAGTCTCACCACAGCCCCAGTTTTGGCCTATGCTGACCCCACTAGACCATATGAGCTACATGTTGATGCCAGCCATGAGGGCCTAGGTGGAGTACTCTACCAGGAGTATGAAGACCAGCTACGACCAGTGGCCTATGTGAGCCGGAGCCTGACCCCCTCCGAGAAGAACTATCCCACCCACAAGTTGGAGTTCTTAGCCCTCAAATGGGCAGTAGTTGACAAGTTGAAAGACTATCTTTATGGGGCCGAGTTTACTGTAAAAACAGATAACAACCCCTTGACCTATCTATTCACCACTGCCAAGCTGGATGCAACTGGACACAGATGGTTGGCGGCGTTGTCTGGATTCAATTTCAGCCTCAAGTACAGGCCAGGGGCTGGAAATAGGGATGCAGATGCCCTGTCCCGAAGATCCCATGTCATGGTCGATGACTGGGAAGACTGGACTCAAGTGGCACCAGAAGGAGTGCGAGCCCTTTGTCAAGGGGCTGAACTCCAAGCCAGAGGAGGATCCAGAGCGGAAGAGATAGGAGTTACCACAGTGGGAGTCCCAAAGTGTTACTGTGGGGTAACTCAACTAGAAGAAGAGTGTCTACCGAAGCTGTCCAAGAAAGAGTTAAGGTGTGACCAATTGGAAGACCCCATGGGGAAATTGGTCCTGGAGGCACTGGAAGACAAGAGTCCAGAGGGACTTCGACTTCACCCTTCCAAAGAGGCTCGTCTACTGAGGAGAGAGTTGGACAAGTTACAGGTGCATCAGGGAGTGGTCTACCGAAGGGGCCCCTCTGATAGCTCAGAAGATAAGTGGCAGTTGTTTCTCCCCGAAAAGCATCGAGAGACTGTGCTGATTGCCTTACATGACCAGCATGGTCACTTGGGAGCAGAGAGAACCTTCCAACTTGTCAGAGACCGGTTTTATTGGCCCTGCATGAGGGCCGAAGTGGAGGAGTATTGCCATTCCTGTGCAAGATGCATTCAGAGGAAGACTTTACCCCATCAAGCTGCCCCAATGGGCCATCTACAAAGTCAAGGCCCAATGGATCTGGTATGCATTGATTTTCTCTGCCTTGAACCCGATTTGAGTGGATTGGGAAATGTTCTGGTGGTAACCGACCATTTCACCCGTTATGCTCAGGCTTTCCCAACCAAGGACCAGAAGGCCTCTACAGTAGCCAAGGTACTTTTGGAAAAGTACTTTGTTCATTATGGACTACCACAGAGAATCCATTCAGACCAAGGAAGGGACTTTGAGAGTCGCCTGATCAGGAAGCTACTAGATTCTCTGGGAGTAGAGAAGACTAGAACCACACCATATCACCCTCAAGGTGATGCCCAGCCTGAAAGATTCAACAGGACCCTATTGAACATGTTGGGAACTTTAGAAACAGAGAAGAAGCAGCATTGGAGTCAACACATTTCAGCTCTAGTACATGCTTACAACTGTACAACCAGTGATGTGACAGGTTTTTCCCCTTACCGACTTATGTTTGGGAGAGAAGCAAGATTGCCAGTGGATTTGGCCTTTGGCATTTCCTTAGACCATGCCTCTGCTGCCTCCCACAAAGGATATGTGGACAGACTGAGGCACAGTTTGAAGATAGCTTATGAGAAAGCTCAGGCGGCCTCTAACCAGAGGGGGGCCCGAAATAAGAGGAACTTTGACCTGAAAGTTCGAGTACAGGACCTACAGCCTGGGGACCGTGTACTGTTACACAATCTAGGGATCCCTGGAAAACACAAGATTGCTGATAGATGGAGATCAGAGCCATATATCATCTGTAGAAAACTTCCAGGATTGCCTGTCTACAAGTTGAAGCCAGAAGGAAGAGTGGGGCCTTTGAAGACCTGGCATAGGAATCATTTGCTCCCACTCACTGAAGCAGTCAGAATACCTCCAGCGAGAGATGTACCTGAGTCTGTTTCCATTCTGGATACCCCCAGGCCTAACACTCGGTCTCAGACATCCCGAGCTAGGGGTGGACAGGACCCCCAACCAGACGAAGAAAGAGGAGAACTTGAATGGCTATGGCCTTCATCAACTCCAGGAAATTCCGCCATAGATCTTCCACTTACTGAGGATGTGGAAGATAAAACATTGAACCCAGAAGCTACAGAGTTTGTTCCATTCAGTGTTGTGCCTGAATGCTGGGAAGATATCCCTGGTCTCTACTCAGAAGAAGAAGAAGTAGATGTTCCAGAACCAGAGATGTTGCCAGAATGTGTTCCTGAAGAAGTCCCAAGAGAACAGAGAGCTTGCAGAGTTGTGAGGCCTCCCAAGAAGTTAACTTACCCCCAAATGGGAAAAAGTTCAGAGGACTCTGTTACCACAGCAAGGAGAAGTGCTGAACGCCCTGATCCATCCACTGTTCATTTGGTGGAGGGCAACCCCAGCTCACTCTCTGGCACAGTTAAACAGGTCGCCCACACTGAAGTGACCTGTAGACAGGACAGCTCCCCATCCTATGTTAATTGGTGGGAGGCTCCTCTGTCTGAATTATGTGAACGTGTTGTTTCAAAGAAAGCTTGTAGTTTGAACAATGTCTTTGGGGACCAAAGATTCAAAGTGGGGGGAGTGTGTAGCGGGGTCGTACCCCTTTTAGGGGAAAAGACTACATTCCCCATAATTCCCCAGGCTCCCGGGAGGATGGTCATTTCCCGCCCGAGAGGCTGCTGGGGGAGGAGATAAAAGGGAAGAGGAGAGACCGCCTCTTCCTCTTCTGACTGGGCTGGTGACGCAGACACTCCTGATTGAGGAGACACCTGTGCGGACCGGGACTGCTGAAGGCCTGAAGCCTGGGCCTTGCAGCAGACAGAGTGAGACTCTCAACCCTCAGTGTCAGCAGCAGCGGAGCGGAGACTTTTCCCTACAGTCGGTCGGTCGGAGAGAGGACCGGAACGCAGGGGCTGTGACGGAGGAGGCCGGACGCCGCCATTGGAGGTCCCGGACCTGAGGACGGTACCCCAGGAGTGGTGAGCGAGCTGAAAGGCTCATCCTACATTGCTACATACACTTTTATGCCTATTGAACTGCCAAGGCACAATTTACCTCAGAGCAGCAGATGTTTCTTTCTGTGGATTACAAATACACTATTTAAAGCTACATGTGCACCACCTCTACAGTTCTCTTGCCGGTGAAGAATACTGTACTTATTCAAGGACTGAGCTCTATTGCTAGGGATCAGGCCTGGTCCGTTAGGTAGGCGCAGATAGATTTATTGTACCTCAGGGGTACATAGCAGACGGTCGCTACACTTGGCGCTCCGTTTCTCATTGCTAGTTTGATACATATGTGTGTACATGTTAAAGTGCATATTGCAGGGACCTGCTAATGTGTTGTAAGTCAAATGTTAAATGCATGTTACTATTTCTTTTCTTACTACCAAAGTAAAGCCAGTTATTCTTATCTCAGCAGTCTGCTTGTGAGTTTGAGTCCATTACACTTAGAGTATAAGTGATATTTATATGTGCATAGATACATACCCCTTTACTAACTGTGCCAGAGCGGGTAGAGCAAATTGCCGGGGGTTGGTGGAGCTGTACTCAGGGACCCAAAACAAACCAGCGGCCCTCTTAACTGGGGGTATCGCTACAGTAATATGGTAGCATAATGGCATAATAACATAATAGTAGCATAATAAAAACACACCAGACTGATTGCTGTGTATCTCCACAATAAAACATAATATAAATTGGTATGATCCAATGAAGCATAGTAATGTTAACAGTTGTGAAATGTATATCAGTGGGGAGTGATTAATATCCCTTAGGTTCTCCCACATAGAGGAGTTTGGCTCCCATGGTTGAGACGCAGGATCTTTCATTCTATTACTAGGGTAGGACCCACTAATTCAGGGTACTTTGTCGCAGTAAGTGGGCTTAGCACTATATGACCATATAGTGTGACCAAACCCCCATATTTTTTTGAATATGTTCAGGTGTTTTTAACTAGCCTTGCAGGAAATGTCATTCTTGAACGTGTGCGCTGTAATATGTTTTGTACTGTTTGTTGGTCTTATAGCAGCACCATCTTGAATTTAAATGCATTTTAGGGTATATATATATATAATATGTTTTTGTATATCTAATATCTTGACGCATTTCGTGGCTGTAATGCCACTCTTCAGGAGCAGATGCAGAAGAGATGTCTATAAAATGTTAAAAAAGATATTAAATTGGGTAATTCTATAGAGAAATTGTCAGGTCAGATATGAATCCGGGCATGGGCATGGAGAAATGAGGGTTAGCTGGGAGGATCATTAACCCCGGGCTGGGGACGGGCTGCCCCTGGATATAACCCTATTGTCCAGAATACTGATAAGATGTGTTCTTCACTGAACTAAGAGAAATGGATTTTCCAGTGGGAAAATCACATTTCTGTAGCAAAGGATGCCTAAAATCTGACACTGAATTTTTTTTTCGTTCAAACATTAGACTGAATGAAAAAAAAAAACTTTTAGATTCCAGTGTGGATGCGGAGAGTCTTCCCTGCTGTGCTATTGTATTCTGACAGTGGTACTCCAACCCCCCCCCCTCCATCAGAATACACTGATCAGTGCTGCAGCTGATTGAATGCTTGCTGTTATACATTTTTTAATTTTGCAATCTCCTTCACTGATGTGCGCTGATGAGTCTGCACTGATGGGCACTAATAGGCAGCACTGATGGGCACTGATAGGCTGCACCGATGGGCACTGATTGGCAGCATTGATTTGCAGCACTGATGGGAACTGGCATCACTAATGGGCACTGATTGGCACTGATATGCACTGTTGGGGCTGCACTGATCATCAGGACACTGATGATCAGTGCCCTGATTATCAGTGCCCTGATTATCAGTGCAGATGTCCCCTTTTACACTTGCCGGCTATCGACTCTCTCCTCACACTGTTACAGCGTGAGGAAAGAAATGCTGATAACTGGCAAGTGTGTTTACCTTGTGATTAGCTGTGATTGGACACAGCTGATCACGTGGTAAAGAGCCACTGTGATTGGCTCTTTACCCTGATCTGTTATCAGCTGTGTCCGTCATTTTGCTATAGAGCGATTGGCAGGTGGTTAAGGCAAAACCTATGCTGCGTCCAGCGCAATTAAATCTATGCTTATCCTATCTTGAAACAAGTTCTAAGGATTGCCTTTTTATGCAGGGACTCTTTCTCTTTTTTTCTGACAGAATCACTTTAACCTCCTGCCGACCGCCCACTGTCATAAGACGGCGCTACCATTTTGGCCACAAAGGGGGGGGGGCGCGCGCGTCGCTGGGGACCCGATGCGCGTGCCCGGCGGCCGCGATGTCCGCCGGCCACCCGTGATTGCCCAGTAACTGAGCAGGACGTGGATCTGTGTATGTAAACACACAGATCCACGTCCTGTCACTGGAGAGGAGACCGATGGTGTGTCCCTTGTACACAGGGACACCGATCGGTCCCCTCCCCCAGTCAGTCCCCTCCCCCCACAGTTAGAATCACTAATATAGGGAACATATTAACCCCTGCAGCGCCCCCTAGTGTTAACCCCTTCCCTGCCAGTCACATTTATACAGTAATCAATGCATTTTTATAGCACAGATCGCTGTATAAATGTGAATGGTCCCAAAAATGTGTCAAAAGTGTCCGATATGTCCGCCGCAATGTCGCAGTCACGATAAAAATTGCAGATCGCCACCATTACTAGTAAAAAAAATAATAATAATAAAAATGTCATAAATCTATCCCCTATTTTGTAGACGCTATAACTTTTGCGCAAACCAATCAATATACGCTTATTGCGATTTTTTTTAACCAAAAATATGTAGAAGAATACGTATCGGCCTAAACTGAGGAAAAAATTTGTTAAAAAAAAATAAAAAAATTGGATATTTATTATAATAAAAAGTAAAAAATATTATGTTTTTTCAAACTTGTCCCTCTTCTTTTGTTTATAGCGCAAGAAATAAAAACCGCAGAGGTGATCAAATACCACCAAAATAAAGCTCTATCTGTGGGGAAAAAATAATAAAATTTTTATTTGGGTACAGCGTTGCATGACCACGCAATTGTCATTCAAAATGCGACAGCGCTGAAAGCTCAAAAATGGCTTGGTCAGGAAGGAGGTGTTCGTGCCTGGTAGGCAAGTGGTTAAAGTGTAACTAAAGGCAAAACTTTTTTTTAGTTTTGGACAGCGTAGAGAGGAATTAGAACACCTGTCAGTTTTTATTGATGTCTGTGCCCCTTTTTCATCCTATTTGTCCTGTTTACCATTATCAATGTAAGTGAAAGTAAAAACTTAAAAAAGGGAAATCTTCCAATGGGGACACTAATTCTGGTGACCTGGGAGGCCCCAAATAATTACCTTAATTTGTTTCCTCTCACCTTCTGTTTGGCTATAGGACAGGAAGTGAAGAGAATCTTTGCAATGGGACACAGATGGTTATTCTATCTGTTGTTCTATCTGTTGTGCGTCCTGATCAATCGGGCTTTATGTCAGGTAAGAGCACATTTGACAATATTAGAAGGCTGTATCTCCATATTTTTGGGGCCGCATATCATAAACAGAGCAGACTGGTGTTAGACTTAAACCTCAAGAAGGCATTCAACACTGTTAAGTGGTTATTTTTATGGGAAACCCTGTCTAGATTTGGTTTTGGACCCAAATTTATCCAATGGGTCCAGATTCTCTATGTAAATCCATGTGCAAGAATCCGTACGAACCACAATGTATCACCACTTTTCTCCCTCAGGCGTGGCACCAGGCAAGGCTTTATTTGCCTTAGTTATAGAGATGCTGGCTATCTCTATAAAACATTCCCCAGGCGGTGGGGGGAATCTACTGGGGCCTGCTGGAGGAGAAAATCTTATTGTATGCAGATGATGCTTTGGTGTTTCTAAATGGCACTGAAGCTTCATTCAGTGGGCTCATGCAGGTGGTTGAGGGTTTTGGAGTGGTCTCTGGCTTTAAAGCCGACTGAAACAAATCCATCGCATTCCCTATAGACCTGCCTATACTTCATGATTATTTACAATCATCTGAGCAACAAATCTCCCCTAAATTTAAATACTTGGGGATTAATATTGACACTGATTTTCTGGTAAACAAATCCCTGAATATCTCCCCAGTAGTGTCCTCTATGGAAAAAAGACTTCATGTGTGGACATCTCTGCCTATAATAAATATAGTGAAAATGATCTTTCTCCCTAAACTTTTTTATGTCCTACGAGCCTCCCCAATTTTTCTCCCAAAAAGATTATTCTGACACATAGATTCTCTTATATCTTAGTTTATTTGGGACAAATCACATCCACGGATTGCTAAGGCCTCCCTTCAAGCCTCAACTTTGAGGGGCGGTCTAGCCTGTCCTAACTTTTACAATTATTTCTTAGCCTCTCAGCTGACCTATGTGCATTACTGGTTCCAAAGGATGCTCCGGCCCCTTCCACCTCCTTGCTGCTAGCTCTCCAGGGTAATTTCAGGGGGCTCAGGGATGAGGTCCACTGTCGGAAGCCATCGCTATGTGGGAGATTCTCCCCTGTGGATGTCTGTTTTTTAACATGGTCTACGACGGAGAAACTTCTATCTGGGGGAGAGGATCTCCCCGCATTGAATGCTCCATTATGGCGCAACTCTAACTTTAAGGAACTTTACAACCATCCTGATACATCCTGGTGGATATCTAAGGGCATCATTTATCTATCTCAAGTATATGTGGATGGTATCTTTATCTAATTTGATGCTCTGAAGGAACGAGTTGTTTTCAATAAAAAAAAATCAAATATCTCCTATTACATCATGCAGTGCAAGCACAATTTGGACTGTTAGGTGTGGACTTGATCACATCTCCTTTAGAGCATCTTATGGTGGCAGACCCTTATGCTGATAAACTGGTAACCACGTTTTATACTGCCTTACAATCTGCAGGTCCCCACCCCTTCACATCTTCTTGTGCAAAGTGGCAGGCGCTCATTCCTGACCTTGCAGACGAGGATTGGGAGGAGGTCACCGAAACCTTTATGCAAGATGTTATTAGCACAGCGGATACATTTATACACTTTAAATTCATGCACCAACTTCACTAAACTCCCGCTAAACTGAATCGTATGGGACTGACATAGCAGGCTTCTTGTCCTAGGTGTGGAGAAGTCTCAGCCAATGCCCTGCATATGTTTTGGTCCTGTCCAAACTTGTCCCAGTTCTGGGCTGACTTATTTGACATGTCAACAACCCACTTTGACCCACAAGCTCCTAAATCCCCCTGTTTACTTGGGGTCTGGGATAATTATGTTCCTTCTACATGCAAGCGTATTATGTTTTGTCTGATCTTTTTCTATGTAGAAAAGGGCATTCTGCTACATTGGAGAGATCCAGCTCCACCTACCCTGTCATATGTGTGCCATCTGATCAACCAGGCACTGCTGCTTTACAAACTTATCTACAAGGGGTGTGCCTGCTCAAAAAAAATGACTAAAGTGTGGAAGCCATGGCTGGATAGCATGGTTTCTCAGGTGATGGATTCGGTCTCTATAACACTCTGCAGATTTGCCCCACCACTGGACTACCCTTTAGTTCTGCCCCACCACTGTAACCCCCTTCTCATCTTCCCCACCACTGTAACCCCCTGTACATATGCCCCACCACTGTACCACCCTGCTCATCTGTCCCACCAATGTACCCCCTTTCTCATCTGCTCCACCAATTTAACCCCTTTCTCATCTGCCCCACCAATTTAACCCCCTGCACATCTGCCCCACCTCTATAACCCACTGCACATCTGCCCCACCTATGTACCCCCCTGCTCTTCTGTCCCACCACTGTACCACCCTGGTCTTCTGTCCCACCACTGTACCAGCCTGCTCTTCTGTCCCACCACTGTAACCCCCTGCTCATCTGCCCCAACAATGTTCCCCCATGCTCTTCTGTCTCACCGCTGAACCATCTTCTCATCTGTCCTAACACTGAACTTATCTGCTCATCTGCCCCACCACTGTAACCCCCTTTTTCATCTGCCCCAACACTGAACCCCCCATGCTCATCTGCCCCACCACTGTAACCCCCTGCTCATCTGCCCCACCACTGTAACCCCCTGTACATCTTCCCCACCACTGTACCACCCTGCTCATCTGCCCTACCAATGTACCCCCTCTCTCATCTGCCCCACCAAGGTACCCCCTTTCTTATCTGCTCACCAATGTACCCCCTTTCTCATCTGCCCCACCACTGTAACCCCCTGCACATCTGCCCCACCACTGTACCCCCCTGCTCTTCTGTCCCACCTATGAACCCCTCCTGCTAATTTTCCCCACTGTTGTACCCTCCTGCTCATCTGCTCCACTGCTGTACCCTCTTCTCATCTGTGATATGCAGAGTGAAAGGAAGCAGAGATGAGACACATCTACCTGTCCTGGCACACACATCCTGCTGATCCAACTCTTGTATCCAGCCCACTTGCTTGTATGTGATGTGATGTATGTGATGAATGAGATGTATCTAATGTATGTGATGTCACATACAAGCATCTGGAATGGATGCACAATGATGAGCTCAGGTCAGGGGCATTTTCTGAAAGCAGTGGGCCTGTGTGCAGGATCATAAGTTGGGCCCCCCGCAGCTGAGAAAAAGTGCGGTGCTTTGCGCCACAGGAAAAGTTGGGTGTGATTTTCATTGCGCTGAATACTGGCTGTGGCTTAAAGGGACACAGAGTGCCAGGGTTCAGTAGTAAGTGACGCAAAGGTTCAGGAATAATTTCAACAAAGTTCCCAGAAGTGCAACTGTAATTCCACAAACTGTCACCTGATTGTGGTTTTCTCAATCACAGTGAAATCCCTTCTTTCTGAGAGTTGTAGTGGCAACCAAGCGAGTCATCTTCCTCCAGATGGTGGGTGGGGCTAGCAGGACTGTAATTGGCTTTAGCAGTGACAGTCCTCCTTCTCCTGGAAACACGGATTGCCCCCCCCCCCCCCCCCCCCAGCAGAACTGTACCCAATCTCTTTCCAATCACACAATCTGACAATCGCAGCTACAGCAAAGAGAACTAGAGAGAACTAAACAATGTTTCCCATCTTTTACAATGTGTGGGGACATAGTGCCTCCCCCTCAGTGCAGGTGCGGTGTGGGCAATTCTGAAATTAGAATGCATTAGTGTCTACTGATGGGGAGGGAGTCAAGTGCCGGCAAAAGAGGCTTCATGTGCCTCTTGCGGCACCAGTGCCGGGGGTTCCCTACCCCTGTAGTACACTATCCTTTTCTACTTTTTCCAAGCCCTTTAAGTATAGATTATACTTACCTACAACCTTGTTCTTCTGTGCTTTACACTGTGCAATCTGTCCAATGCTGCATATGCCTGAAATCCTAAGAGTTGTACCCATGCGTGAATGTGATGTCTATGCACCAGTTGCGTTTTTTTTTTTTTAAAGTGTATTTAATGTATTTCTGCAAATGTTGTGTTTTTTTTTCTTCATATTCGTATTTCTTTTTGTTATGGCTATGTGTGCCTGTTTTGTCTTTATTGCTGTGTATATTACTATGAATTTCAAGTGCATAATTTAACTAGATTGTAACTTGTTTTCAAATCCGACGAGTGTCAGCTGTATTTTTAGATCCAAATTTATAATTGCATATGCATTTTAAATAATAATATATGATGTTAGAATTATATATATATATATAGAGAGAGAGAGAGAGAGAGAGATAGAGAGAGAGAGAGAGAGAGAGAGAGAGAGAGAGAGAGAGAGAGAGAGAGAAATGTACCACACACTTGTCTTTTGTTACTAACAAACTAGATATAACAGAATAAAATAGCCTACATGGCTGAGCACTTACCAGCTCTCAAGCCATCTTCCTTTAGGTACTGAACCAGCAAGTCATATATAAGTGCATCTTTTAAACCTATATCCATGGCAGACATATAATCCAGTGTCTGATTGTTTCCTGCATTAAGTATTTGTCCGTTACATTCATCTATTTAATCATTGGATTGTGTCTATTGTGAAACTAACTTGCACCATCTGCACTGTCCCGTGGGTATTGCCATTTGTGGTACAGCCCTGTAACCCTGTGAAATGTTCCTGTAATTTCACACAAAATGAATTTTAAGTGGGGTATTTACTATCAAGCACTGGATTACTACATCTGTTATAGTATACCTTATTTAATAACATGTTACAGTTTAACACGTTATTACAGTTGATTTTATAGTACACTAGGGATATGTTTTTAGTCATGGCACACGTAAAGGATCTTAAACAACACAACAAGCAAACCCTGACCTCACAAATACTAATACATCCAATTATATATATATATATATATATATATATGTAAAAAATCATTATATGGTGTTGCGCTCCAGATAAATAAAACAATAGATTCTCTAAAAGTAAAATATATATCTGTGGATAGATAAACAATAAAATCCTCTAAATAAAATTATAATTAGATCTGAGTGTGGAAATCTTGCTAAAACTAATAATATTGTGCTAGAAACAGCAAAATAAATAAATAAATAATAAATGTGCTAAAACATGGGATGATATTTAGATGCAGCAAATAAACACACTGGTGTTCAAATCCTAATCAGAGTGAATCTGTGCAAAATGGTGCAATAAATAAGCAATAGTATTAAAAGAAAGGACTGCGTCGGTGATCCAAAGTGTAAACAGAATGTGCAAAAAAGTATATATCTATGCAAAAATGCAATACAATATATATATATATATATATATATATATATATATATATGTATATATATATATATATATATATATATATATATATATATAAATATCAAAACATATAAAAAATATATATGCAGTGCAAACGGTGAAAAAGAAAAGAAAAAAATCATCCACAGGGATGTAATGTGGCTGTGTCAAACTAGGTGACAAGTAACGTCCACAGAAATGGTGAATCTCCGTTTAAATGGAGTGTGATGGATAAAGTCCGTCCAAAGATGCAGGGGAGATAGCACTCTATGACTCGATGTGTGCGAGTTGATCCAAACCGTACTCCTTTGGGTGCCCACAAATAACGGATGCAGTAGCTCCTTACCTCACTGCTGTAAGATAAACAGCATAGATCAATATTGCTCTCCTGAGCTCTGTATCCTGGGTGTGTATTGGTGCTTGGTTTGTCACTCTCACCACATCAGAGGTATTGTTTCACTCAGTGCACATCAGGGGTATTTTTTCACTTGTAGTCCTCCCAGGTAGCAAACATGTAAATCATGAAGGGAAGAGGAAGGAGCCCCAGATAGTGAAGTATGTACAGTTTATTTAATAAAACCACAAATAAAACACAGGGGTACTCACAATTTCAGACAGATAGAATTCAGTGTAAAAACGAGCGCCGTGCTCGTGGTCCGGATGTCACTTCCGGTGTCCAAGTGTAGTCTTTTCCTACTAGTGTCGTCACGTCACATGACTTCATCAGGACATATATATATATATATATATATATATATATAGTGTATATATATCACATCCTGTGATAATAGGATGTTACTTGGGATTTTTTTTTTTTTTTTATTATTACAGGATTTATATAGCGCCAACAGTTTACGCAGCGCTTTACAATATAAAAAGGGAGACAATACAGTTATAATACAATAAAATACAAGAGGATTAAGGGGGCCCTGCTCAGAAGAGCTTACAATCTAATAGGGTGGGGGAGGTGATACAAAATGTTGTAAGTGTGGGGAATGAGCTGATGGAAGTGATAGAAGATTAGTTGGAGACATGATAGGCTTCCCTGAAGAGATGAGTTTTCAGGGATCGCCTGAAGGTAGCTAGAGTAGGGGATAGCCGGACAGGTTGAGGTAGCGAGTTCCAGAGGATGGGAGAGGCTCTGGAGAAATCCTGGAGATGAGCATGGGAGGAGGAAACAAGAGAGCTTGAAAGGAGGAGATCTTGAGAAGAGCGGAGAGGACGGTTTGGGATATGTTTGGAGACAAGATTGGTGATGTAGCTCGGGGCAGAGCTGTGGATGGCTTTGTAAGTTGTGGTTAGTATTTTGAATTTAATTCGCTGGGTGATTGGAAGCCAGTGTAGGGATTGGAGGAGAGGGTTGGCAGACACTGAACGGTTGGTAAGGTGGATAAGTCTGGCAGCAGCATTCATGATAGACTGAAGAGGGTAGAGCCTATGGAGAGGCAGGCCAATGAGAAGGGAGTTGCAATAGTCAAGGCGAGAGATAACAAGGGAGTGAATGAGGAGCTTGGTGGTGTCATTTGTTAAAAAGGGGCGAATTTTAGAGATGTTACGGAGGTGAAGTCTACAAACTTTTGACAGCGATTGGACTTGAGGCTGAAATGACAAGTCCGAGTCTAGGATTACACTGAGTACCCTGGCGTGAGGGGAGGGACTGATGGTTGCATTGTTGATTTTGATGGAAAAGTCAGGGAGGGGGGCACGGGCAGGGGGGAATATTAATAGCTCAGTTTTAGAGAGATTTAATTTCAGAAAGTGGTGCGACATCCATGCTGAGATGTAAGTTAAGCCCCATACACACGGTCGGACTTTTTCATCAATTTGGTCCGATCGGACAAGGTTGTTGAAAAATCAGACCGTGTGTATGCACCATCGGACAGTGTTCGTCGGTTTGTCCGTCGGACAAAGTCTTATCTCCTGCTGGAAAGATTTCCCGTCAACCCGGTCCGATCACACCAAATCCGAGCGTGTGTACGCTTGTCCGACGGACAAAGTGCTACGCATGCTCAGAAGAAATTCTGTGACGGAAGCGCTCGGTCAGGTAAAACTACCTTTCCTAATCGACACAGCACATTCGTCACGCTGCAATGTTAAAATGTCTTTAATGCAGCGCATTCTCTTTTTCTTTACAATGCAACAAGAATGACATCTTTTAGCTGCTCCTATTCACCCGCACTTCTCACAAACTTACTTCTTTATTACTTTGCAGCATTTATACACTACATGTTTATTTTTACTCAGATCGTAATACAATCTTTCTTATTTTTTTACCCAGATTTTTTTTTTTTGGGGGATACATATTTGAAGGAGATTTTTTTTTTTTTTGGAGGGGGTTTGTATGTCTCAACTTAGCAAAACCACATTATTAACATTTGTATTTCTTGCTTACATTTACTAGGAGTTTGTTGGTTGTTGGTGCCCCTTGTTAATTCTAGGATTAGTGAAATGTACCTGCCTACTCAAAGAAAAACTGTCATTGTAGAAAAGTAAAACACAATAGTCAATGATTATTTCAAATCAAAAAAACATTTATTTAGGTCTCAGCAACAGACCAAAGAGGAACGCAGCCATGGTGAAACTTGGGGAATTTGCAAAGCCTTGGACACCCATGGCAACCATCATTTTACAGACTTAAACAATTGGGGGCATGAAGACTACCTATCTAAATAATAAGGGAGCGCAATCTGGTCCTGAAGTCCAAAACATCCGGAACTGCAGCAGATGCCATCTAGGTCCCCAGGCTCTGGTACTACGAGAGGCTCCATCTTCTCTCAGACCAGACTGAGTCCAGGTTGTCACTCTCTTGTCTTCCTTGTACGCTTCCTTCCACGCCGTGGTGCTGGTGCTGGTGGGGTGGCAGAAGGAGGAGGAGGAGGCGGAGCAAGGTCACTCTCGCAAACATGTGTGAGGGGAGTCATCTCCCCAGCCATCCCCTCATTTAGTATTTTGAGGATGACCTCCTCACACATGCTGCGTTGCCCCGCCTCCATACCCGTAAATTTACTTGTAACCAAGGAGGCAAAGGCCTCCTCGTAGGTGGGTGTGGCATAGAGGGAGGCTGAGGCATCTTTTATCAGCTGGAGCGCTGACTCTCCCACCTCCCCCATGTTTTTCGCCCTTCTGTAGGGAAGGCGGAGGGGAGAGACTTGGGAGACAGTCAGGCTCCTACGCCTACCCCCCTCTTGGCTGCCACTACCCCCTGCCTCCTCCTGACTGCCACCTTCCACAGCCACCTCCTGGCTGAGGTCTTCCTGTGTATGAAAAAGGGACATAGTTTCAGTTATTTGTTCATCAAACACACACAATTCTCATCTAGTGACTGTTGCAAAATGTTTTCAAATACAAAACCATACAATTCTCAGCCCTGCAGTTTAGATTCTTCCCAAAAATGTCTCCCACACCACTGTCTGTTGATATGTCAATCACGTTAGGAAATAAGCAATTGGGGATCCTGAATTAACTGAACATCATTCATTATTCAACAAACTGGTTCCAAAACTACTATACCTGGAACAAGCTGGGCACCTGCACATATTCCTGACTGGAAGGCCCAGGTTGGTCCTCGGAATCCTCATCAAGGGTGGCGTGCGTGGAAGGACGCGTGCAAGGAAGAGTCGAGAGTGACTTCCTGACAGTAGCCTGGTCTTTGAGAAAGTGGAGCCTGTCATAGTACCAGAGCGTGGGGACATGGACATCAGCTGCTGCAGCTCCAGATGCTTGTGACTTCAGGACCTTATTGCGCTCCCGGAAATAGGTAGTCTTCATGTTGGTGATCTTCACTTTTAAGTTTGCGACGGTTGCCATGGGCAGGGTAGGCTTTACAAATGCCACCAGTTTCAGCAGGGCTGCGTACCTCTTTGGTCTGTTGCTATAATCCCTGTGTTTTGCCTGCCATAAGAGGGGAATTGCCGGTATTTATCAATGAAGTGTGGGAGAAAGCTCACGTTGTAGAAGGCATCCATCACCTCTGCAAGACACAACGCCACACAAAACAATATAAATAATGTCAGCCTAAACTCTCCTAATCTTCTCCATAAAGAAGCCTCAAGTTCTAATCAGTCTAGGCTAGTTATGTACCAACGTCAAATTGTACCTTCGTTTGTAGCGATCGTCTCGTGCGTGAGCTTTCTCTCCCCTCGTCTCCCAGATCGTGGCTACGACACAGGCGTGTGACGTTTTATATACACTGCGCATGCTTCAAACTCCGCCCGCCCCTGACGATCTTTCTCGTCTATTCCCCACCCCTTCTCTTTACGGCGTAGTGGGGAGAGCACATGGCGGGGACACAGCAGGTGCGCCACAAATATCCCACCAACGAGGAGGAGGACGAGGAAAGTCCGGAGGCAGAAACGTCCCGATCCCGGAACCTGAAATTCAAGGCCTCCAATATGTCATTTGGAGAAATGTTGGAGATGGTGGACATATTAAAGAGGAGCGACTATGATGGGAAGTATGGGCCTTACCTCAACCCCAATGTCCGCAAGGCCAAGATCATGTCTAAAGTTGTGAGAAGGCTGTACAATAATTTTGGGGTACAACGATCCAAGGAGCAACTCAGGAAACGCTGGTCAGACCTGAAACTGAGGGAGGCCGATCAGTACAGAAAGATCAAGAGAATTCTTCAAAAAAGTAAGTAGTTGTGTTTTGTGTTTGATTTCTTGCTTGCATACTGCTCCATTGTGTTTTGATTTTTACCAAGTTGTACATTCCAAAATGGCCACTTTCAGGTTCGTCTGTGCATTCGATCGTACTCAGCCTCGATCTTTCTGCCACTGTCATGGTCGTGTGTGTGTGCATTCGATCGTACGCAACCTCGATCGTTCGGCCACTTATAATACGATGTTTGGTGTTTTTTTGGGGAAAGGAAGTTTGTTCTCACTAGAAATGTCATCAAGAATGTAAAGCCAATTTATTCAATGTAAAGGAGAGGTCACTCAGTAGCTGTTTACCCATCTGGACTCTAGAGCACTAGTGCTGGGACACCCAAACCCCCTTTTTATTATGCTTTTCCACACATGTGCTCCAGTGGATACTAGAGGGGGGTCTCCATCACACAAACTTCTACCAAAAAGCTAGTCAGTTTAGCACCTTTACAAAGTGACTTCATTCATGTAGTTGACATTTGTAACTGGCCAAACTAAAATAGTGTCCGTCACTTTCAAGCAATGTTTGTCATTTCCTATTTCTGCCCTCAATAGTTTGTGTTGCTAAATCTTCCTTTTGGACATTCTCATAGGGGAGCGAAAACTTGGGCCGTCTGAGGAAACCCCCAAACCAACACCTCCCAAAAAAGGGGAAAGAGCAGAAGCAGAGGAGGAGGAGGAGGAAGGAGAGATCATCGAACTTGGAGAAATTGTCACCACAACAGGTGAGTGTGGGAGAACACAGCTACTGGTAAGCTAATCCATGTATGGCTGCCTCATTTCCAACACCCCATTTTTGTTTGTTTGTGGTTTTTAGGTGACGTGGATGTTGTGGAAGAAAAATCGCACTTTACCACAGAGAGTGCCCACGTACTCATCGGAGAGATAATGGTCTGCAATCGAGATCTAGATTACATAAAGCAAAACATCAATGATGTTCAACAAAAATTGAAGAACATCATTGATGTTTTAGGAAAAATATGAAAACGCACCAAGTAATTAACACACATTTGTGCCTGCTTCTGAACACATTTGCAACTTAAAAACTGTCTGAAATTTGGAACATGCACACATTGTGTCCACATGTGCTAGCTCCCACCATGGTGGATGAATGGCAACGTTTTTTTGGGGGTGCAAACACTTTACGAACTACGAAAGTGGTTGTGGTGAAGGGGTTGCACCCCCAAAAAACGTCCATTCATCCCCATGATGGAAAATGGCACTTTTGAAGCTTCTAGGCATGTGTTTTCCCATCTAATGACCATTTTCAGACCCAAATTGTGTGCATGTTCCAAATTTCCACTTTTCGGGGGTGACCCCCCCATGTGATGAAGGCAAGATCAAACACACTTTGAACATATAGTCATGTCTGATCTTGTCTTCACTTTACAAAGTTGAACTTTCCAAGTTCCTAGGTTCTGTTTTGCTCCATGCCTGGTTTTACCAATTGCGGAATGTTTGTAAACAATGTTGTAAATAACCAAGATGTTGTCAGTTTTGGCGTGAAGATTGTAAACGCACTTGGGAATGTTTTCCTAGTAAACTTTTATTTTTCTAAATGTGTGGCTTCCTTATTTAAAAAACACAATGCATTATGTATGTAAAATGAAAAGGATATGGGGGGCAATGGGTGTTATTTACTAAAGGCAAATCCACTTTGCACTCCAATTTTCTTTCCCGGGGAACTTTTTCAATGCACTTGTAGAGCATAGCGGATTTGACTTATGTAAATGACACCCACAGTGCTTTGTACGAAAACACGGAGCACAGCATTTGGAGAATACACACATGTCAGACCTGGTGATGAAAAGGAGTATTTTGGGTGTCAGTTATGCAGTACAAACCTTCTCTAGACCAAAGATTAGGTAGCAAACACACAACATGAGAATAATCTTTTTGGGAAGAAGAGACTGTTACCTCCTTTTGCCCAGAAAGTGCATTCCCACTGTCGAAGGCAAAGGGAAAAAATGTCAAAGTAAAATAAGCTAAAAAGAAGACTGAAATGACATGAAATCATAGGTTGGTTAAAATATCAGATTTATTAAAAAATGCCTCTCACACATCGTCAGGCAGAGCAATGGCCCCCCTACCCACAAAGTACTGCATATATTGGTCCCGGACCACACGGGCATTTAGAGGGGGCAAGCCTGGACGTGCCACTCGAAGGGCTGTGAGTTCGGCATTTGGAGGGCCCTCCACATCTGGGCCAACGGGCACCACATAGTTCCTGTTATGTCTTTTGAGGAAGTTGTGCAATATGCAACAGGCAAGAACTATGTGGTTCAGTTTGTATTCCGCCAAGTTAAATGCCGTCAGGAACAGGCGGAAGCGGCTGGCCAGGATGCCAAAAGCGTTCTCCACAACTCTTCTGGCTCTGGACAGCCTGTAGTTGAAGACCCTCTGGTCCGGGGTGAGGGTCCTCATCGGGAACGGCCTCATCACATGGGGAGTCAACGCAAACGCTTCATCTGCGACAAAGACGAAGGGGAGTCCTTCGGCATTCTCCTCTGGAGGTGGCAAGCACAGACTGCCACTTTGGAGACGCCAGTAGAACTCCGTGTGCGTAATGGCCCCACCATCCGATATCCGGCCGTTCATCCCCACGTCCACATACATAAACTCGTATGTTGCCGACACCACCGCCAACATCACTACACTATTAAACCCTTTATAATTATAATAGTAGGACCCCGAGTTGGGCGGTGGGACGATGCGGACGTGTTTCCCATCAATTGCCCCTCCGCAGTTAGGAAAGTCCCAACGGCTGGCAAAGTGGGAGGCCACAGTCTGCCATTCCTGTGGCGTGGAAGGGAACTGTGGAGTGAAACAAGAAAAAAAAAATAGTCACTTTGCACCTAAACATTGCAAGCAGATTAGACAATCAACATCTTGGAACAAGAGCATTGTCTAAAATTGGAGGCTGGAAAGTATTTGCACAGAAAAGTAGAGGCTCCCCTTCACAGATTACTCACCCCCCCCATCAATCCCCCCACTTCTGATGGGCCATTGGCAATAACTAGGGGTTTTGGGGGGGGGGGGTGGTGGACAGCTAACCCTCTGCACTTCATTGATTGGCAAATGGCTCAATAATGTGGGCTAGTTTGGCCAGACCCTCTGTACTTAACACTATTGGCAGGCCACAGGAAAGATCAAATAACATTTCAACCCCCCCCCCCCCCCCCCAAAAAAGGCAGGCACAGTGTGACATTATTAAATTACCAAGCAAGCTAATAGGAGGGAAAGAAGACAAAAAAATAGGAAATGGAATGTATGGAGGCAGTCCCTTGCACTACATGCTTTGCTGAATTCATCCCTAAAGATGCGCACTATAAAGAGGTAGGTATATAGTGTGTATGGACCTTGGGAAAGCCAGCAGATAAAGGATTGGTACCATCTGACAGAGCAGTTGGGGGAGGGGGTTCCTAATGAGTTTGCCCCCCCCCCCCACCAAAAGAACAAAAAAAGGGGCTCTACATGAAGTAAACCACACAGCAAACATTTGTGCATATTTTAGGGGGTGTTTTGGGGCAAACAATACTATGCAGCAGACAAAAGACATTGCTTAAGTGACTAGGCCATAGGTGTCTATTGGGGCAGAAGAGCATGCTGGTGAGGTAAGTGAAGGGAAAAATGCATGAAGGAGAAAAGGGGCACAGCATATTAGAACATATTGCAATCATGGTAATTAGGGAAGGAGGTCAAAAATACAAGTCATTAGCAAACAGAGCATACATAGAAGGGAATAGTAAAGTAGAAATGTTACCTTAATATAGTCCTCCTGCAGGACCTGAATGATGGCAGAACAGGTCTCTGGAATAATGATTCCCAGGGCCTGGGGAGAGATACCTGAAGAGAACTTCAAATCCTGAAGACTTCTCCCTGTCGCCAAGTACCTCAACGTGGCAACAAGCCTCTGCTCCGGAGTAATGGCTTGTCTCATGCAGGTATCCTGCCGGCTGATAAAGGGGGTCAGCAAAGCCAAAAGACGGTGAAAATCGGGTCCGTCATCCTGAGAAAGTTCCTGAAATCATCAGGATTATTCTCCCGGATCTCACGAAGCAAAGGCATGTGCGAGAACTGGTCACGCTGAAGCAACCAATTCTTGGTCCACATACTCCTCGTCACTCTGTTCATGGACGGGTCTTGGGTCAAAGCTAAAAGCCCGACACCAATTCCGCGTACAGCACGAACTCGGCGACGAGTACGCACGGGAAACATCGCTCAGAAGGTCACAAAAGGTCGGCTGGTCAGAACGGACAAACAGAAAGCACCGATAAACAGCAAGGCCTGAAAGAACGAAGTGAATACCAGCAACGAGCAGACAATAAGCAGTGCAAATCAAAGCGTCCTATATCAAGATATAGGCCGCAATGACCAACAAATGCGAACTGACTACACGCACTAATAAACAGATACGCACGACAAGCACAAACTGAAGAGCAGTAACGATCTGAGTCAGAAAAACTGAGAAGCGCGAATCTTAAGTCACCAAACTTCCACTAACTCTCGATAAACACGGGATCAGCAGAAGGAGCCCAACGGGTGCCTGACGTGGTGCTGAACTTCCCTTTTGTAATCTCGTGGACGACGACTTACGTCACGACGTTCTTCCGGACCGGATATTCCGACAACGTAGTCCGACCGTGTGTACGCAACGCCAACATCGGACAAAGTACGTCGGACAAAGTCCGACTGACCTGGTCCGCGGATTGTCCGAGCGTGTGTATGGGGCTTTAGTAATGCGAGAGGAGACTGAAGGAGTGAGGTGAGGAGTAGACAGATAGATTTGGGTGTCATCAGCGTATAAGTGGTATTGGAAGGCGTGGGTGGTTATCAAGTGACCAAGGGAGGAAGTATAGATGGAGAAGAGAAGGGGTCCAAGAACAGAGCCTTGGGGGACCCCCACAGAAAGGGGCAACGGAGAGGAGGAGACAGAGTTGTAGGTAACACTGAAGGAGCGCTGTGATAGATAGGCAGAGAACCAGGATAGAGCAGAATCTTTGAGGCCAAGGAAATGGAGTTTATTGAGAAGGAGTGGGTGGTCAACAGTATCAAAGGCTGCAGAGAGGTCAAGTAGTAGCAGTATGGAGTACTGGCTGTCGGATTTAGCAGTTAGTAAATCGTTAGTGAGTTTTAGTAAGGCAGTTTCCGTGGAGTGCTGCGAGCGAAAGCCAGACTGTAAAGGGTCAAGAAGGTTATTTTCACTGAGGTAGGCGCTAAGACGGTTGTAGACTAAGCGCTCTAGAAGTTTAGAGGAGAATGGGAGCAATGAGATGGGCCTTAAGTTATTCAGGTTGGTGGGGTCCAGGGAGGGCTTTTTAAGTATGGGAGTGATCTGCGCATGTTTTAGAGGGGAGGGGATTTTGGCTTCATATGTCAAGATGAACAATAATTTGGTTCTTTCCTTAACTAACCTTTGTGTTATATCAAGGTGCACTTGTAAGAAAGTGTGATTTTGTGTTTTGTAGGTAGGAACAGCATTTCCTTTTCTTACTCACATTATGCAGCAGAGCTTGCTTCACTGCTCTCCATAACCTGACAGAAGGGTGAGTGGGGTTTTGAGGAAGTATGTTTGAGACCACCACCACCAATTCTAATAATAGTTCAAGCCTTTTAATTTGTTTAGTGAGTCTCCAGGTAGAACTGTGACTACTAATTTTCTCAGAGAGGTTTCCCAGCCACCCTTTATCTTTTCCTTATCTTCTCCTATCCCCTGTCTCCTTACCTTCCACCATTTTCTCTGGTTGCCCCTGTCTGTATTTTCCTTTCCTTTATAATTTCCCTCTTCCTACTTCTTTTTGTTCTGTTTTTCATATGAACAACAGTTCCAAAATGTTTTTAGTGTCCTATAGTGACACTCATCATAGTTCATGTACAGTCTTGTAATTTGTGTGAGTCCTGCTGTGGGCGATAGCCATTGAGCTGACTTACCATTTTATTCCATTATTCTAATGACTTTTTTTATATTTTGACTGTTATCTCAAAAAAATATATTTCAACCCTAATTTGTTTTATTGAGGAAAGGTTAGCATTTTTAATGCTGCGTTTGTCCCTATTGGAGACATTTCAACTCACTGTCTGTCAAGACAGGAAGTGATGGGAAATCTGTTTGATGAGAAACAAACAGAAGGGAGTGCTTAGCATTTCTTTTATTGATGTGTGTGTGCCTGTCTGTTACAATGACAACTGATCCCCTCCATTTCTTGTCTCGATGTCACAGGGTCAGGAAGTGATGGGAAATTTATTCAGTGGGGCACATACAGAAAAAAAACTCTCAGGAATTTAACGTCTCTCCTTCTCTATACAAAAATAAAAAAGCTTGAAGCTAGGGACCACCATAGTTACATATAGTTACATAGTTAGCTAGGCCGAAAAAAGACACAAGTCCATCCAGTTCAACCATAAAAAAAAAGAAAAGAAATAATAAATAAAAATAAAATATATCGTACAATCCAATGAACCCCATATTATACCCACAGTTGATCCAGAGGAAGGCAAAAAAAAAATCAAAAGAGCATGCTCCAATCTGCTACAGCAGGGGGAAAAAAATCCCTTCTTGATCCCCCTAGAGGCAATCGGATTTTCCCTGGATCAACTTTACCTATAAATGTCAGTACCCAGTTATATTATGTACATTTAGGAAAGTATCCAGGCCTTTCTTAAAGCAATCTACTGAGTTAGCCAGAACCACCTCTGGAGGGAGTCTATTCCATATTTTCACAGCTCTTACTGTGAAGAAACCTTTCCGTATTTGGAGATGAAATCTCTTTTCCTCTAGACGTAAGGAGTGCCCCCTTGTCCTCTGTGTTGACCGTAAAGTGAATAACTCAACACCAAGTTCACTATATGGACCCCTTATATATTTGTACATGTTGATCATACCCCCCTTATTCTCCTCTTCTCAAGAGTGAATAAATTCAGTTCCTCTGATCTTTCCTCATAGCTGAGCTCCTCCATGCCTCTTATCAGTTTGGTTGCCCTTCTCTGCACTTTCTCCAGTTCCCCGATATCCTTTTTGAGAACTGGTGCCCAAATCTGAACTGCATATTCCAGATGAGGTCTTACTAATGATTTGAACAGGGGCAAAATTATATCTCTCTCTCTGGAGTCCATACCTCTCTTAATACAAGAAAGAACTTTGCTTGCTTTGGAAACCGCAGCTTGACATTGCATGTTATTATTGAGCTTATGATCTACCAAAACCCCCAGATCCTTCTCCACTACGGATTCCCCCAGTTGTACTCCCCCTAGCATGTATGATGCATGCAAATTTTTAGCCCCCAGCCAACTAGCATTTTCATAAGGAGGACAACAATGATGTAACACATATTTTTTTCAGTACTGGTTGCCTTTACAAAAAGAAAAACATATACACACCATACACTAGTGTGGCTACTGAACAAATGCACCTGTTCTCTTTCTTTTTGCTTATTCAAGGACCAAACTGAGGGGAATTTATCAAAACTGGAGCAGGTGTGGATGGCAACCAATCAGCTTCTATCTTTCATTTGCAAAGCCCAACCTATGCTAGCCCGGCCTATAGCAGATTGATGACCGGGAAGTGGTTCTGTTATCCTGACTGGGTGTCAAATGACGTCCAGCAGGATAACATGCCGGCGCACAGCGCGGCGATCGTGAGTGCGGCGTGTCAGTCTGACATGCCACATCTCCAATCGTGGTAAGGACCCTCTGACAGAGGGTTCTTACCACGTGATCAGCTGTGATCAATCACAGCTGATCATCACGTGAACCAGGAAGTGCCGGTAAAAGGCATTCCTTGGTTAGCGCTGACTGGGAGAGCCGATCGGTCTCTCTCCCTGTCAGGGGGGGGTCTGTGCTGATAATCAGCACATTCATTATCCGCACAGCCCCCATTAGATGTGCCCATCAGCTGTTAATCAGTGCCCCCTCAATAAAGTCTCTCAGCGCCCACCACAGTGCCAATCAGAGCCCACCACAGTGCCAATCAGAGCCCAGCAGTAACACCTATCAGTACCCCATCATCACTACCCCTTTGAAAAAGTCACGTTGGCAGTGATGCAACGGGTGACGTCCTTGTTTCCGATCATGGCCGAGATCAGGAATAAATATATGTGAAGCGCTGTTTGTGAACATTTTTTGCAAGTGTATTTCTTCTATTAAATCTGTGTTGTTTTAAATGCTACACTATGGAGTCCTCCTTTTCCTCCTCCTAAAATATTTTTTTCTGAGACTTCGTGGCATTCTGAGGATTTATCAGGCGGAGTGAGCAGAGCCATAGGAGCGGTATCACTGCAGGGGACTCGGAGCGGAGCGGATTGCCCAGTGCAGACCTGCCATTAAGGTGTATTCGGGCTTACTTTGCCTGGTGAGAGGCTGGGGAAACCTGCACATTCTAATGCCCTGTACACACGGTCGGATATTCTGATGGAAAAAGTCAGATCGGATTATGTTGTCGGAAAATCCGACCATGTGTGGGCTCTAGCGGACTTTTTCCGTTGAGCAGGATTTTGAGAGCAGGATCTAAAATTTTCAGACAAAATCCAATCTGACTTTTTCCGATCGTGTGTAGAGAATTCTGACGCACAAAGTGCCACGCATGCTCAGAAGAAATTTGGAGACGAAAGCTATTGGCTACTGCCCTGTACGTAGTTCCGTCGTAAGTTTTGTATGTCACCTCCTTCAGAATAATTGGAATTTCTGACAACTTTGTCCGACCGTGTGTGTGCAACACCAGTTTCGGACAAAATCCGTCGGAAATTATCCAACGGATTTGGTGATCGGAATGTCCGACCTTGTGTACGGGAGCTTACTGTTTTGCACATTTATCCATTTTTATATTTTTATTATATTTGTTAGTTTTTTTTTATCATACAGATCTTTATATTTATCTTTGCACAGTTTCAGTCATTGCATTTATGGCAAATTTCTGCATTCTCCTGTTTTTTGCAATTTTGCACCTTTTTTGCAATTTTGCACCTTTTTTGTCACTACTCGCACTTTTTTGTGGTATTTGCACATATTATTTGCACTTTTGGTTACACATAGATGTGATTATTATTCACACATATTTTTATAAATTCTTTATCAATTACTAGGTTGTAGGCATATTATTGTTTTAGACTTTGGAGCTAGTGTGTTTTTGCATTAAGTACTTCTCTCTTTTAATGCTGCTCATTGATACATATGCATTATTGAACCTTATCAACTTACCACGCTTGGTCATTTGGAATAAGGATTGATTGTATTGCCTCAGCAATTTGTTATACCTGTTTGATGATCCTATTTTGAAGGTTAGATGCTCACAAATTGTTGTAGCACTGATTTATTAATCATTGGCTATACAATATTGATGAGACATTAATTGTGAAGGAAGCTATTTATTCCTTTGGATCTATGTTATGTGTTACTTACAAAGGTTTATTATACTTTGTGGCTAGATTATCTTTGTTTGTCAAGCGCCACAAATCAGTTAGAGAGTGAGACATTGTTGCACAGAAGAATTTACATCCTAATATTGTAGTTTTTATCCTTAATTCTGCCCTATTATATAGGGTGATTTGAGTTCTATTCATTTTAGTTTAATTTAGCGCCGCAGTTTTTACTATACTATACTCCATCATCAGTGCTGCCCATCAGTGCCATCTATTCGTGTCCATCAGTGCCATCTGTCCGTGCCCATCAATGCCGCCTGTCAGTGCCTATCAGTGCTGCCTGTCAGTGCCCATCAGTGCCATCTATCAGTGCCCATCTATCAGTGCCGCCTATCCATGCCCATCATTTTTACATATTAGTGCCACCTTATCAATGCCAACTCATCAGTGTCGCCTCATCAGTGCCCATTAGTGCTGCCTCATCAGCACCCGTCAGTGAAGGAGAAAACAAAATATATGACAGAAACTAAGAAAAACTTTTTTTTTTTTATGTTCTTTTTTAGTTTGTTTAGCAAAAAATAAAAACCCCAGAGGTAATCAAATACCACCAAAAGAAAGCTCTATTTGTGGGAAGAAAATTATAAAAATTTAGTTTGGGTACAGTTTTGTATGACTGCACAATTGTCATTCAAATTGCAACAGCGCTGAAAGCTGAATATTGTCCTGGGCAGGAAGGGGGCTAAAGTGCCTGGTATTGAAGTGGTTAAAGCGGAGCTCCACCCAAAACACCTTTGGTGGGGAGTGGGTACCTGGTATTGACAGGTACCCACTCCCACTTCTGGCTGAGTTTGCCATGGCGAACTCAGCTGGAAGTTCGGTCCCCCTCTTCCTTCCCCTGCAGCCGGCCCATTCACAAAGTCAGCAGCTACAGTATTCGCAGCTGCTGATTTTTAATTTCATCTGAAGGAGCCTGGAGCTCCGCTTTAACGGAAGAAGCTGAAGATAGAAGCCAGTGGGTGCTATGCACAGCTGCTCCAGATTATGTCTGCACCAGTTTTAATAAATCCACCCTATGTCATATTCCAATTCTCCAGCCAGGCAATCTGCAGTATGGAGGGTCAGGAGTGCATTAGGGATAGGAAGAAGGTTATCTAACTTTGACTACTGCAGGAAGTCCCCTAGAGCTTGCATGCTGGAGTAACATATAATTACATAGAATAGGTTGCTACAGAGTACATTGCTGCAGTATTGTCTACCTTCGGTATAATGCTGCAGGAATAATTAGGGGTACATATGTTTAATATGGGAACTATTGGGGTTGTTTTACAAGGTATCAGTTTATGTGGCTTTTATTGTGTTCTACTGTTTTGGATGCTTTGTAGTCTTTTGGATCCACAAACAGCATGTTGAATTTATCCTTCTAGTACAAACAAAGCCAAATAAAGTGTACAATGGCATTAGTGAACTAATGAAGCATTGCTGACTGCTGGGGCAGAAGTCAGGTTAGCTTTTTTGTTTCTTCACTAATGAATTCCTCTGTCATTACTGCTTATTTATCCACAAGCTGCCACTAACAGGATATTGATTCATCATTAAAAGGGCAGTTTTATTGGGTTGCAGTAGCAACAAAATCATGTCCATATGCTATATATTTTAACATGTAATGTTCTAGGTTGAACTTGTGCCCGGTTAGCCTCTCATGGTTCAGCATTTAAAACATTTTAAATGTAATGTTTTCAGTTTTTGCAGGTTTTCATGTGCCAGTTTTACCAGTTTTTTCATGTGTAATGTGCTATTGGCAACCATGTGTCCCATCCAGTTCATCTTGAAGAGAAAGGTGTGGGACAGCTTAGAATAGTTTGGCCAACAACATATTGCTCCAAAAAAGTCATATAGGCAAGTGTTTGCTGTGGCTTGCTTGTAGAAAGGAGTGTGCAAATCATGGGAAATAAAGGTCTACAGGAAAGGTCGTTTGTATAGAACTAGCAGTAAGCTTTGTTGTTGAGACTGTGGGATTTATTTACTAAAAAATGGAGAGTGCGAAATCTGGTGCAGCTGTGCATGGTAGCCAATCGGCTTCTAACTTCAGCTTATTCAATTAAGCTTTGACAAAAAAAAAAAAAAAATGGAAGCTGATTGGTTTCTATCTATGCAGACCTGCACCAAATTTTGCACACTCCAGTTTTAGTAAACCAACCCCTTCATATTTATAAAACATTCAGCAGCAACTTTTTTTTTTTGTTCTAGCACAATAGTTTATTTTTATTTTTATTTTATTAAGTGCAATCTTATTTTATTACTATTAAAGTGTTGCCAGTAAAACAAATGCAAAACAAACAAAATACCAGGTTAACCCAATAAGACTAAGAAAACCATTACATACATGTATATACACACACATATATACTGTATACATACACAGTCCTTTGTTTTGTATTCCTCCCTGAAGTCTTGCACCTCTACTATATGCTAAGTTCTGATTTTAAGTGCTAGATGCTTATATAGACCTAAATGTTTATAATATCTACTAATCTATATACAAACCCGTATGGGATAAAATTGGAAAACAAAAAACAGTAAGACAAACTTCCTCTAGACTCACTTAAAGAAGGGATGGATTGGCGGAACTCCATTTGTTAAAGGCCTGAGAAGTTCTGAACATTGACCATATATTCTAAGTGTTTCTATACTGTTCCAATCTATTACTTCTTTGTGATAGCATTTTTTCCCAATTCCTAAGGCCCCTTTTACACTGAGGTGCTTTGCAGGCGCTAAAGTTCTAAAAATAGCGCCTGCAAAGCGCCTTCAAACAGCCGCTGCTGTCTCTCCAGTGTGAAAGCCCGAGGGCTTTCACACTGGAGCGGTTCACTTGCAGGACGCTGAAAAATGTCCTGCAAGCCGCATCTTTGGAGCGCTGTAAGAGCAGTGTATTTACCACTCCTAAAGCGCCCCTTCCCATTGAAAACAATGGGGCAGCGCTCCAAACCTGCCTGCAAAGCACCGCTGCAGCAGCGCTTTGTGGGCGGTTTTAACCCTTTTTCGGCCGCTAGCGGGGGTAAAAACTGCCCCTCTAGCGACCGAAAAGCGCTGCTAAAACGACGGTAAAGCGCCGCTAAATATAGCGCCGCTTTACCGCCATCGCGCCCAGCGCCTCAGTGTGAAAGTAGCCTAATAGTATCTAACTCTTTTGCCCATTCGGCGAAGGATGGGACTGTTCTTGAACTCTAGTGGCCAAGAATCACTGTTCTAGCTGCTGAGATAAAGTGACAAGATATCTTTCTTAATTGTTTTAAGGGAGACTGTTCTTATAAATCATATTGCTAGCTTTGGTGAGTTGGAAATTTGCATTATCGTAATCTTATGATATATATCAGATATGTGGGCGAACCCACTATATATGTGTCAGGGTCCCTTTCGACTTATGACATCTCTAGTAGACATCAGAGATGGTTGGATACAAGCAATTAAGGTGATAAGGGTATCTGTACAATCTAGTAATCAATTTGAATCCCTTCTCCTGAACTCTGGTGGCTATTGATAGCTTTATGAGTTAGTATAAAGCATTTTCCCACTCCTGAGGAGGAATGGCAGTTTGAAGGTTTGTTTTCCCTCACGGATGTAGATTTAGGCCCCTTCCACACATGTGCAGCCTGAAATCATGCGATTTTGCAGTGATTTTTTTTGCCGCGACTTGAAGCAATGCCTGTGTAATCTTACTTTTCAATCAGTTTTTATTGAATTTCATAACATACAGTAAAGATGCAAATTACACATTGTATGCCGTTAAAATAAATTAACTCAGAATAGCACTTAAATAATGTCAACTCAATTATCAATGAAGTGTTACAGAACAAGAATTACTGTTATTAAAATGCTACAAAACGCAATACATTCAATATAGAAATATAAGATCAATATAGTAACATAAGATCAAATAGAAGTATATGTCCTCTAGACACCCCCATGGGGACTACACTGTGTCTAAGAGGAGAACGTTGCCACAATAATAGAACTTATCCAGGAACCTGTGTCCATACTCTAGAACCCAGAGGCAAAAGTGTATATCAATCTGTTAGATATGAGTGTTACAAAAAGTTAGTAATAGTCGACCATTGTTCCCATGATGCCCACTTGGTTTTTTCCTTGGGTAATTTACCCTCACTGGATGCCATCATTAATTCATAACTATAATGTAGGTTTACGGTATCTAAGAGGTGAGTGATAGAGGGAGTTGTATCTGACTTCCATAATCTGGTTATAGTTAACCTAGCTGCCAATAGGATATGTGTCGTCACATGACGAAATGAAAAGGGTATGTCTTCAATGGATAAATTCAGGATAGCTAGACCCGGAGACATTGGTATATCTATCTGGGATATATCTTTTAAGAGAAGAAAAACGGTTTTCCAGTATTCCTGTATGAGGGTACATTCCCAAAATATGTGGAATATGCTTCCTATGTTGGAATTACATCTCCAGCACTTATTAGATAATGTGGGATAGAATGTTGCCAAGCGAGAAGGCGTCAAATACCATCTAAGGGACAATTTTTGTGTGAGTTGCCTGTGTAATCTTGAGGTCTATGGACATCAAGACGCACCAAAGTAGTGCAGGGACTACTTTGAAGTTGCTGCGACTTGAGGTATGAATGGTACTCATTGGAAACCATGGGGTACGACTTGTCATGCGACTTTGCAGTCCCAGGTCGCAGGACAAGTCGCACAAGTGTGAATAGGGGCCTTACAGTAGATAGCCCTCTCCAGGCCAAAGAGGAGAGTATTGCGTATACTTGAGATACTGCATGAGATGGAGGAGTATTCTGTATGAGTAGTTAATCAAAAGCTGTTGGAGGGATTCAAGTGAGGATATATTTGGAATAGAATGAATAAATTAGATAAGTTGTTGTCTATGAAAGCATAAGTCAGTTGGCAGTCTGATTTGTGAGCTGCTATGTATAAGCGGGGGGTCAGCTTGTAAAACATGGGATAATCTGCGGTAATCTCTTTTAGCCCAATAGCCAAAGATATTGCCCTGGAAACGGACGAAAAAACTGGGTTACCAAAAAGGGGTGTCATAGGGCCAAGATACTGTAAAATATGTGTGTGTGTAAAATAAAAAGAAATCCCCCACCCCCAGTTCAATACTAGGGGGACAGGAAATAAGCAGGCTAGCATCCCCATGGCAAGGGGGCAAAACGCATTATATCCCCTACCAGCCAATCAGTAACTGTAAGTTTGTGTTTGCTATTATTAATAATATTGCCAGCGATGTAACTCCTAAGTCATTCAGTGGCAACACAAGGAACAGGGAAGCTGTTGCTGACTATTTTGGGATCCAAACAGTTTTTTACAAGTTTTTGACAGGTACCCACTCCCACTTTTGCTACGGCCACCTAGGTGATCAAAAGCGGAAGTTCTCCTCCCCCTGCAGTCTTCTGGGACACGTGACAGGTCCCAGAAGATCGATTGACCATGCACGATGCGCAGCGCTGCTCGCACAAGCGCAGTGGGCACCCGGCTGTGAAGCCGCACAGCCGGGTGCCCATAGTTAGGATGCCAGCGTCAAGAAAAGAAAACAGCAGATGAAACCAGCTGGGGTGAGCACACCCCTGAATCGTGGGATAGGTGAGTGGCTGTGTTTGTAGCTGCTGACTTTTATCTTTTTCACAGGAGACTAGAGCTCTTTTTTTAATGGGTGCAGTTTTTTAACCACTTCCCGACCAGCGCACACACATATACGTCGGCAGAATGGCACGGACAGGCAAATTGGCATACAGGTACATCCCTTTAAATTTGCCGCTGTGCCATCACGTCTGTGCCGCCGGCGGCGCGCGCTGGGCGGGACCTCCGTGAGTCCGATCGCGGGTCCCGTGGACTCGATCGCGGGTCCCGCAGACTCGATCGCCGCGGGGATACCCACGATCGTTTCACAGGGAGGAAGAAAGGGGAGATGCTAAAGTAAACAAGCATCTCCCCGTTCTGCCTAGCAACAGTGTCACTGATCTCTGCTCCCTGTGATTGGAGCAGAGATCAGTGATGTGTACAACACAGCCACGCCCCCCACAGTTAGCAACACGCCCCTAGGACACACTTAACCCCTACACTGCCACCTAGTGGTTAAGCCCTTCACTGCCAGTGTCATTTACACAGGAATCAGTGTATTTGTATAGCACTAATTGCTGTATAAATGACAATGGTCCCAAAAATGTGTCAAAAATGTCCGATGTGTCCGCCATAATGTCGCAGTCACAATAAAAATTGCTGATCGCCGCCAATACTAGTAAAAAAAAAAAATATTAATAAAAATGCCATAAAACTATCCCCTATTTTGTAAACGCTATAACGCAAACCAATCAATAATCGCTTATTGTGATTTTTCTTTTACCAAAAATATGTAGAAGAATACGTATCGGCCTAAACTGAGGAAGAAAACATTTTTTATACATTTTTGGTGGATATTTATTATAGCAAAAAGTAAAAAATTATGTGTTTTTTTCAAAATTGTCGCTCTTTTTTTGTTTATAGCACAAAAAATAAAAACCGCAGGGGTGATCGAATACCACCAAAAGAAAGCTCTATTTGTGGGAAAAAAAGGACGTCAATTTTGTTTGGGAGCCACGTCGCACGACCGCGCAATTGTCAGTTAAAACGACGAAGTGACGAATCGCAAAAAAGTGGTCTGGTCTTTGGCCAGCAAAATGGTTCAGTCTGAAAGTGGTTAAATAGTTGCTGAGCCTGTGTTCATTTTTTTGTGAAAATGCAGTGCATATAATATCTACCCTACTATATATGGAACTAATGTTAGACCCCTTTCACACTGGCAGCGCCTGGCCGTTAGTGCTAAAGCGCCGTTCTTTTTTCGGCCGCTAGAGGGGCGCTTTTTACTAAACAAAAATGGTAAAAATTCCAGTTTTGCAGGGCTTTCAAATTGCGATATTTACAGCGCTCCCAAACCGCCCCAAAGATGCTGCTTGCAGGACTTTTCGTAACGTCCTGCAAGCACACTGCCCCAGTGTGTAAAGACACACTGCAATGAATGGGAAGCGGTTTTCAGGGACGCTTTTCATAGGCTATTTCTAGCGCTAAAGCACCTGAAAACTGCTTCAGTATGAAAAGGGGTCCCCCAGTAACCACATTTTCCTAATTAAAGACATATGCTAGCAAATGTTATATAGAAAAAAGCCATTTGGCAGTATATTACACCTGTCTTAGACCCCTTTCACACTGAGGCAGTTTTCACTTTAGCGCTAGAAATAGCCTCTGAAAAGCGCCTGAAAAGCACCTCCCATTCATTGTAGTGTGTCTTTTCACTTTATGAAAAGTCCTGCAAGCAGCATCTTTGGGGTGATTTGGGAGCGCTGTAAATAGTTCTCCCAAAAAGCCCTTCCCATTGCAATGAATGTGCAGCACTTCTAAAGTGCCTGAAAAGCGTTTTGAAAGCAACGCAAAACGTGACTTTTTACAATTTTTTGGGGGGTAAAAAGCACCTGATATCGGCCAAAAAAACGCAGCTAAAATGAGCCGCGATTTAGCCAGTGTGAAATTGGTCTTATGGTGCACTGGAGAATGGATATTTTATCAGATCTTTTCTGCATACTGAATAAAAAATAAAAAAAATCATATTTTTCAAATTCTGTAAAGAACATCCAATGTGATTTTTCCATTTTGACCAAACAATGAAATCATATTTTACTACATTAGCAATATACAAAAAATATTTCTGAATAGCCAACCAGTAAAACATTAAACAAGTCCCTATTGCTTGCCTAAATAAAAGCTATAATTCATAACATGCATTGCAAGTAAAAAATGTACTTTATTTTTTATAGAACTCTCCAAAAGAAAAAAAACTTCTGTAAAGCAAGTACCATTATGTTCTGTGCTGATAACATTTAAATCTGTTCATCCCGTTCAAGTCTCTGTAGTAATCATAACTCAGACAACGTCATGGGGACAGGCTGAGTTATTCACTGTGACGGATAATAGGCTTAAAAACGAACATTTTCTGAATCATTT
Organism: Lithobates sylvaticus; assembly: GCA_028564925.1. Classification (NCBI taxonomy): domain Eukaryota; kingdom Metazoa; phylum Chordata; class Amphibia; order Anura; family Ranidae; genus Lithobates; species Lithobates sylvaticus. The sequence goes on along the minus strand of CM053026.1, from coordinate 253,192,513 downwards.
CATGGTTAGAGGGAAGACAGTCAATTAAGTGTTGGTGTTTAGTAAGGAACCCTGCGAAGACCTGTCAACAATTCAGCAGGGAAGGATTTGCTCAGTGACCTACAGGGCCTCGAGGTTCACAAAATCCAATGAATGGATCGGCTTTTGTGGGCAACTTCCAGATGAGAACAACCTGATTTGTCCTCTGATAAGGTTGAAAGGACCTGTATAGTAGTAAGAGTGAGAAAATGTTACATGTATATCAAGAAGTAAAAAAAGACAATAGGAAGGAGTTTGAAATGCTTAGAAAATTATATATATAAAATGCCATTTATGTAGATAATTTTTTGAAAATCTAACCTAAAAAATGTCACCTAAAAAAAGTAAATGTTTCCCTCAAAGTTTGTTAGTAGCACAAAAGCCAAAATCATGAAAAGTATTCAATGGTAATGTTTGTTCGTGTAATTTAGTGTATTTTCTCTTTACTAATGCATAATCAGGTTGCAATGTGATGTTTGGTTGTTATTCAACAGAAACTAGTTTATACAGCCAGTCCATCCAAAAGGTACATTTCTGTTATAAACAGTTTTGGTCATCTTACTTTAAAAAAGTAATTATTTAAGTTACAAATTACTTCTCCCAAAAAGTAATTGCGTTAGTAACTCAGTTACTACATTGGAAAAGTAATTAGTTACGCAGCAAAGTAACTGTGACTTTTTTTTAAATATTCTATACGTGTAACTAAGGGGCGGGTCTAGTATTACTGTAACCAAGGGGCGCATTTATTATTATTGTTATATATTGTGTAACCAAGGGGCTGCTCTATTATTACTCCAACCAAGGGGCAGATCTGTTATAGCGTGTAAGCAAGGGGCGGGTCTATTCTTATTATATTGTGTAAGGGCGGATGGCTACAGAAGAGGGCGAATGTTAAATTAATGGGCAGAGCTCAATATATAACAATAATAATAAATGCGCCCCATGGTTACAGTAATACTAGACCCACCGCTTAGTTACACGATAGACGCCCCTTGCAGAGTATCACGAGCATCGGGAGCGTGCGGCATTGCCTCGTACAATTACATGTTAACTGCGCCTGCGCGGTGTACAGTTCAGTCAGAGCTATTTAGGATCGGCAATTTTCGTAAGCTCCGTAGTCCTTCGTACTGCGCAAGCGCTGCACCTGCGCACAACAGGGGGTCCTTATCCGGCGGAGGAACTTTTTTTGACAGGACACCGGAATTACACTACTGCCATCTAGTGGCAGTAGATGTAATTGAGGTAACTCCGCCCAAGTAATGGGAACTGCGTTACCATTAGGGGAAAAGTAATCAGTTAGATTACTCGTTACCCTCTGAAATAACTGCGTTATGTAACTCTGTTTATTTTAACTCAGTTACTTACATCACTGGTTATAAATGAAGTTTGATGAGCTGAATTTCCTGCTGGTTTCTTTTATGTATTAGAAACTCTGACTATGAGATCTTTCAATTATAGTTCCTGGCTCTTCTCCTACCAATCTTGCAATTTTGGGTCATCTCGGAGTGTTCACAGCCTGTCTGTTGCATTATACATAATATATTAAATTCATCTAAAAAAATCAACAGGGTGAGTGGGACTCCTGTGTAATGCTTGCAGCAGGTGTGCAGACCTGCAAACCATAACATATGGATTTCACCAAGTTTCCCTGTGCAAATAGGGCAAAAAATATATTGTTATTTGATTGTTATTTGACTATTTCCTGTGCTGGATGAATGTTCTCCATTCCTATGATATTGCACACATTTAACCCCTTGATCGCTCTAGATGGTAACCCCTTCCTGCCCAGTGCCATTAGTACAGTGACAGTCCATATTATTAGCAGGGATCACTTTAATAATGTCACTGGTGATATCAGTGTCAGTTAGTTAGTTTCTCCCAGCGTCAGTTAATGTCAGATTTCCCACTGCACTATTGCAGTCCTGTTATAAATCGCTGATCATCGCCATTACTATTATAAAAAAAAAAATAATTCTATTATACCGTCTATCCCATAGTTTGTAGACGCTATAACACACAAACCAATCAATATACACTTATTGGGATTTTTTTTTACCAAAGACATGTAGCAGAATACAGTTTTCCCAAAACTTATTAGATTAGATTTTTTATTTTTTTATTTTCTGGGATATGTTTTATAGCAGAATATTAAAAATAAATAAACCCAGAGGTGATCAAATTCCACCAAAAGAAAGCCCTATTTGTGTGAGAAAAATTATATAAATTTAGTTTGAGTACAGCAATGCATGATTGCCCAATTGTCAGTTAAAATAGCGCAGTGACGCATAGCAAAAAATGGCCTGGTCGTGAAGGGGTTAAAACCTTCTGGAGCTAAAGTGGATAAACAAATTGAATATTTAGAAAAAAATATATATTCTACTTTCTCTTATAAAACATATCCAATAACATCAAATCTGTTTATAAATTTAGGCCAAAATTTATTCTGCTACATTTTTTTTGGTAGAAAATCCCAATATGTGTATAATAATTGGTTTGTGTGAAAGTTATAGTGTCTACAAACTATGGTGTACAGGGGGTCCCCTACTTACAAACATCCGACTTACAAACGACTCCTACTTGCAGAAGGAAGAAGACACAGGAAGTGAGAGGAAATCCACCCCTAGGAAGGGAAATTCACTCCTGTAAGAGTTAATATGGGAAAAAGGTGTCTCCACTGATGCTTTATCACCAGTCCATGCTTCCCTAACAACCCAAAATTTTCAAAATCCAATTGTCATTGGGACAGAAGGGGAGGTGAAATCTTCTGAACAGGGGCACAGACAGCAAAACAAATGTTACAGGGGTGATAACCCTTCTCTATGTTATCTAAAAAACGTAAAAATAGATTTTTTGTCTGGAGCTACACTTAAAAAATGTACCTGTTCTCACTTACAAACAGATTCAGCTTAAGAACAAACCTACAGTCCCTATCTTGTTTGTAACCCGGGGACCCCCTGTATATATATCGAAATCCACCCAGCTTTTAAAGTGGTTGCAAACCCACTAACTTAAAAAAAACAAAAAACAAACAAACCTGCAAGTCAAAGGCATAATGAGCTAGTATGCATAGCATACTAACTCATTGTGAATTACTTACCTTAGATTGAAGCCCCCGCAGTGGTCCTCGTACACCGCTCCGGATGGCGACATCGCTCCCGGAGTTACTTCCGGGTATCGCAGGCTCCGGCGATGTGATTGACCAGAGCCGCAATGACGTCACTCCCACGCGTGCGCACAGGAGCTGCTGGTAATGGCACACTAACTGAAGCAACGGCACGTACGTGCCATTGCTTTAGTGCGCATTTGCCGATGACGTCGGCACATGCAGATACAGGGGATATTTCCTAAACCGTGCAGGTTTAGGAGATATCCGGGGTAGCTACAGGTAAGCCTTATAGGCTTACCTTTAGTAAAAAGTGGTTGTAAAGGGTTTATCATATTTCTTGAGGCCCTAAAATGCCAGGCCAGTTTAAACATGCCCCCCCCCAAATGACCCCTTTTTAGAAAGTAGACATGCCAAGGTATTCGCTGAGAGGCATGTTGAGTCCTTGTAAGATCTAAGATGTTGGAAAACGACAAAATATATATATATATATATATATATATTTATATATATATATTTATCTACACAAAGCTGCCACTTTAATGAGCTATTTCTCTCACATGCCATGGGTATATGTAGGATTACACCCCAAAACACATTCTGCTACTTCTGAGTATGGGGATACCACATGTGAGAGACTTTTTGACAGCCTAGCAACATACAGGGGCCCAAAATCCAATGACCACCTTCAGTCTTTCAAGCGGCATTAATTACGCATTGTCCTAACTACCTAACTACTACTAACTTTTTTTTTGGAGGCCCTAAAATGCCAGGATAGTATATATAGCTTTGCTTTCAACTGACGATTGGGCAGTCATGCAATGCTGTACTCAAACTAAATTTATATAATTTTTCTCACACAAATAGAGCTTTCTTTTGGTGGAATTTGATCACCTCTGTTTTTTTTTTATTTTTAATATTCTGCTATAAAACATATCCCATAAATATATAAAAAAATCGAATCTAATACGTTTTGGGCAAACTGTATTCTGATACATGTCTTTGGTAAAAAAAAATCCCAATAAGCGTATATTGATTGGTTTGTGTGAAAGTTATAGCGTCTACAAACTATGAGATAAACAGTATACTAGAATAATTTTTTTTTTTATAATAGTAATGGCGATGATCAGCGATTTATAACAGGACTGTGATAGTGCAGCGAGAAATCTGACACTAACTGACTCTGGGAGAAACAAACTAACTGCCACTGACATCACCAGTGACATTATTACAGTGATTACTGCTAATAATATGGTCTGTCACTGTACTAATGACACTGGGCAGGAAGGGGTTACCAGTTAGAGCGATCAAGGGGTTAAATGTGTGCCTAACAAGTATGATAGATATCATAGGAATGGAGAACATTCATCCAGCACAGTAAATAGTCAAACAATAATAGTTTTTTTGCCCTATTTACACAGGGAAAAGTGGTGAGATCAGTGGTGAGATCGATATGTTATGGTTTGCAGGTCTGCACACCTGCACACCACAGGAGTCCCACTCCCCCTGTTGATTTTTTAAGGCCCCTTTTATACTTGGACGGTGCGGGCAGTAAAACGGCGCTATTTTTAGTGCCGATTTACCGTCATTTTAGCAGCGTTATTTGGTTAAAAGCGCCCAGCCAGCGGTCGAAAATAGGTTAAAATGAACCCGCATAGCACCGCTGCTCTGTATACAGAGCTCCTTCACCGCTCCAAAGATGCTGCTTGCAGGAGTTTTAGGCCCTTTCCCACTGGGGCGCTTTGCAAAGTATACACCACTCCTAAACCGCTCCTGCCCATTGAAATCAATGGGGCAGCGTGGCTGGCGCTTTGCCGGCGGTTTCAACCCTTTTCCGGCTGCTAGCGATGGTTAAAACCGCCCCTTTAGCGGCCCAATAGTGCTGCTAAAACAACGGTAAAACGGCCCGCACCCCCCCAGTGTGAAAGGGGCCTTAACGGGGCCTTAACATCCTGCGGGCTTTCACACTGGAGACACAGCAGCAGCTGTTTCAGGGCGCTTTGCATGCGCTATTTTTATCGCTGTAGCGTCTGCAAAGCGCCCCAGTGTGAAAGGGGTCTTAAAGTATTTAAATAGTATGTATAATGCAACAGACAGGCTGTGACCACCCACCCTGATTGGTAGCACTGATTGGTGGATTGAGATTGGGGTCGCGCCATGTCCTAGCAACACAGCGCAGCCACGATTGCTGCGCGATAGCGTGCGTTATGGGTCACCGTCATATGATGTCCTCTCAGAACGAGAGCCACACCGTCCCTCTGTCATTTGATGGTTGGCGGGCGGCAAGTGGTTAAGTTTGTTGTTCCCACCTGAACCCCAGGCTATGCTGTGCATGGGAGGATAACCTGTGCTGCTGAATCTGGGGGCAGCCAATTAGGGTTTGCAGGCAAAGGGTTAACTGGAGGGCAATCAAAGTGCCTAACAAGTGTATGCAAGTGTAAATGTGCTGCTCTTACTCACACAGATCTGGCTTTCTTCTCTCCCAGAACGAAAAAGGCAAACAAGACACAGGGCTGTGCTGTGATTGGCTTTAGCCGCTCAGCAGGTTTACGGCCAAAATCATTGTTCCAAAACCTGCTGACAAACATGTTCTGTAGCCAGCAGAGGGTGCACACCCAAAGATCCAGAAAAAGCGACGTATAGTTAACATTGCCTAGCTTGTAGATGCCACCCACTCGCTGTAAAAGTACTGTGAGTGGGTGGAAAGCGGTTAAATCCATGAAAAACATTTGTTCAGCACTAGAAATAGCCACAATTGTTGAAGTGGTTGTAAACCCACAAAAAAAAAAAACCTGCAAGACAAAGGCATAATGAGCTAGTATGCATAGCATACTAGGTCATTATGAAATACTCACCTTAGGTCGGAGCCCCCGTATCGGTCCCCGTACACCGCTCCGGCTGGCGATATCACTCCTGGAGTTACTTCTGGTATTGCGGGCTCAGGCACTGTTATTGGCCACTGCTTCAGTGCGCATGTGCCAATGATGTCGGCACATGCGATACAGGGGATATCTCCTAAACGATGTATGGAGAAGGAAAGGGTGGAAGGAGCCGGACACTTCAACCAAAAGCGTGCACCTAATGCTGAGATGAGCTTATCAGCACCTGGTACAAGAACAGAAGGCCCCAGCTGAAGGAGTGGGAATGATCTGGCGCTTGGACCAGTGTGAGAAAGTGTTACAGACTGATGAAGTAGCCTCTTTTTGAGCATCTGTTAAGCTGAATTGGAAGCAACCAGGTCCGTTCATTGTCCTTGAAGCAGACGGACAGAGCAAAGACTTTGGAGTGGAGATTATTCCCGAAGTAGTTTCAACCAAAGCGTTGCAAAGAAGTCACGGGAAGATCTCGGTTGGTGTCTGCAACATATCCTCACCAGTGAAGATGCTGGCTCGGATGTTGCTGGGACAAGTGAATCCAGCCACCCCAGTCCCACCATCTGATTTGGTTGGGGAAGTGAAGGATGGGATTCCTGTCGAGGAGTTCTATCTGAAGAATACTCCTCTCTTGCCTGAATGGAAGGAAAGACTCCGCTCCTGAGATGGCAGGCTAAAAACGGACGAAAAATGTCCTATCAGACCATGTTGTCGGAAATTCCAACCGTGTGTGGGCTCCATCCGTCGGAATTTCCGACGGAAAAAGTTTGAGATCCTGCTCTCAAATTTTCCAACAAAGTCCTGTCGGACTTTTTCCGATAGTGTGTAGCGAATTCCGATGGACAAAGTGCCACGCATGCTCAGATCACATTACAAGACCAAAGCTATTGGCTACTAGCCTCTACGTAGTCCCGTCGTACGCAACGAACGTCACCACGTTCAGGATGATCGGACAACTTTGTCCGACCGTGTGTATGCAACACCAATGTCGGACAAAATCCGTCGGAAAAAATCTGACGGATTTTGTGGTCGGAATTTCTGACTGTGTGTACGGGGCATAAGAGCGAGTTCAATGTGGGGTGTGCAAAGAGCGCCCAACACTGGATCCGTCTTCAAGAAGATAAGCCATTCAGAAAGAGATTCAGACAGATTCCTTTAGGGGACTTGGGAGACCTGCATGAGCAGCTGGCAGAACAGAAGAGAACAGGTATCATCCGAGAGTCCCGAAGTCCATGCGCTTCTCCGATAGTAATAGTGCGGAAGAATAATAAGTTACAGAGGCTGTGTATTGACTCCTGGACGCTGAACTGAAGGACCATTACCGACCAGTACACCACCCCAAGTATAGAAGACGCCTTGCAGAGATTGTCAGGGGCAAAATGGTTCAGCGTGCTGGACTTGAAGAGCAGGTACTACCAAATCCCCATGCATCTTGAGGATCAGGAGAAGACCACTTTTATTACCCTAGTGGGGCTCTTTGAGTTTGACCTCAAGGCCTGTCTGGTGCCAAAGAGCATTTCGAAAAGGTCCTGAAGAGACTCCACAAGGAGGGGTTGAAGCTGTCTCTGGAGAAGTGCCAGTTTTATCAATCCTCAGGCAACTACCTTGTGTCTGCTGACGAAGTGGCCACTGACCCCCAGATGCTAGAAGCCGTCATCTCCTGGTCGAGGCCTACTAATGTGACTGAACTTAGGTAATTTTTGGGATTCTGCTCTTATTACAGAAGACTCGTCGAGGGATTCGCTAAAATAGCTTGCCCACTCAATGAGCTACTGAAAATTGAAGAGGAAGATGATGACCCAGATCTGAAAAAACCTGTTTGATCAGCTGGAGGACCCAGAAAACCTTGAGTCATTTCAGGAACTGTCGACTGCTCAGTGTGAAGAGGCTTTCAGGCAGCTAAAGTAGAGCCTAACAATTGCTCCAGTCCTGGCCTATGCAGATCCAACCAAGCCATACGAGCTACACGTTGATGCCAGTAGTGATGGGTTAGACAGGGTGCTGTATCAGGAATATGACGGGGACCTACGGCATGTTGCCTATGTGAGTCGGAACTTGGCACCCACCAAAAAGGAACTACCCCACACACAAACTTGAGTTCCTGGCCTTGAATTGGGCGGTGGTGGATAAGCTAAGTGATTACCCGTATGGAGCAGAGTTCATGATAAAGACCGACAATAACCCTCTCACCTAATTCCTCACTATTGCAAAGTTGGACGCCATGGGTCACAGATGGTTGGCTGCCCTATTGGGATTTACTTTCAGCAGAAATAAAGACGCAGATGCTTTGTCAAGAAGGCCCCATTGTTCCAGAAACTATCCAGAAGAATGGACTCAGCTGACTCCCGAAGGGGTGCGAGCCTTATGTCAAGGAGCAGAACACTAAGTGGGTGGAGGATCCAGGGCAGAAGACATTGCAGTGTCAGCTGCTGGTGTCCCCAGATGTTACTGCAACGTTACCCAAGTCGGGGATGAAGGTCTGCCCAAGCTCTCTAAGAAAGACTTGCGATGGGACCAGTTGGAAGACCCTCTCTGTAGCCTGGCATTGAGGGCCTTAGAGAGCCCACGCCCTGACTTGCTCCTCACTGAGGAACGTTTATTGCACTAAAAGTGGGATTGGTTGCAGCTGAACCAAGGGATGGTCTGCTGAAGGGGCCCCTCTTATGATCTTGAAGAAAGATGGCAGTTGTTCCTGCCATAAAAACACAGGGAGACAGTATTACTGGCCCTGCACGACAGTCATGGACACTTAGGGCCCAAAAGGACCTTCCACCTGATGAGGGACCAATCCTAATGGCCCTGCATGCGGGCTGAAGTCGATGGTTACTGTCACTCCTGCGTCAGGTGTATCTAAAGTAAGACCCTGCCTCACAGAGCTGCCGCAATGGGCCATCTTCAGAGTCAGGGACCCATGGAGCTGGTGTGCATTGACTTTCTGTGCATCGAGCCTGATCTGAGTGGACAGGGAAATATCCTGGTAGTGACTGACCATTTCACTCGGTATGCCCAGGCGTTTCCCACGAGGGACCAGCAAGCATCCACAGTGGCCAAGATCTTAGTGGAGAAATTCTCTGCATTATGGTCTACCTCAACGCATCCAGTCTAAACAAGGGAGAGACTTCGAGAGTAGTCTCATCAAGAAACTCCTAGACCTGTTGGGCATCAAGAAACAGCACTGGAGCAAGCACATAACAGCACTGCAAATGATGCCACAGGATACTCTCCCTATTGTCTGATGTTCGAATGGAAGGCCCGGTTGCCAGTAGTCTTGGCCTTTGGCACGTCCCTAGACTATACCTCAGCAATCTCCTACAGAGGGTATATGCACCGCCTGCGGAGAAGTCTGAAGACCGCCTATGACAAGACTCAAGCCGCCTCAGATGCTCGAGGACAGAGAAACAAAAGACATTTTGACCTTAGGGTACGTGTGCAGGACTTGCAGCCGGATGACAAGGTACTGCTGAGAAACCTGGGCGTCCCTGGAAAACACAAGTTGGCTGACCGCTGGAAGTCACAGCCTTATGTAATTTGCAAGCAGTTACCAGGACTTCCAGTATATCAAATCTGGCCAGAAGGGAGCACAGGTCCCCTGAAGACTTGGCACAGCAATCATCTGTTGCCTCTGTCGGAAGCAGTTAGTGTGCCACCACAGCCAGATTTACAGTCCACACCCATGACCTCTCAGAGATCCCAACCAGTGACTAGATCTCAAATTGTGCCTTTTTGCTGAAGAGGATGAAAACAGTGAGGATGAAGAGATGGGAATGGATTGGCTGTGGCTGTCTCAAAGGCCAGGGCCTACCACCCCCCCTTACTTCTCCTCCCAAGGTGACCGACACTGGGATACACAGGCCAGAGGCCCCTTGAGTTTGTACCTCAGAGTCCACCTTTTGAAGAGTTGGAAGACCCTCAATCTTCCCTTCTGACAGCAGACCCTGAAGACTTCCCATCCTTCATTGAAGAGTAAGCTGAAGCTGATATGCAGGAAGAAGAGGAGACCAGTGTGCAAGTAACCCCAGAGCCTAAAGAATAGCAAGAGCGAAGGGTTATTCCCCCTCCCAAAAGATTAACATATGACACTTTGGGTAAAAAGCTCTGAGGAGGTTATTCGCACTGCGAAAAGGTCTCTTGAAGTACTTGATCCTTCCACTGCAGATTTGGTGGTGGACAATCCCAACTCACCCCCTGGTACATCTAGCTGGGCCATTCCAATTTAAATGGTGTGTAGGCAGGATAACCTCCCCTCCTATGCTAATTGCTGATGTAAATTGTCTGGTTTCCTGTGCACACTAACCTGCTTTTCTTCCCTGTGTATATCTAAAGCATGTAACAGGTCTGGTGGGGGAGTGTGTAGTGGGTGCACAGGCATCTGCCCACTCTATTTCCCCTGTGTCCTTATAGGCAGGGAGAGAGAGCCAATGAAAGGCAGCAGCAGAAGAGGACTATGGGACATAAAGTCCCATCACCAAACGGCCCCACTGGACTACAAAGTCCAGTGATCTGTCTCCTCCTCCAGTCAGTCACATCCCCCTACAATTAGAAACACATATGAGGGAACACATTTTACAGCAGTGGGGCAAATGTGCAGAGAGGTAAAGTGGTGGAAGAGATGAGAAGGGGGTTCAGCACTGGGACAAGAGCAGGGGGATTCAGTGTTGGGCCAGATGAGAAGGGGGTTACAGTGGTGAGACAGATAAGCAGGGGGTTCAGTGTTGGGGCAGATGATAAGGGTGTTCAGTGGTGGGACAGAAAAGCATTGGGTTATTGCAGTGTGGCAGATGTGAAAGGAGGTGCATTGGTGGGACAGATGAGCAGGGGGTTACAGTGGAAGGGGCAGGAGAGCAGGGGGAACAGAGGTGGGGGAGAAGAGCAGGGGGTACAGAGGTGTACAGAGGTGAGACAGATGTGCAGGAGGTACATTGGTGGGGCAGATGAGAAGGCGGGTTACAGTGGTGGGGCAGATGAGCAGATGGGTTCAGTGTTCAGACAGATGAGAAGGTGATTCAGTAGAGAGACAGAAGAGCATGGGGATACGGCGGTGGAGCAGATGTACAGGGAGGTACAGTGGTTGGGCAGATGAGAAAAGGGGTACATTGATGGGGCAGATGAGCAGGGGGGTTACAGTGGTGGGACAGAAGAGCAGGGGGGTTACAGTGGTGGGACAGAAGAGCAAGGGGGTACAGTGGTGGGGCAGATGTGCAGGAGGTACAGTGGTGGGAGGGATGAGAAGGGGGTTCAGCGGGGGGACAAAAGCAGGGGGATACGGTGATGAGGCAGATGAGAAGGGAGGTGCATTGGTGGGACAGATGAGTCGGGGGTTACAGTGGTTGGGCAGAAGAGCAGGGGGTACAAAGGTGGGGCAGATGTACAGGGGTGTACAGTGGCGGGACAGAGGAGAAAGGAGGTACATTGGTGGGACAGATGAGCAGGGGGTTACAGCGGTGGGGCAGAGGAGCAGGGGGGTACAGAGGTGGGGCAGATGTGCAGAGGGGTGCAGAGGAGAAAGGAGGTACATTGGTGGAACACATGAGCAGGAGGTTACAGTGGTGGGGCAGAAGAGCAGGGGGAACAGAGGTGGGACAGATGTGCAGGAGGCACAGTGGTGGGGCAGATGAGAAATTGGGTTACAGTGGTGGGCTAGATGAGCAGATAAGTTCAGTGTTAGGACAGATGAGAAGATGGTTCAGCGGTGAGACAGAAGAGCATGGGGGTACGTCAGTGGAGCAGATGTGCAGGGAGGTACAGTGGTGGGGCAGATGAACAGGGGGTTACAGTGGTGGGACAGAAAAGCAGGGTGGTACAGTGGTGGGGCAGATGTACAGGGGGTAACAGTGGTGGGACAGATGGGTAGGGGGGTACAGAGGTGGGACAGATGTGAAGGGTAGTACGGTGGTGGGGCAGATGTGTATAGGGGGTTACAGTGGTAGCGCAGATGTGCAGGGGGTTACAGTGGTGGGGCAGATAAAAAATTGGGTACATTGGTGGGGCAGATGAGCAGGGGGCTAAACTTAGTGGTGGGACAGAAGAGCAGGGTGGTACAGTGTTGTGGCAGATGTACAGGGGGTTACAGTGGTGGGACAGAGGAGCAAGGGGGTACAGAGGTGGAGAAGATGTGCAGGGTAGTACAGTGGTGGAGCAGATGTGCAGGGGGTTATGGTGATGGGACAGATGAGTAGGGGGGTACAGAGGTGGGGCAGATGTGCAGGGGGTTACAGTGGTGGGGCAGATGTGCAGGGGGGTTACAGTAGTGGGGCAGATGTGCAGGGGGGTACAGTCCATACACGTATAAGGGGCCTGCATGTCCTGAGGGGCCCGGCGTCCCAGGGGCTGGTCCCTCAGGACGCCGGGCCCCAAGTTGGCACCTCCACTTTGCTCTTTTCCTTCCCCTACAGTAGTCCCGACTCCCGTTGGTGCCGCCCGCCGCACTGGCTCCTGACTCCCTGCCAGTGGCATAGCATGCTAGGGGGGTGTCAGTTGGTGAGCTTGACGGGCACAGAAACTAGCGTTGGCCCCCCCCCCCGGGAAAACCTGTGGTTCAATCCACCTGCTCATCTTCTCCCCCTTTGATGGCCGCTGAGCTGCTCTGTCCCTGGGCTCAGTGTGCAGTGACAGGCAGCTCGGGAGGTGTGGCTGGCCTGAAAGGAAGGGATCCCCACGCTGCTCCGTTCCCTTCAGCATACCTGAGCAGCATGACAGACATCCCCAATAGGGATGAGCCGAACACCCCTTGGTTCGGTTCGCAGCAGAACATGCGAACAGGCAAAAAAATTAGTTTGAACACGCAAACACCGTTAAAGTCTATGGGACCCGAACTTGAAAAATTAAAAGTGCTAATTTTAAGGGTTAATATGCAAGTTATTGTCATAAAAAGTGTTTGAAAAAAAAAGTTTTAAACATGGCCGTTTTCTCAGGAGCAGTGATTTTAATAATGCTTAAAGTGAAACAATAAAAGTGAAATATTCCTTTAAATTTCGTACCTGGAGGGTGTCTATAGTATGCCTGTAAAGTGGTGCATTTTTCTCGTGTTTAGAACAGTCCCTGCACAAAATTACATTTCTAAAGGAAAAAAAGTAATTTAAAACTACTAGCGGCTATAATGAATTGCCGGGTCCCGGCAATACAGATAAAAGTCATTGAAAAAAATGGCATGGGATCCCCTCAGTCCATTATCAGACCCTTTGGGTCTGGTATGAATATTAAGGGGAACCCCAAACCAAAAAAAAAAATTTAAAATTGCGTGGGGGTCCCCCCAAATTCCATACCAGGCCCATCAAGTCTGGTATGTATGTTAAGGAGAACCCTTGCACCAATTTATTTTTAAAAATGGTGTAGGGGCCCCCCTCAAAATCCATATTAGACCCTTATCCGAGCACGCAACCTGGCAGGCCGCAGTAAAAGAGGGGGGTTGAGAGAGCGCCCTCCCCTCCTGAACCGTACCAGGCCACATGCCCTCAACATGGGGAGGCTGCTTTGGGGTAGCCCCCCAAAGCACCTTGTCCCCATGTTGATTGGGACAATGGCCTGATCCCGACAACCCTTGCCAGGTGGTTGTGGGGGTCTGCGGGCGGGGGGCTTATCGGCTGGTTTTGTAGCTCTTTAGCACCACCCTTTGGGCTCCTTCTGCTAATTTCGTGTTAGTAGAAGCTCTCTCAGTCTCCCCTCTCTCTCTCTCTGCTCTCTCTCTCAGACCCCCTCTCTCCCTGCTCTCTCAGCCCATCTCTCTCTCCCTGCGTGCTCTCTCTCGCTCTCCGCCCCCCTCTCTCCTTGCGCTCTCTCCGATCTCTCTCTTTCTGCCCCCTCTCCCTCTCTCGCTCTCCCTGCCCTCTCTCTCTCTCTCTCGCTCTCCCTGTCCTCTCTCTCTCTCGCTCTCCCTGCCCTCTCTCTCTCTCTCGCTCTCCCTGCCCTCTCATTCTCTGCCCTCTTTCTCCATTTAACACTGGCAGAGGTGCTCACAATGAATGTGCTTACAATTAAAAAATAAAAAGCCTAAAAAAAAAAAAATGCAGCCACCACATCTAAGTATTGGTAAGCTGTAAATTGTATTCTTCTCCATTTACAACAGATTATGTGAGATGGCCAGTGGGTGGACCTGACCCGGAGGGGGGAGGGGGACAGTCATAAGGCTATGTAAGGGTGATGGCTGCCCTGAAGGGGGTTACAGTGGTGGGGCAGATGTGCAGGGGGTTTTAGTGGTGGGGCAGATGAGAACAGGCAAAAAATTCGTTTGAACACGCGAACACCGTTAAAGTCTATGGGACCCGAACTTGAAAAATCAAAAGTGCTAATTTTAAGGGTTAATATGCAAGTTATTGTCATAAAAAGTGTTTGAAAAAAAAAGTTTTAAACATGGCCGTTTTTTCAGGAGCAGTGATTTTAATAATGCTTAAAGTGAAACAATAAAAGTGAAATATTCCTTTAAATTTCGTACCTGGAGGGTGTCTATAGTATGCCTGTAAAGTGGTGCATTTTTCTCGTGTTTAGAACAGTCCCTGCACAAAATTACATTTCTAAAGGAAAAAAAGTAATTTAAAACAACTAGCGGCTATAATGAATTGTCGGGTCCCGGCAATACAGATAAAAGTCATTGAAAAAAATGGCATGGGATCCCCTCAGTCCATTATCAGACCCTTTGGGTCTGGTATGAATATTAAGGGGAACCCCAAACCCCAAAAAAATTTTTTAAATTGCATGGGGGTCCCCCCAAATTCCATACCAGGCCCATCAAGTCTGGTATGTATGTTAAGGAGAACCCTTGCACCAATTTATTTTTAAAAATGGTGTAGGGGCCCCCCTCAAAATCCATATCAGACCCTTATCCGAGCACGCAACCTGGCAGGCCGCAGTAAAAGAGGGGGGTTGAGAGAGCGCCCCCCCCTCCTGAACCGTACCAGGCCACATGCCCTCAACATGGGGAGGCTGCTTTGGGGTAGCCCCCCAAAGCACCTTGTCCCCATGTTGATTGGGACAATGGCCTGATCCCGACAACCCTTGCCAGGTGGTTGTGGGGGTCTGCGGGCGGGGGGCTTATCGGCTGGTTTTGTAGCTCTTTAGCACCACCCTTTTGGCTCCTTCTGCTAATTTCGTGTTAGTAGAAGCTCTCTCAGTCTCCCCTCTCTCTCTCTCTGCTTTCTCTCTCAGACCCCCTCTCTCCCTGCTCTCTCAGCCCATCTCTCTCTCCCTGCGTGCTCTCTCTCGCTCTCCGCCCCCCTCTCTCCTTGCGCTCTCTCCGATCTCTCTCTTTCTGCCCCCTCTCCCTCTCTCGCTCTCCCTGCCCTCTCTCTCTCTCTCTCGCTCTCCCTGTCCTCTCTCTCTCTCGCTCTCCCTGCCCTCTCTCTCTCTCTCGCTCTCCCTGCCCTCTCATTCTCTGCCCTCTTTCTCCATTTAACACTGGCAGAGGTGCTCACAATGAATGTGCTTACAATTAAAAAATAAAAAGCCTAAAAAAAAAAAAATGCAGCCACCACATCTAAGTATTGGTAAGCTGTAAATTGTATTCTTCTCCATTTACAACAGATTATGTGAGATGGCCAGTGGGTGGACCTGACCCGGAGGGGGGAGGGGGACAGTCATAAGGCTATGTAAGGGTGATGGCTGCCCTGAAGGGGGTTACAGTGGTGGGGCAGATGTGCAGGGGGTTTTAGTGGTGGGGCAGATGAGAACAGGCAAAAAATTCGTTTGAACACGCGAACACCGTTAAAGTCTATGGGACCCGAACTTGAAAAATCAAAAGTGCTAATTTTAAGGGTTAATATGAAAGTTATTGTCATAAAAAGTGTTTGAAAAAAAAAGTTTTAAACATGGCTGTTTTTTCAGGAGCAGTGATTTTAATAATGCTTAAAGTGAAACAATAAAAGTGAAATATTCCTTTAAATTTCATACCTGGAGGGTGTCTATAGTATGCCTGTAAAGTGGTGCATTTTTCTCGTGTTTAGAACAGTCCCTGCACAAAATTACATTTCTAAAGGAAAAAAAGTAATTTAAAACAACTAGCGGCTATAATGAATTGTCGGGTCCCGGCAATACAGATAAAAGTCATTGAAAAAAATGGCATGGGATCCCCTCAGTCCATTATCAGACCCTTTGGGTCTGGTATGAATATTAAGGGGAACCCCAAACCCCAAAAAAATGTTTTAAATTGCGTGGGGGTCCCCCCAAATTCCATACCAGGCCCATCAAGTCTGGTATGTATGTTAAGGAGAACCCTTGCACCAATTTATTTTTAAAAATGGTGTAGGGGCCCCCCTCAAAATCCATATCAGACCCTTATCCGAGCACGCAACCTGGCAGGCCGCAGTAAAAGAGGGGGGTTGAGAGAGCGCCCCCCCCCCCCTCCTGAACCGTACCAGGCCACATGCCCTCAACATGGGGAGGCTGCTTTGGGGTAGCCCCCCAAAGCACCTTGTCCCCATGTTGATTGGGACAATGGCCTGATCCCGACAACCCTTGCCAGGTGGTTGTGGGGGTCTGCGGGCGGGGGGCTTATCGGCTGGTTTTGTAGCTCTTTAGCACCACCCTTTGGGCTCCTTCTGCTAATTTCATGTTAGTAGAAGCTCTCTCAGTCTCCCCTCTCTCTCTCTCTGCTCTCTCTCTCAGACCCCCTCTCTCCCTGCTCTCTCAGCCCATCTCTCTCTCTCTGCGTGCTCTCTCTCGCTCTCCGCCCCCCTCTTTACCTGCGCTCTCTCCGATCTCTCTCTTTCTGCCCCCTCTCCCTCTCTCGCTCTCCCTGCCCTCTCTCTCTCTCTCTCTCGCTCTCCCTGTCCTCTCTCTCTCTCGCTCTCCCTGCCCTCTCTCTCTCTCTCGCTCTCCCTGCCCTCTCATTCTCTGCCCTCTTTCTCCATTTAACACTGGCAGAGGTGCTCACAATGAATGTGCTTACAATTAAAAGATAAAAAGCCTAAAAAAAAAAAAATGCAGCCACCACATCTAAGTATTGGTAAGCTGTAAATTGTATTCTTCTCCATTTACAACAGATTATGTGATATGGCCAGTGGGTGGACCTGACCCGGAGGGGGGAGGGGGACAGTCATAAGGCTATGTAAGGGTGATGGCTGCCCTGAAGGGGGTTACAGTGGTGGGGCAGATGTGCAGGGGTTTTTAGTGGTGGGGCAGATGAGAAAGGGGGTACATTGATGGGGCAGATGAGCAGGGGGTTACAGTGGTGGGACAGAAGAGCAGGGTGGTACAGTGGTGGGGCAGATATACAGGGGGTTACAGTGGTGGGACAGGTGAGCAGGGGGGGACAGAGGTGGCGCAGATGTGCAGGATAGTACAGTGGTGGGACAGTTGTGCACGGGGTTACAGTGGCAGGCAGATGTGCAGGGGGTTACAGTGGCGGGGCAGATGTGCAGGTGGTTACAGCGGTGGGGCAGATGTGCAGGGGGTTACAGAGGTGGGGCAGATGCACATGGGTTACAGTGGTGGGGCAGATGTGCAGGGGGTTACAGTGGTTGGGCAGATGTGCAGGGGGTTACAATGTGGGGCAGATGAGCAGGGGGGTACAGTGGTGAAACAGATTTGCAGGAGGGTCAGTTATCTGAGGTGTGAAGGTGCATGAATTGGGGCTTAATTGAGGTGTGAAGGTGCATGAATTTGGGCTGATCTGAAGTGTGGAGTTGCAGCATTTACTTTATAAAAAATCCTTTTCGTGATTGAGAGTGTGAAGTTGACATTTTGTTTGTTATAAAATCGGCACGCTTGATTTCTTTGAAAACATTTTTCGTCACACTGCTCAAAAGGTTGCCTACCCCTGCTCTAGTTATAGACCATAGTGTGCCAGATAGAAATCACATATGCCCCCTTGTGGTAGTGATAAAGCATCGAAAAAGGTGTCCCAGTGTAGAAAGAGTAAAAGAACAGGTTTACACATACACACATTTATAATATTTATAATATTTTTTTTTTTATTACAGTTAGTTGTATAGTGCCATCATTTTCCACAGCACTTTGCATATACAGTATCTCACAAATGTGAGTACACCCCTCACATTTTTGTAAATATTTTATTATATCTTTTCATGTGACAACACTGAAGAAATTACACTTTGCTACAATGTAAAGTAGTGAGTGTACAGCTTATATAACAGTGTAAATTTGCTGACCTCTCAAAATAACTTAACACACAGCCATTAATGGCTTAACTGCTGGCAAGAAAAGTGAGTACACCCCTAAGTGAATATGTCCAAAATGGGCCCAATTAGCCATTTTCCCTCCTCAGTGTCATGTGACTCGTTAGTGTTACAAGGTCTCAGGTGTGAATGGGGAGCAGGTGTGTTAAATTTGGTGTTATCGCTCTCACTCTCTCATACTGGTCACTGGAAGTTCAACATGGCACCTCATGGCAAAAAACTCTCTGAGGATCTCAAAAAAAGAATTGTTGCTCTACATAAAGATGCCTAGGCTATAAGAAGAATGCCAAGACCAAGATTTTCACTTATGGGTGTACTTACTTTTGTTGCCAGCGGTTTAGACATTAATGGCTGGGTGTTGAGTTATTTTGAGGGGACAGCAAATTTACACTGTTATACAAGCTGTACACTCACTACTTTACATTGTAGCAAAGTGTCATTTCTTCAGTGTTGTCACATGAAAAGATATAATAAAATATTTAAAAAAATGTGAGGGGTGTATTCACTTTTGTGAGATACTGTTTATTGTACATTCACATCAGTCCCTTTCCTCAAGGAGCTTACAATCTAAGGTCCCTAACTGACATTCATACTGTACATATACAAGGGCCAATTTAAACAGGATCCAATTAACCTACCAGCATGTCTTTGGAGTGTGGGAAGAAACTGGAGTACCTGGAGGAAACGCACGCAGGCACAGGGAGAACATGCAAACTATATACAAGTAACAATCCCACATATGGTGTACAGTGGATATTCTTACATCAGTATTTTTAGGTAATTTTTACAATAGTGAAAAAATACAGTATAGTTTTCTACTATTATCCAACAATTATGTTGGCTAAAGTGGAGAAAGGTTAGAGTCTAGGTTTTTACTGCAGTCTGTGTCCCTACAAAATCTCAACTAGAAACAAAAACACATTTTTATTAGAGCAAGAAAAGTAATAGACATTACCCTAGTTATAGGAGTGAGGGCGCCCCTTCATTGTGAAGAAATCTTTGGGTAGACCTGGTGGGCTACGTGTTCTAAGTCTTGTGTTGAAACAAAGGGCTGAATTTTGGCTTTGAAGATGAAGTCTGAGAAGAGCGATGGGGCACTCTGCATTTTGAGGTGGTAAAAGGACCTCCACAGCCTTCCTCTGTGGAAGGAGGACATTACCTCTTGTGACATCCTTTATGAACTTGTCAAGGAAATCACCAGAGACGTTCTCCTTCAAAGGGCATATGAGTCAGGCATCTTTTACAGGCAGCTTCAGCTAACCAGGCTTTTAGCCACAAGATTCTGCATATATGGACAGAAGTGAGAGCCATTCTGGGAATTTACATTCTGGCTTGTTCTAGGTAATCAACACAGAGAAAAGTAAGGTGAAAGGCATTGTTTGTAGGGGTTCTGCCCAGGGGTCAATTCCTGCGGAAAAAAGTGTGGGAACTCCCACCCAAGATCCACTCACCCACCAAAAAAAAAAAAAAATGATAAGCTCATATGCACGAACGCTTCAAAAGTGGTATTTTTTATCCAATTTTCGTATCGTGTGTATGAAGCTTAACTGTTAGTACATAAAAAAACAATCCTCAATAAACATAAATACGGTAATTCTCCGAATAATCAGCATTCATTCAATTCCATGCAAATGTGAACATCATGTTCTGATCTTTATTGGGGAATTTTATTTTGTATATAGAGTGTTTATGTGGTGAGTTTACACTTTTCATTGAACAGAGTTTGGATAACACAGGGTTAAACGTAAATGGTCATAAATGAACTGCACATTATCTGGACAGAATGCTTGGGGAGATAGTGATGTGTTCCTGCTTAGGAGATGTATGTTAGCTTGGGGGGCTGCAAACTCTGCAGGGCTCCAACACACTCGCTGCTATTCCAACCCTTCAAATATTTCCACATAAACTTCCCTCCTGGCATTAAACTGTGCCAGTTATTGTGCTCAGCTAACCACCCCAAACTGATGTTCCTCCCTCAGCTCACCTCTCTCCCTGCATGTCCTGTGAGCAGAATAGCTGTGCTCCTCCTCTGGGTTCTCTCATCATATGGCACTGAAGATAGAGGAGGGGGGGATTCAGCAGGACACACAGAGCAAGTATGCAGGAGACTGGGGGGGGGGGGGGAGATAAGGAGACAAAAAAATCAGGAGGGGCCGGCGGGGAGGAGCGCATCACGAGAGGTCTGACTAAATACAATCTCTTAGAAGCAGGGACCTGATCTACCTGTCAGCTAGCTGTGATTGACAGGTAGATCAAAGCGGAAGCTGTCATGGGGCCCCCTACTGGCAATGCCTGAATGGTCAGGTGTGCGGCACTTACTATTGCGAGCTGTGTCGGCAGCTGCTGGTGTAGCACCTGCCACACAGCCCGCATACTACAAGGTCTTGCAGGACACGGCTGCTAACGGGACCTGAGTTCCAGTTGTGGAAAAAGTACAGGAACTCCGTTCCCATGCGTTCCCGCAGGACTTGAGCCCTGGTTCTGCCAGAGTTCAGCCCTGGAAGACGGGTTCCTGTTGATTGTTCATAGTTCAATACTTCTCTAATAGAAGAAACCTGCATTACCGCTTGTCATTGGTCCCTGTATGGGTCCAGACTTCGCCCATCATGGCCCTTGAGGGGTCTTTAGGGTCTGTATAGCATAGGAATGGACCACGGCCCTGAACCTGTAAAGTACCCTGCAGCTACTACACTCGTTGCACTTAGTGCCAATGTGAGTACCGAAGCAGGAGCCAGCACCCAGAGCAACATTACAGCTGCCCCCACAGCATGGGCTTTAGGTACAGTTCCCAAACTAATATAGAGGTTGCACCAATCCAGAGGCACAGCTTATACTCTCAAAGTAAAATCAGCGAATAAATGATTGAAGAATTTGAGAGAATAGAAAAGTCTCCATAAGGGGTAAGAGGTCTATCTGTTAAAGAGAAACTGAGGTCTCCCAGAGTAGGGTAGGGTTATAGGGGTACGCCCAGAGGCATAGGTGTTGCGCCGCCTATTGCATTAGGGTGTGCACCTCAAAGGCCAAACACATATGCATGTGTGTGCATGTGTATGTATACGGAAGGTGTCAGTAGAGCAGTGAATGGTGTCATAAGGGCAGATATTGGTGGTGTCAGTAGGGCAGTTATAATCTTATTTTATTAGTTTTTTTGCAATTTTTTAGGAGAAAAAAAATTGATTTTTTATTTTATTTGATGAAATATCAGGGTCTAAACATTGGAAATATGCACCACACAGGGTGATTGGGTGTGCCCAGGCACACCTGGCACACCCTGTTCGCACACCTATGCCCAGTGGGCATGTGCAAAAGCTTTGCCAGTATCCAATTATCTAAAGGTATCAGCCTCTAACCCAGGATTTATGGCTAGCTGGCATCTTTTACTGTATGATTAAAGTGTTACTAAACTCACAACAGTAAGGCTGCTTTCACACTGGGGCGGTGCGGGGCGGCGACGGTAAAGCAGCGCTATATTTAGCGCTGCTTTACCATCGTTTTACCTGCGGTATGCGGGCGCTAGCGGGGTGGTTTTAACCCCCGCTAGCGGCCGCAAAAGGGTTAAAAACCTCCGCAAAGCGCCGCTGCAGCGGGCGGTTTGCGGGCGGTATCCCCGCGGTTTCCCATTGATTTCAATGGGAAGGAGCGGTATAGGAGCGGTAAATACACCGCTCCTTCACCGCTCCAAAGATGCTGCTAGCAGGACTTTTGTTGCGGTCCTGCTAGCGCACCGCTCCAGTGTGAAAGCCCGCCGGCTTTCACACTGGAGTGAATGGGGCCGTTTTTTTTTCAGGCGGTGTACCGCCTGAAAACCGCCCCAGTGTGAAAGCAGCCTTAGATCAGTCTGTATATGCAGTAAAGCATGCTTGTTATACTCACTGTAGACCCTAAGGGGTTAAATCTCTGCATTGTGTAAAAAAAAACAGTTTAATCCTGTCTTCTCTGATCCTCCCCTCCTTCCACTGTCCACAAACCATCTCCTGATAGAGCAGAGCCTCAGGGGCATGCTGCATATGCTCAGTTTGGTGTGTATTGCTATAGAGTTTTTCTTTTCTTGGGAGGGTGCATGTGATCAGCACATGGCCAATCAGCATTGTCCAGACAATGGGTCAGGGGTCCTGCAGCCTCACAGGACAACCAGGGGAGAATGAAAACTCCTCCTAAAAGCTTTAACCAGTGCTCTGCTGGACACTGATTGAAGTCACAAGACTGCTGATGAGAAAAGATATTTAGCAATTTATATTTACATAGTTACATAGGTTACGTAGTAGATGAGGTTGAAAAAAGACACAAGTCTATCAAGTCCAACCTGTGTGTGTGATTATATGTCAGTATTACATAGTATATCCCTGTATATTGTGGTCGTTCAGGGGCTTATCTAATAGTTTTTTTAAACTATCGATGCTCCCCGCCTGTTGAAGGCAATTCCACATCCTTGCCGCTCTTACAGTAAAGAACCCTCTGCGCAGTTTAAGGTTAAACCTCTTTTCTTCTAATTTTAATGAGTGACCACGTGTCTTATTAAACTCCCTTCCACTGAAAAATTGTATCCCTATTGTGGGGTCACCAGTATGGTATTTGTAAATTGAAATCATATCCCCTCTCAAGCGTCTCTTCTCCAGAGAGAATAAGTTCAGTGCTCACTACCTTTCTTCATAACTAATATCCTCCAGTCCCTTTTATTAGCTTTGTTGCCCTTCTCGGTACATGCTCCACTTCCAGTACATCCCTCCTGAGGACTGGTGCCCAGAACTGGACAGCATACTCCAGGTGAGGCCAGACCAGAGTCTTGTAGAATGGGAGAATTATCACTTTATTTCTTGAGTTTATCCCCTTTTTAATGCATGCCGATATTCTGTTTGCTTTGTTAGCAGCAGCTTGGCATTGCATGCCAATGCTGAGCCTATTATCTACTAGGACCCCCAGGTCCTTTTCCAGCCTTGATTCCCCCAGAGGTTCTCCCTTCAGTGAGTAGATTGCATTCATATTTTTTCCACCCAAATGCATTATTTTAAATTTTTTATTCATTTGCCATGTAGTTGCCCACCCCATTAATTTGTTCAGATCTTCTTGCAAAATTTCCACATCCTGCGGAGAAGTTATTGCCCTGCTTAGCTTAGTATCGTCCGCAAATACAGAGATTGAACTGTTCACCCCATCCTCCAAATTAAATAGGATTGGTCCCAGCACAGAACCCTGGGGGACCCCACTTACCACCCCTGACCATTCCGAGTACTCCCCATTTATCACCACCCTCTGAACTCGCCCTTGTAGCCAGTTTGCAATCCATGTACTCACCCTATGGTCCATGCCAACGGACCTTACTTTGTACAGTAAATGTTTATGGAAAACTGTGTAAAATGCTTTTGCAAAATCCAGATACACCACGTCTACGGGCCTTCCTTTATCTAGATGGAAGCTCACCTCCTCATAGAAGGTTAATAGGTTAATAGGTTTTCCAAGAACGATTCTTCATGAATCCATGCTGATTACTGCTAATTATACAGTTTTCATTACTAAAATCTTGTATATAGTCCCTGCTACATCGGAATACAGTATATCATAATGCAGGGGAAATAAACAGGCCTGGGTTTTCAGTAACTTTATTTGCGGTAGGTTCCTAATGCCCTGGGAGGACCCAGGGTTGAAATCTTTTAGTGTAGCTAGCTCAGTGTAAAGGTGATTTTTTTTTTTAGGTGTCACGGTCAGGGATCAGGCTCAGAGACCAGTAGCTACAGCAGTGGAGAAGCTCACATTGACCAGCAGATAAGTACATGAGCAGGTCACCCTGGTGAATGACTTGGGCTCACCTGAGGTGCAGGGTCTAATCCCAAACCTTCACCAGAGCTCTTGATAGTGGAGATGGGTTTTTCTGCGTGCTAGTACCAGGTTGAGGTCCTCAGGATCACCATGCCAGATGCTGAGGTATGATAACAGATGTAGCAGGTAGGGATCATGCAGAAGCGTAGTCAGTAAACAAGCCAAAGGTTGGTAACGAGTGGTTGCAGGTTGGGATCAACCAGAAACATAGTCCAGGAACAAGCCAATGATCAGTAACAAATGGTAGTAAAAATAAAGACAGCTGCAGTAATGCAAGGAGCAAGATATCAGCTTGGCAAGAGCACAATAATCTGGCAAACAGGGAGTGCAGAGACATTAATTCAATTAGGAATTATGGGAGGAGCAAAGATATCCAGGTTCACCAGAAACAAGATAAAAGGCAAGGCAAGGTGGAGTCCTTTTTTTCAACAAACAGGCTGCCCCTGCAAGAGACATCGATGGGGGGATTTACTAAAACTGGAGAGTGCAAAATCTGGTTATATAATTAGTCTGCTTGAAAAAAGACACAAATCCATCTAGTTCAACCAATAAAAGTGGAGTGGCGTAGCTCCACATAGAAACCAATCAGCTTCCAGGTTTTATGGTCCAAGCTTAATTGAACAAGCCGGAGTTAGAAGAAACTTTTGGATCATTTGTATGCATTTTTGCCATGTCATTGTTATTCTACCATTAAATTTTCCTTATGTGAAAGTCACCAAAAAGGTCTAAGACGTCTGCATGAAGACTTGTGGATCAGCAGTTCCTGCTACACTACTGGCCCCAGTCCTTCTGACAGTCCCTATCATGTCCTATTTTCCCCTAACAAAATCTGACAGCTGGAGACAGTCCTCATTATTTTTAATTGGGTCATACAATTACAATAGACACAATATGCACTTGCCTTCTAACAACCTTACATGAAATAACCTGGGCTAAAAGACCAGAAATTTGATAGCAATTTATTTTATGAAATAGTTAGAGATAATGTTGTTTTTATAGCATAATAAATAAACACAAACTCAAAGCGCCATAGACTTTCCGTTCAGTTAAAAAACTACCTTGGATTTACGAGACATACCTGTAGCTAATAAACTACAGTGACAAAAACATTCTGATGAAAAAACAACCTTATTACTATTCATACACAGTGACTATTTTTTTAGATAACCTATTTATAGTAACAAATAGTGCAACAAAATCACGTAGCTTTAATTTAATATGTAAAACATACATATCCAGTTTCGCTGTTTTGATTGTTGTTTGACCAAACACTGGATTATTGATCTAAGCGATTTTCACTATAGAATAATTGCTGGTTTATTGAGACTGCTGTGAAAAAACAAAAACATTACATGAACAGCATTTGATAAGCTACCTGAGCATTATGAGCATTATGAGCATTTGAGCAATTGTGGACAAGAAGTCCACAATTGCTCACATAACCCATCTTTAGAACAGAGGTGTACAGAGAAGCTTCTCTCTGAATAACAATTTGTTGAACCTTTGCGGAGACTTTTTATGCAATATAGTCTCCAGAGTTCACTGTAAAGGGTGCATAAAAGAAATACATTAAGTGAATGGGAGTTCAATAGGATAATACACCCTGTTAATATGAAAGGTCAGAGGAGAATAGCTATTTTTTTTTTATCTATCTAGTAGTTAGATGGGAACCTGACCTTGGAGATATGGAAGATACTGATTAGGAGGAAATCTTATATAACATCAAAACGGGATCCCCCAAAATGTCAGACCGCTTAACACAACTATATATATTACATAGGGTGTATTTTGACGCCCCAGAGAATTGCCTGTTATCAGCCTACCCGTAACCTAGCATATCTACTATGTGCCTCAGCACCTGGTTCTTTCTATCATTTGATTTGGACCTGCCCAGTTATCCAAACATTCTGGCTTCAGGTAAGTCACTTCCTACATGACCAAATGGGCTCACCGATTGCCCTAGAGCAACACAATGTTCCAGTCACTGGCTCTATGGGGGAACTCACTGTCCACTGTCCCAGAGCCAATCCGATGCAGCCATCTTAGAAACACATAGAGTGACTGAATTGGGTAGGAGAGATGAAAAGCGCTGTCTTCATCTCTCCTACCCAATTGCCCTAGAGCCTAAACTGTGTTTACTTGGGCTACTTCCAGACCTGGGCATTGACAAATTCCTTGCCACTTTTTTTGCATGAAACGCTTTTTCCTGGCCAGGAAAACTGTAGCTCGGACTTGGATGCAGGCAATGCCTCTCTTACTTCAGAGCTGAAAAAAAATGATTAATGATACTCTCAAGGAGCCCACAATACAAGGTCCCCATTCATTTTTTCTCCACATTTTTTGGACAGAAGCCAATTAACCTACCTGCATGTCTTTGGATTGTGGGAGGAACCTGGAGTACCCGGAGGAAACCCACACAGGCACAGGGAGAACATGCAAACTCCAGGCAGGTAGTGTGGTGGTTGGAATACGAACCAGCGATCCTTCTTACTGCTAGGTGAGAGTGCTAACCTCTACACCACTGTGCCGCCTTCCATGCCGTACACACAGTGCACAGACGCCTTCCCACGACTGTTGCGGGCAGCATCAGACCCCGGCATCCATGACAGCAGCCCGACTCTCCTGCCCCTCAGAGGCTTCGGAGGACATTCCGGCCCTCCCAGGCCCCATGCATCCACGAGCCTACCCGGGAGCCTAAGGGGGTAGTAGGCCTCACTCCCCAACACTCCTGTGCCTGCCTCCCCCAAGGCCCAGAGACAGTTCCGCTCCAGAGACTCTAGCTCTACCAGGGGAATCGCTGGGACCCCCCTCCAATGCCCAGATAGCAAGCTCCTGGGCACATCCTCAGATAGGGAGTCCACCACCACCAGCTCCATCGCCCTCCCACACTCCAACATGGTCTGAGCCCTGGGACCTTCCACCGCGGCCAACCCCTCAAGCTCACGGCACCTCTGCGGAGGACTCCCATCCACAGCCCTCTACCTCTCACTTGCACCCATACCAAGATGCTGCGGTCCACCTCCACCCTGTCCCTCCCCTGTGGCAATCCTATCTACAAGCCATTCCAAATAAGGAGGATTTTAAACAGCTCATAGAGGATGTAAAAGCCACATGCCGAGCTGAAATTCAGGCCCTCTACATGGGCCTCAAACACCTAGCGGACAGGGTGGGGATGGGGGAGGAGGACATACAGGAGACCAAATTAGCAGTCCACCGCACTCAAATTCAAGGAGCAGACCACCGCCTTTTGCTGAGAGACATGAAATGCCATGTCAAGGACTTGGACAATAGGGGACGTAGGAACAACATCTGCGTGCATGGCCTGCCTGAATCAGAAGAAGCTGAAGATCTACAGTCCACCCTACAGGCTTTGCTTAACATTCTATTGGGGAAAGCCGCTGACAAACATATTGAGATGGACAGAGCCCACGAGCCCTCTGGCCTAAAGGCCCCACTTCTAGACCACTAGGGGGTCATCTGCCGGGTGCACTCCTATCAGCTGAAGGAAGACATCATGCGCAAAGCTCGCTCCATCCGCAAACTAGTCTTCGACAACAATCCGGTACAGATATACCTTTTCTGGATCACGCTTCAAAAATGTAGACTCTTACAACCCCTTTTCCATGCTTTACAAGATAAGGACATTATTAACAGATCAGAATCAGCCTGACAGCAAGACACCAAGGAAAATCTGCCATACTACCCAGAGGACCTGAACGTCTTCTTTGATGCCCTTGGTATTCCTTTTCCTCCTACCTGACTGGGACCTGGTGGACACCCCTCTTCCATCCCCGGTGGTTTGGCAGAAGGTTCCCCCCACAAAGCGCTCTAGGGGACCGGACTCGCCACGTAAAACCACTAAGCATAGAAATGGCTGATCCCAGTTTGTGACGCTCTTCCTAAGTCTAGTTAGCCTCTTTGTTTTTTGTTCAACTTGGCTGCACCACAACCTGGTCCTTATCTATAAGTTACTTCACTTAATACCACACTGTTATTCCCCAAATGCCTCTGCTTCATCCTAGTTTAACAACCTGGGCTGGTCTCGGCTGAGACGTGAGAGAGGTTAACTCTCTGCTTACCAACCCCCCTGGTTTACCACCTAACGTTTCCTCTTTAGCCTCCTGTTAGTTGATTTTCATCAGCTTTTCATTTTAGTTTTTTTATATATATATATATATATATATATATATATATATATATATATATATATATATATTGCAACAATATCTGCATATCTCTGTGTCCCCCCGCCCGACTTATTTCAATTCCCTGGTCGGGTGGACATATAGGAACTAGATTTGTCATCTGACCCCTAGGTCCTGCAGAGCCCTCAGATGATGCATGTCGTATACAATGTGTATATTACTGTTCTAACCCCTTTTCTTTCTTCTAACTTCCTCTCCTCCTTCTCTCCACATGCTGGCTCCTCACGTAGTCCTCGTTCTCATCAGCTCTCAACCCATGGATGTCACGCTCCCGGACCCTGCACATGGCACACCACCAACAGCTTAAGCTAAGTATACCCATAGCACCTCCCATCCTACACAATGGCTAAGATTCTGTCACTAAACGTCCGTGGCCTAAACTCTAATAAAAAAAAGCACCTGGCACTTCGGGAATTTAAGCAGTCGGGGGCAGATGTCATCATAATACAGGAAACTGATTTTGATAAAGGGGGATCCTTCACATTTGCTGCCAGACATTATCCTCAAGTCTTTCAGGCCTTCAGCCCGCATAAACGCGCAGGCGTCGCCATACTTTTTAAAAAAGGATTCCCGTTCACCTACTCTGCCTCCTACCTTGACTCACAGGGACATTTTGCCATTATATGCGGTCTATGGTAGACGCAGGCAGTTACCTTCTGCGCTCTCTATGCCCCGAATACTCATCAGCACCGAATTTTAACTAGGGTCCTTGCCCGCCTCTTTCAAACGTCCCACGATTTCCTCATAATCGGGGGAAATTTTAACCTCTCCCATTCCACAACTTTCGATCACCATGTGGTGAATCCCCAGGCTCCGCATACTCGAGCCCTCAGGGACTCCAATCCCTTTTGTCAGCTCACCAGAAGACATGCTCTCTTCGATGCCTGGCGGGCTCTCCACCCTGGCGACCGTCAATACATGTTTTATTCGGCCCCTCACCATACCCACTCGCGTATAGATTATTTCTTTGTTAACAACAATACGCTCCGCATTACTCACTCCACACAAATACTCCCAATCTCCTGGTCCGATCATGCCCCTGTCCTACTAAGGCTAAACCTAGGGACCCCCCTCCATAGGCCCTATAACTGGCGGCTGAATAATTTCCTTTTACAGCACCTACGCTCCAGAGCGGAACTGGAATCTACCCTGAAACATTACTTTGTCGAGAATGATACAACAGATGTGTCCCTTTCCACATCGGTCATCAGGGGTCAATGTCTCGCCCTTTCTTCAGCCAGGAAGAAGGATGCTAGGGCCACCAAGCTGAAAGGCACCTCAGGGTCCTTGAAGCCCAGCTGTAGTCTTCCCTGTCCATATCTCCAAACGGATCACCCACCTATGAATTACACTTAAGGACCTTGCGATGAGTCAGGTGGAGAAAGCATTGGTCTGACTAAAACAGTTATACTATGACAAAGGCAACAATGCACAGTCACTACTGGCTAGAAAATTAGCTGACCGTACTCATACATCTACCCCGCATCAAATTAAGAATAGGTTAGGCTGCTTACTATCCCACCCTCAGAACATAGCCAACACCTTTGCAGAATACTACACTGACCTGTATAATAAAACGGAGATACCACATAATCCCCCTCCACCGGACCTAGTTGACAGTATGTCCCGCTACTTGGAGCAGGCTGGGATACCCAAACTCCAAGCCTCAGATCTGCTTGTGCTC
This sequence comes from Lithobates sylvaticus, assembly GCA_028564925.1. NCBI lineage: Eukaryota > Metazoa > Chordata > Amphibia > Anura > Ranidae > Lithobates > Lithobates sylvaticus. Next base: position 253,162,691 of record CM053026.1, on the reverse strand, counting down.
AATGCACCCATTACTGCACTAGAACTTACGATGACTATAATAGCCCTAACCACTCCCAAATCCCCTGGCCTGGACGGCCTGTCATACGAGTACTACAAATCCTTCCTCCCCCTACTGCTCCCACATATGACTAAACTGTTTAACGCCTTCCTTCAGCAAAACCCCATCCCAAATGATATACAAAGCTCCTTTCGTACCCTGATCCCAAAACCAGACAAGGACCCTTCCTTACATGCTAGCTACAGGCCCATAGCCCTATTAAACTCTGACCTAAAAATATTCACTAAACTCCTCTTGATCCGTTTGAATATGATTCTACCTACCCTGATCCGTAAGGACCAAGTAGGCTTTGTCCCCCTCCATTAAGCGCGTAATAACACGACAAAGGTCATAGATTTAATTGATGTAGCTAATAGAGACAACTCAGAGTCCCTGATCCTGAGTCTGGATGCAGAGAAGGCCTTTGATCGTTTTGGTTGGCCTTTTCTGTTCACACACTACGTCACATGGGTTTCAGGGGACGGTTCAACATCTCTACACCGACCCCAGATCACAAGTAAAGACCCCTTTAGCCCTCTCGTCCTCCTTCCCAGTGGCTAATGGCACCCGCCAGGGCTGTCTGCTCTCTCCTTTGCTATTTGCCTTATGTGTAGAGCCCCTGGCGGTGACCATTCGTGGGAATCCGGACATTCAGGGTATATCGGTTAGGGGAAAGCAATTCAAAATCTCACTGTTCGTGAATGACATTATCCTCACCTTGACCCAGCCCAGGATCTCCCTACCTAATTTACATGCTGAACTTGACAAATATGGGGCGATTTTGGGTTACAAAATCGTCTAAGTCCATAGCCCTCCCAGTTAACCAGAGGATGAAATCCACCACCTACGGTCTTGTTTTCCCTGTAATTGGGAGCATACCTCTTTAAAATATTTGGGGCTTAATGTTACCCTGTCCTTCACCACATTATACAAAGCTAATTTTCTAATCATATCTCTATCCTGGGGCGAATCACATCTGTCAAGATGGTTATCCTTCCTAAGCTTCTGTACCTATTCCAGACATTACCCATCCCTGTCTCCTATGGCCACCTATGCAAACTACAAGCTGATTTACTACGATACGTGTGAAACTATAAAAAGACATAGGATACCCCGATCAGTCCTGATGGCATTGCGTGCTGACGGGAGCCTGTCGCTCCCCAACCTAGTTAAATACTACCAGGCAGCCCAGCTACGTGCGATAGTCTCCTGGTTTCCCCCACATTCCTACAATAAATGGACGGAAATAGAGAAAATTTGGTTGGCCTGTACACCCAAACAGCCTTCTCTGGAATGCGAATGTGGCGGTGGAACCAGGTCAGCAATTGGGGTAAATGTCCCAGCTTAGGAGGCTATGGCGTAAGCTATCTCACGAACACAGGCTTAAATCTGATCACTGCTGACCTCCTTTCACTGCAACCCTAAGTGCCTACTAGCCTTACTCGACAGAGGTTATGGCCCTGGGCGTCACGGAAACTGTTCTATTTTGGACACCTAGTAGATCCTAGATCCCATAAATTGCTACCATTTTCTGAACTCCAAGATAAACATGACCTACCCAGTCAGGTGTTCTACGGCTACTTGCAGATTCGACACTATGCTCAAACTATAACTCTGAGTCTGCAATTTTCTACACCTTCCCCATTACAACGCATTATATTAGAGGGCTCCGCACGTAGAGGACTGATCTCAGATATTTATCAGATCCTTAATACATACTCCATACCAGATCAGGGCAACATACTTACATGCTCCGCTGGGAAAGAGAGCTAGAAGAGGAAATCCCTGTGGAAGCCTGGCGGGTGATCTGGAGTCAGGCTGCCAAGAATTCTTTATGTACTCTCTATAAGGAAAACTCCTACAAGATTCTCTACTTTTGCTACCTGACTCCGGACATGCTCCATGTTATCTACCCCTCCAGCTCTGACCGCTGCTGGCGCTGCCAGTGGGACAGAGGCACTCTTCTCAAAATCTACTGGACCTGCCCTTTTATAGCCCCATTCTGGCGCTCGACACAACAATTATTGATTCGCCTCTTTAAGGTGCCGATACCCATGACACCAAAATTCTTCCTGTTAGGCCTCTTCCAACTGAAAATAGCCAAACCCTATAAGAAATTACTTGTTCGACACGTTCTCACGGCTGCACGATGCCTAGTTGCCCTTAACTGGAAGAAACGATCACCACCTTCCCTGGAAGCCTTGTACTCTAGGGTTAAGGATGTTGACCTTATGCAGAAGATGACAAACTAGATGACCACAATAAGATCTGGGTGCGGTGGCATCTTTGGGAGGACCTACCCTGAGCTGGTAACAGAGCCAATGCGATAACCCTCGGCTTTCTTCGTTTTCTCTTCTCCTCTCCTACTTCCTCTATCCTTCACTTCTATTTTCTTTTATTTCTCCCCTCTTGGATATTCTCCATGCAAAGTTTTGTATGATACCAGTTTTCAGGTACTGCTCACTACTGTTCTAAAGCAAAGTCACCATTGAAATTGAAATGTATAATGCAAAAATTTGAAGAAGGTTCCTCCCTTTTCAACGCTATTGTGTTTTCTCACGCATTGTCCCCTTTCTTTTTCACACTTGTATCTGTGTACTGTTTCTTTTATTCTTTTACTAATACAATTGTTATTTGAAAAAAAAAAAGAAACTAATCTATATGCATAGAGGATGCCCACTGCATTTTTATACTAACAGCTCCATGTTTGAGGCTTGATTCGATCGTATTTCATGTTTGAAGCTTGTTCGATCGTATTTCATGTTTGAAGCTTGTTCGATCGTACTTTTTGTAAGTACCTATCCCCTTTTACAATAAAACCTTTTTTAATGGTACCTCACTATCAGTTCCATTTTTTCTTCACTTTTGGGTATCTGTTCGTTCTGCTGAGAAACTTAATTTAAGAATATTGGATCTAAAGATTTGACATCTTATCCACCTGCCCTGGACACCAATACAAAGCTTAAAGTGACCCACCAGACTGAAAAGCTGGGGGTCGTCGCAATCAGGTGAGTGGGGATACATGAGGGGGTGTCATTCACCTGAATACTTCCGCAGTAAATCTGCACTGTTTTTCCCTTCGGATTGAAGCATTTTGAGTCAATTTCACAATTTTGTTTGGACTTTGTTCTGTTTGTTTATTATTGATTGTGGTTTATTCACTTATAGTGGTTGTGAGCGCTATATTTATACCTATACATTTTTTCAAGTGATCAGCACTTTGTGTATAGCTGCTGCTTCCTCTTTTTTTTTTCACTTATACACCATTAGCACAAGTTGATATATTTAGTATATATATTTTTTCAATTCTATATATATATCTAGTCTATCACGACTACATAACACAGTTAGATAGTAATGGCCATTGTCCAGCTTGATATGCTTCAAGCAGGTGCTATGCTTTGTTGCCAGGCTAGATGATAACAAGCTCTTTCCTTGGGATCTCCGATTACTGTGATAGCCGTAAAGTCCCAACCTTCTCTTGAATTATTTCATTCATTGTAATCAAAGCATAGTCTCCTGTACACTACCTCACTAGGAATTGGATTTCACATCTGATATATTTCAAGTGTATGCATTCCCTCTTTTACCACTATCTTGTTCTATAAGTGAGCAACATAAGTTTCAACTACCACTTTATTAGTCATCATAATATTGATTAAATAACTAACTGGAGAAAGTTAGTCTGTCAAAATATTTTATACAATTCATATATTTTTAAAACCAGCTCTTAGAAATGTAAAGCATGGAAGGTCACAGCAAAGGTCGCAACAGGAAGCACTACCAGCACAGAGCATTTTTGTAGCTCTCTGTATTGAAGGATCTTTACTTTGAACAATCAAAGCAAGTATGAGAAAATCTTCCAGTGCAGTAGTTGGAGATATTGCTCAGCGTATCCAAAAAGGCTTTCAGTTCACTTTTCTCCTATCTTTATAACTAGTGCCCATATGTAATCAATTGTGGTTAGTCCTTATTCTGCATATAACAGGTCTAGTATAGTCATCATAATTATATATTGAAGAAGATCTATCCTTATAGTATTTTTATTATTTTTGTTTACTGTTCTGTACCCGCTAGAGGACAAAGTATATGAAGTATGTTGGCACATGTTGCCAGATACTGCCTAAATCCTTGCTATGAGGTCTGAATTGCACCCCTGCCCTCCTGTGGTGGCCAATTTGACAACCGCTAGAAAGAAGATGGGTGCTTTAAAGCACTTTCCCACTTTCCATTTTTGGTGAGATACTCCCAATGGGAACACGTCTAAAGGAATGCAGGCCCAGCAGCTTTCCTCATTAGTGTCCTGCAGGTACACAGCTGATTAGATTCACTTTCCCACATGGGGACAGAGAAACACACATGGATTTCTTTAGAATAACAAAAGGTTGGAATCTGCAAAGTTTGGTAAAATCCTTGTAATGTACATAGATCACTGTGGGGTATGTTTTTTTCTCAACAAATATGGAGTTACGCTTTAAAGAACTCTAAAGAAAAATATTAATACAGGTTCATATATATGTCTAAATACCTGCATTAGCTTCTCTAATAGAACAGTATTCAAATGTGAAGAAAATGTTTCTTTCTTTATTTATTTATTTCCAGCTTCTCTGGTTCTCCCATAATATAAGCCTTATTTGTTGGCATTACTAAATTTGAGCTTTCATTTACTTCCACCTCCTGTCCAGTGAGCATGTATGGGAGAGGGGATGTGTTGGCTAGAGGGCTCCAACCCAGTCCCCCTTTTCCATTCCCTCTGTCTAATTATTTGGAGCTAGAATGGTGATCAGGCTGCATAGCATTATTGGTTGGTATGATGCAGGCAGCTGTCTGTGTACTAGCAACCAGTAATGCTGTCCAGCAAGGGCCACATTCTTCCTGAGGACCAATAAAGTGATGGAGGTGGGTGGAACAGGGGAACTGACATGCCCCCTCCCCCTGCCTAAATACTGATGGGAAAGCACCTGGGTCTTGAGACAAGCACTGTAATTCATCGTTAAATGTTTGTCTTCTTGCTATCTGTGTGGTTGGAAAGTGGTGGGGAGAGGGAAGGGCCCCTGTCAGCCACGCTATCTCAGCAATGATATAAGCTAGAAAGACAGGACAAAGTGCTACAGGCACTTTGTTGCCTAAATGATCAAAGCAAAAAAAAGTGTAGTGAAGCATCTTTAACTCTGACAGACTATGGCAGTGATGGCGAACCTTGGCACCCCAGATGTTTTGGAACTACATTTCCCATGATGCTCCACTACACTGCAGAGTGCCAGAGCATCATGGGAAATGTAGTTCCAAAACATCTGGGGTGCCAAGGTTCGCCATCACTTGACTATGGCAAAATCTTAGTTTATGTGGAAAAAGGTATTATAGGTATAGCAATATATTGCTGATTAAGGGTTCATTCACACAGGCACTAAGGCCTGTACACCATAAAGAGCAAGACTTGGAGCAGCCCCAAATGTAGACACTGTATGTTTGGAGCCACTCCAGACGCTGAGCTGCACCCACACGCCTGTCAAATTAAGACAAACGGCTGTGTCCGTACCCTTTCTGCATCCCAATATACTTTTATGGGCTACCTGCACACACAGCACCAGGCTGCTTTACTCGCATAAACAAATAGAACATTGACCATGTACGGGCCTCAGCATGCATGTGAATGAGGCCTTAATGTGCTAATATGAATGTACAATATGTAAAAGTGCTGCATTAATTGTCGGTGCTATATAAATACATGTAATAATAATTTAATAAGTGTGCTAGACTCAATAAGATATTGATTTTAAAAACAAAAGTGCAGTTGCCCCTCCCCTGCATGTTAGCCTATGTGTCCATGCACACATAGGCTTTTAGCAGCATTTAGCAGCAGGAGAGTTTAGGGGGAAAAACACACTGCCAGTGTATCCAGGAGCAGCAGAGTTTTGGCAGAAAAAGCTCTTAATGCTGCTAAATGCATCTAAACGCGCCTAAACGCTAGGTGCGTTTGGCACTTCACGTTTATTCATTTCAATTGTGAAAAGTGGGAAAATACTGTGCAAATTATAAAATATCTAAAAAAAATTACCATATGATGGAAACAAAGCTGCTACACAGGAATGTGACAATTCAAATCAGAAGGTGAGCAAAATGTAGCGCTAAGAACAATAACACATTGAGTGAATAAACAAACAATAAATGATTATAGATGATTATATGATTATTTTATGATTATAATAAGCATCCAATATGGTTATAAGGTCCATCATGGTGAAATAAATAATGTAAAAATAAGTTCCATAAAATGATTCAAATCCTAAAAAGGAAAATGGAGTGGTAGTCCACAACTATAAAGTGATAATCTTCAAACAAGTAAAATGAGATGGCTATAACAAGAAACATCCAGGGTGGTGAGTCCCCTCTAAGTGGATGAGATTGAACACTCTTACCGGAAACGGTGGACCCGGATGTCAGCGGCACGAATCATAAAGGCATGGATATCCAAAGGGATGGCTCTCCAAAATGATCCAAGCGACCCAGGATCTCAAGTGATGCCTCCAAGGGACCTCATGGGTTTTCGACCAAGCTGGGAAGACGGGTACACAGTGGGAACGCCACAGCAACTTACATCCAAGCAGAGTATGCAGGAAAAAAGAAGGGGGGGGGGGCTCCAATAGTGCAGGTTAATAAGGTTGGTTTATTATAAAAGCTAACATACAAAGAATAAAAATGATCACGAATGAATAAGAGCAATGTGGGAAGCGATGAACCTTGACCGACGCGTTTCGTCCAACTAGGACATCTACAGGGGCATCTGTTTAGGATTTGAATCATTTTATGGGACTTATTTTTACATTATTTATTTCACCATGATGGACCTTATCACCATATTGGATGCTTATTAGATCATTTATTGTTTGTTTATTCACTTCACTGTGTTATTGTTGTTAGCGCTACATTTCACTCACCAACCTATTCATTTCAATAGCTAGAATAAATAAAAAAATCTAGCCAATGAAGTAAATAAATGCCCAAACACCAAACACTACTAAACTCTACCAAACTCTGCTAAACTGGTTTGAAAAAATGCAGCTTAGGTGAGTTTTGAATGTTAATTTTCTCTTTTCAGGAGAAACAGTGTTTACAATAAACCAGTGTGCATGAGGCCTAAGGATTACAGCAACAGTTTATTGCACACCGTTTCATTTCACAGACATCTGTTGCCTCACGACTTTAAAATTCCAAATGACTGCCACAGTAAAAAGATACTCTCCAGTGTACATCATTCACAAATGGATTCACAATAGGAGAAACACGATACAGTAAATAACCACGCAGTGTGAATTATACAGGTGTCATTTTGGAGATGGCTCATTTTCTCTTTGTTAACATGCCCCATAGAAACATATAAGCTCACACACTGTGATGCATACCTAATGTAAAATACTCTGCTAAAGAGACTCTATTTAATAATCACATTGTCAGTGTTTCATAAATATATTGACATGGCAGAAGCTGGCCATATATTCCAAATAATGGTTGGATGTTTTCTAACTACTGCCAGACCTCTTTTTGCCCTAGGGCCTTAGTACTGTATACAGTGGGACAAATAATTATTTGATCCCCTGGAGATTTTGTATGTTTGCCCACTTAGAAAGAAATGAAGGATCTATATTTTTTATCATAGGTGTATTTTAAATGATAGATACAAAATATCAACAAACAATCCAGAAAAAAACATGACACAAATTTTATAAATTGAGTTGCAGTTCAGTGAGTAAAATAAGTATTTGATCCCCAAGCAAAACAGGACTTAGTACTTGGTGGAGAAACCCTTGTTGGCAATCACAGAGGTCAGACGTTTCTTGTAGTTCGTTACCAGGTTTGCACACATCTCAGGAGGGATTTTGGTCCACTCTTCTTTACAGATCTTCTCTAAATCAGGCTTTGACTGCTTGTGTATAGTGTACCTACTGTACATACTTTACTGTTTTTATAGGGAAGATATTTGGTCCCTTGTTTATATATGTGTATGTCTTTGTAAACTTTTTTTTAATAATCAATTATATATTTTCAATTTTGTATTCTATTATATTTGTCTGGAGATGACCGTTCAACGTCCTATATTCATTACCTACTTTTCTTATATTTCTTTAGGATTAAGGTCTAGAGACTGGCTAGGCCACTCCATGACCTTAATGTGCTTCTTCTCGTGTCACTCCTTTGTTGCCTTGGCGGTATGTTTTGGGTCATTGTCATGCAATAAGACCCATCCACAACCAATCTTCAGTGATCTGGCTGAGGGAAAAAGGTTCTCATCCACGAGTTTACGATACATGGCCCCGTCCATTGGCTGCTCAATGCGGCAAAGTCTGCCTGTACCTTTAGCAGAGAAACAGCCCCAAAGCATAATGTTTTCACCTCCGTGCCTTACTTCAGGGATGGTGTTCTTAGGGTCACAGTCAGCATTTTCCTTCCTCCAAACACGGCGAGTCGTGGTAATGCCAAAGAGCTGACCACAGCACGTTCTCCCAATCCTTCTCTGAATCATTTAGATGTTCATTGGCACACTTCAGATGGGTCTGTACATGTGCCTTCCTGAGGAGGGGGACCTTGCTGGTGCTGCAGGATTTCAATCAATGGCGGTGTATTTGGTTACCAATGGTTTGTTTGGTGCCTGTGGTCCCAACTGCCTTGAGATCATTCACAAGGTCCTCCCAGTAGTTCTGGGCTAATCCCTCACTTTTTTCATGATCATCCTTACTATATGAGGCAAAATCTTGCATGGAGCTCGATTGATGGTTATTTTGTATTTCTTCAGTTTGTGAATAATCGATCCAACAGTTGTCTCCTTCTCACCAAGCTTCTTGCTGATGGTCTTGTAGCCCATTCCAGCCTTGTGCAGGTCTACAATCTTATCACTGATGTCCTTTGACAGCTCTTTGGTCTTGCCCATGATCGTGAGGTTTGAATGAAAGAAAGAGATTCTGTGGACAGGTGTCCTTTATACAAATAACGTGGTGTTGTTCTTAAATTGACAGGACCAATCTGTGTACCATAAATGTTCTACAATTCCATATAATTGTTGTACCTTCATCCTATTTAGTATAGATACTCAAAATTGCAATTTTGGGAGGCCCTATGGACTTTAATGGTACATATTCACAAAACTAGATATACCGGTAGTTAAAAAACATTTTTTATTACACAAATATATATATATATAAAATCATTGGTACAATAACCAACCGAAAAAAAGCAGCTAAAAACTAGACATGTACAGAACAAAAAAATGTGTTTTGTTTAGTTTTCGATCCATTATTTACATAAATTCGTTTAGTTAAATTTGTTTAATCTGTTTAATTCATTTTTGGAATTTGTTTCATTTATTCGTATTCAAATTTCTTAGAATTTTCGAATTCTAATCCGAAACTATTCGAAAAGTTTTCTTTTCAATTTCAAATAGTTTTCGAATTTGAAAAGTTTCTCAAGTTAGAAAATAAAGGAATAGAGTAAAAAAAATTAATAGAATAGAAAAGAATATAACAGAAAAGAAAAGCTTAGAATATAATAGAGTAATAGCAGGAATACATGGTTAGAAAATCAACCAATCACTCGACCGCCGACTAACGTAACAGCGTGTGTTGGTCAAAATCGTCGCCAACTTTAACCAATCAAAAAAAATCTTTAAAAGAGCAATCGATTTCATATGTAGTGTTGACATATCACGTACAAGTGGGGTCATCTACTAGTTCCGCTCATGCGTGATAATATTCAAGAGATGTTTTACGGACGACCTTCACACCAACAAATAGAATATAGCTCATTCGCAAATGATACAACAGATTTTTTCCATTTTTTCAATCTGCCTTTTTTGTTCCCAATATTGATATCAGGTATTACTTGCTGGGCATCAAGGAGTAGAAAGTCGGCTGACCGTTCGCAGAACAGAAATTTTTTGCCCGATTTTCTTATTGTATATTCCTGCCATAAAACAGAACAAAATAGGATAGAATATAAAACAGCAGAATAGAATGGAATAGAATAGAAAGGAATAGAATAGAATAAAAAGAATATAGAATTAATTAGATTATAACCATCTTTTGAAATTCGAATAGAATAGAATTAAAAAAAGCAATAGAATAGAAATAATATAACCATTTTCTAAAATTCAAATAAACTCAATTCGAATTTAAATAGAATAGAAAAGAATAGAATAGAATAGTAAATAAGACACTCATATAGAAAAAAACTGAATTGAATAGAATGAATATAACCATCTTCCTATTCTAATCTATTCTTTTCTATTCTATTCAAATTCAAATTGATTCTATTTAAATTTTGGGAAATGGTTATATTCTTTCTATTCTATTGTTTTTTTAATTGTATTCTTTTTCTATTTGTTTATTCTATTCTTTTATTTTTTTATTCTATTCTATTCTTTTTTATTCAAATTTATTCAACTTGAAATTCGAATTTCGGAAGCAGGTTATTTTCTTTCTATTCTATTTTATTCTGTTGTTTTTTCTATACTATGCTGTCATTTTCTATTTTATTCTAATCTATTCTTTTCTATTCTATTCAAATTTGAATTGATTCTATTTGGATTTTGGGAAGTGGTTATATTCTTTCTACTCTATTTTTTATTTTATTCTTTTGTTTTTCTATTTTATTCTATTCAATTTTTTTTTCTATTCAATTTTTTTCTATTTCAGTCTTTTCTTATGTATTCTAATTCAAATTTATTCTATTTGAAATTCGAATTTATATTCTATGTTATTCTATTCTATATGTTTCTATTATATTCTAGTCTATTCTGTTCTTTAATTTTCTATTCTATTTTGTTCTGTTTTACTCTATTATATCTATTATTTTATTTTCTGTTATACTCTTTTCTATCCTATTTCTTTTAATTATATTCCTTTATTTTCTATTCTATTTTATTCTCATAGGAAATTCAAAAACTATTCAAATTCGAAAACCATTCGAATTCGAAAAAAATATTCGTCAACTAATCGAATTTGAAAACTAATCAAATTTAAAAACTATTCAAATTCGAAAACTATTTGAAATGTATTTGAAAACAATTCTAATTAAAATTTCGTCCAAATTTTTTTTCATTATTTTGGATTCCTTTAAAATTCGGTACTATTGTAATACAAAAATTTGTCCGAATTTCAATTCGGAAAGAAATGATCCGTCCATGTCTACTAAAAACATATATTGTCTCCTTCAAAGAAAACTGGACTAATTAACATATTAACCACTATAAATTGGGGAATCTGTAATCGCTGTTTAGCCAGTCTTTTCTCTAGATGTTGGGTTGGATGGGTGACCGTTTCCACAGGCATTTAGAAGAAGTAGTGATCTATAAAAAAAAAAATATATATATATATATAGATAGAATAAGTACATATATAGATAACCATATCTCCATGCATACACGTACATCCTCACATTCAGGTGCGCACCAATATGCATGGGAACATGTGTTTACATTCAACAATATACCGTATTTATCGGCGTATAGCACGCATTTTTTTCCCCCTGAAAACAGGGGGTAAATAGTGCCTGCATGTTATACGCCGATATACACTTTTTTCTTTTAATGATTTGGGGGGCGGGGATCGTTCGGTCCCCTCATTGGGAGGGTGTCGGGCCAGCCTCCCCGCCCTTCCTGGCCCTGGTTCAGATGCCGATTCCGGTACCTGTAAGCAGAAGCATGCTGCTCTCCTCCTCCCGCTCCGCCTCCTCCTCGATTGTAGGAGGCGGCTTCTCAATCGAGATCTCTCGTGTACCCAGTCATGTGACTCTCCCCTGCTCGTTGATGGTCACATGACCGTTCTCCTCCCGCTCCGCCTCCTCGATTGTAGCTTTTGATTGGAGGAGGAGAGCGGGCATGTGACCCTCAATGAAACAGCAGAGGAGAGTCACATGACCGGGTCCACAAGAGAGCGGCTTTAATTGAGGCACACAGAAGCTCCCATCTACAATGACCGTGACACAGGAGGAGCTTCTCAACCCCTAAAGGTATGCTGGCAGCGCTGTCCCAGGAGGCTTATACTGTGCATGTTTGCTGTGCAGGGGGGTCAGTGTGCTGTCTGTGCAGGGGGGTCAGTGTGCTGTCTATGCAGGGGGGTCAGTGTGCTGTGCAGGGGGGTCAGTGTGCTGTGCAGGGGGGTCAGTGTGCTGTCTGTGCAGGGGGGTAAGTGTGCTGTCTGTGCAGGGGGGTCAGTGTGCTGTGCAGGGGGGTCAGTGTGCCGTCTGTGCAGGGGGGTAAGTGTGCTGTCTGTGCAGGGGGGTCTGTGTGCTGTGCAGGGGGGTCAGTGTGCTGTGCAGGGGGGGGGTCAGTGTGCTGTGCAGGGGGTCAGTGTGCTGTGCAGGGGGGTCAGGGGGCTGTGCAGGGGGTCAGGGGGCTGTGGAAAGTTTTTTTTTTTTTCTGAAACTTCCCTCTTAAAATCAGGGTGCGTATTATACGCCGGTGCGTGTTATACGCCAATAAATACGGTAATATGACTTTCCGTGTGCTGGGCAGGGGAAAAAAAGAAAAGAAAAAAAGATAGTAAAAATATAGAAAATGGACAAAAGAAAAAGGAAATAAGGAAAAAGGGGGGGGGGGGAGAAAAAATGAGTAAGGAAAGAGAATCGGGACAGTTGAGGGAGATAAGAAGGGAAATGGGGAAAAAGACCAAGACCAAGAGCAAGACCAAGGGGGGACACCCCAAAGATCTCCTATCAAATCCATAGAAGATGGCGCCAAAACAACAGTCTTCCCGGTGGGTGTGGGAGCTAGGTACAAATGTAAACTGAAGGGCTCTATTTTAACAAGAATAACAATAGTAAGACATTATAGAGTTGGATCTGTTATGCTCAGAGGCATAACCTGCACAAAATAGACACACATATCCACCAGAGAAATTTAAGATGAAATGTGCTGGCGATGTATGATGATACAGAGAGGGTAAGTAAGACATAGAATCACCCCACTAAGTGGGTTATGATCGTTTACCTAAATAAAAATAATACATTCAAGGTAAGTGCATAAATAAACAAGCACCCCACATTCCATGGGCAGTTAACCAAGCTCACCTTCTTAGATTACTCCAGGGCTATACAAGGAAAAATACTCCAGATCTGTATATAGACACCATGACTACAGTTCCACACATAGTGTTGGATCCATGTAACAGCCAAACTCAGATCCTCCACCCCTGGCAAAAAGTATCCGCCAACCTCTAGCAAAAAGTATGGAATCACCATTCTTGGTAAATGTTCATTCAAATGTTTAATTGTGTAGAAAAAAAAACTAATCAAAGACATGCCTCAAAACTATTTAAATTTATCATTCCAAACTTTTTGCTTTAGGAAACACTATAGTCAAGCGCAACTGTTTTTGCAGATCAAACGATAAAAAATGGAATGGAATTACCCAATTCTGTGGAAAATATTATGGAATCATGAACAAAAAACACTACAGTACACCACTAGTACTTTGTTGCACCACCTCTGGCTTTTAACACAGCTTGAATTCTCTGAGGCATGGGTTTAACTTTATAATATTATGTCTTTCTTGAAAGAATATTTAAACGGCTTTTGCCCTATGGAAAGCTGCATTATCATCCAGAAAAACAATGTTATCATCACCAAACATCCTTTTAATTAATGGAATAAGAAAAGTGTCCAAAATCTCAATATAAACTTGTGCATTTATTATAGATTTAACCACTTCACATCCCAACCATTTGTCATATGACGTCTGCAGATGGGATCTTCCATCCTGGGCGGGCATAATATGACACCCTCGTCACTGAGGAGCCGATACGCATGCCTATCGGCCGCGATATCTGCCGGGCACCTGCGATTGCTCGTGACAGAGCAGGAACGTGGATCTGTGTGTATGTAAACACACAGATCCACGTCCTGTCAGGGGAGAGGAGACAGATCATGCGTTCCTAGTATATAGGAACACCGATCAGTCTCCTCCCATAGTCAGTCCCATCCCCCCACAGTTAGAATCACTCCCTAGGTAACACATTTAACCCCTTGATCGCCCCCTAGTGTTAACTCCTTCCCTGCAAGTGACATTTATACAGTAATCAGTGCATATTTATAGTACTGATCGCTGTATAAATGTCAATGGTCCCCAAAATATTGTCAAAAGTGTCCGATCTGTCCGCCGCAATGTCATAGTCACGATAAAAATTGCAGATCACCGCCATTACTAGTAAAAAAATAAATAATAAAAATGGCATAAATCAATAACCTATTTTGTAGGCGCTATAACTTTTGTGCAAAATATACACTTATTGCGATTACTTACTGAGGAAAAAATTTGTTTATTTTTTAAAAAACTATTTATTATAACAAAAAGTAAAAAATATTAAAAAAATTTTCAAACTTGACGTTCTTTTTTTGTTTATAGCGCAAAAAATAAAGTGGTGATCAAATGCCACCAAAAAGAAAGCTCTATTTGTATGAAATTTTTTTTTATTTTGGTGCATGACCGCGCAATTGTCATTCAAAATGTTACAGCGCTGAAAACTGAAAATTGGCCTGGGCAGGAAGGGGGTGAAAATGCCCTGTATTAAAGTGGTTAATGATTGTCATCTCCCCCCCCCCGTACCTTTACCTGACATGCAACCCCATATCATCAATGATTGTGGAAATTTCCATGTTTTCTTCAGGCAGTCGTCTTCATACTGTACATTTAATTGGAACGGCACCAAACAAAAGTTCAAGCATCATCACTCTGCCCAGTGCAGATTAGTGATTCATCACTGAATATCACTTTCATCCAGTCATCCATAGTCCATGATTGCCTTTCTATAGCCCACTGTAACCTTGTTTTTTTTCTGTTTAGGTGTTAATGATGGTTTTTGTTTGACTTTTCTGTATGTAAATCTCATTTCCTTTAGGCAATGTTTTACTGTTCGGTCACAGACATTGATTTCAGTTTTTTTTTTTTTTCCATTTAGTTGTATGCAATATACACAATGAAAAGATAACTTCACAGAATAAGTTGTCAATACAAAATAACATATAAACAATCAGTGTCTGGATGCATCCTACCTCCGATAGGGTCACACCAGGTAGTTACCAGAGAATAAAGCCATAAATATTCCAGCAGCCCAGGTACCTATGATAAAGAAGTCTAGGGATCCTCTTAGGCAGATTATGCAATCACCCACACTGCAATAGGGAGGGATCCCTTTGTTCTTGAAGAACAATTATTAGGACATGGGGGAAGTTTAAAGCGGGGAGTCCCATTAGGGTCAAGCCATACCAAATGTTTTGAATTATAATAGGAAAGAGCAGAACAGAGAGGAAATAAGAGCAAGAGAAAAATAAAGGGGGGGGGGGGGTTATAGGGGAGAGGAAAGTTACACCTAGGGGGTAAGGAGCATCTGGTTACATCAAGCAATGTGAGCGTCAGGTGTAAAGCTGAAGCCTTTGACACTCATTAAAGCTGAGCTATGTATAGTGGAGGTAAATCGGAAAAGGTCCCAGTAAAACCACCTGGTCTTATGTTCCTCAGATTTTACCCGAATAGTAGCAGTGAGGTCTTCCATCTGTTCAATATCATTAACCCTTCCGAACCATTGGGTTGACTCCAGTTTTTGACCGTGTTTTTAAGGCATATTGCTTTAAGTTTCTATCTTGACGCTTTGATGTCTTCCTTGGTCTACAAGTACGCTTCCTTTTAACAGCCTTCCCATTTGATTTGTACTTGATTAAGGTTTTAGATACAGCTGACTGGGAACAACCAACATCTTTTGCTACATTCCGTGATGATTTACCTTTATGAAGATGTTTTATAATCCTCCCCTTTGTTTCAACTGACATCTCTCGTGTTGGAGCCATGATTCATGTCAATCAGGTTGGTGCAACAGCTCACCAAGGTGTGCAAGCACTCTTTTTTTAACTGCAGACTAATTAGCAGATGCAATCTGATGCAGATGTTTGTTTTAGCGCTGCAAAGTACATGGTGATTCCATAATATTTTCAAAAGTGATTCCATATTTTTTTTTCTTTGCTTGATCTGCAAAAACAGTTGCAATTGACAACAGTTTTTTTTTTTTAAGTGTTTCTTAACCTCCCTGGCGGTATGATTCTTTCTGGTTTTAGGTGCTGAAAGCGGTACAATTATTTTGCATGGAAATCTGGCGTTTTATATTGTAGACCTGCAATTCTTAGGAATAACTCACTTAAATATGTTCAAACCAGAGTCTAGTAGACATCCCAGGTATGATAAACACAAAATCATAAATTAAAATATAATAAATAACTATAAAAAATATTAAATAATTTAATCAAATCAAAAACACTGAAATTTGCTCAGTTGCAGAATTGTCGCTGTCATTAGATTTAGTGTTTGATGCAAATTTTCCCACAAATCGCTATTGCTCAATTCTGCAAGTGATTCAAATTTATTATCGCTGTTTTATAGCAGGTCTAAAATCACTTTTGACATAAAGGGACACTTTTTGGTTGCTATGGACAATCTCCAAATTCCAGGCAGAAAAAAACAGTATTTATAATATAAAACTACATGCAGGGCACTGGACAGACCACTAGGGACGAATGGGATGTGTAAATTGTTTTCTATACAGCACTGTAATCTGTAAGATTACAGTATTGTATGTGTTTTGTGTGTTTTTACTTTTTTGAATTTGGCGCCGATCTCCGCTCCCGTGCGTCGTAACGTAGAGCGAGGAGACAGCTCGCTCACACAGCGGGAGGACATCGCAGGATCCAGGGGACAAGGTAAGTTAGTGTCCCTGTATCCTGCAATGCGAGCCGGAGTCTGGCTCGGGGTTACCGCTTATGGTACTAAAGTTCCACCCCGAGCCAGACTCGGGATTACCGCCAGGGGGGTTAAAGCCAGAAGGTTAGAATGTTAAATGAAAATAGTTTTGAGGCATGTCTGTGATTCGTTTTTTTTCTACACAATTAAACAATTGAATTAACATTTTACAAGAGAGGTGATTCCATACGGGTTCCATACCCATAGGGGTTGTATAAGGGCCAAAAATAGGTAAATACGCTCACTCATAGATCGCAAACAAGCACCAGTATCTAAGGCACCTAGGGTGATAAATCAGGCCACAATTAGAAGCTCAGCATCATAAATAGCACATACAAGAAAGAGTCCAGTAGTCGGTGGGAGCCAGAATTATTGTTGGTTGGTAGGGGATCAAATATTTATTTTACTCACTGAACTGAAACTCAATTTAAGGATTTAGAAAAGATCTGTAAAGAAGAGTGGCCCAAAATCCCTCCTTAAATGTGTGCAAGCCTGGTAACCAACTACAAGAAACGTCAGATCTCTATGATTGCCAACAAGGGTTTCTCCACCAAGTACAGAGTCATGTTTTGCTTGGGGATCAAATACTTATTTTACTCACTGAACTGAAACTCAAATTTATAAAATTTGTGTCACGTGTTTTTTTCTGGATTTTTGGTTGATATTCTGTCTCTATCATTTAAAATACACCTATGTTAAAAACGATAGACCCTTCATTTCTTTGTAAGTGGGCAAACTTACAAAATCTGCAGTGGATCAAATAGTTATTTTCCCCACTGTATGTGAATATAAACGACACAGCTGCGTGTACTCAAATTGAATGAAGAGGGTATGTGGCGCTAACCCTTAAGTAAATCAATAAATAATCTAAAATGACCAGTTTGCAAAGCTCAGAGTATCCGAAAGATGAGTGACCTTTCACATAAATAGATATATAAAAACATAAAATAATGAACTAAATAGATACAATTCCTTAATAGCAATACACATAAAATATTGAATAAATATGACGTGTGTAAAAAATGAAAAAATATTCAATAAAAGTGAAGGTGCTAAAATAACCGTGCTGAAAATAAATATATGTGCTGGGGTAAAAATGATGATGGAGTTGGGTTAAAAATAGTGAACACGAAATCTTCTAGCAATAAAAGGTGCACAGTGCAACGTGCAAAATATGTGAATAAAGAACCAATAAAGAACCGATAAATTGGTTCTGAAAGTGCAAGGGAATTGCAAGGAAATTGCAAGGGAAATAAATGATTGAATGTGCAGAAATATCCAAAATAATGACAAAGTGACCATACAGATGAAAAGAGTGTGTCACTGTAGGTATGGTATAATCAGGTGATACCAAAACAATAATATCGCTGAAAAAAATTATTAAAAAATAAAAGTAAAATTTGGTGCACTACAAGTCCCAGCTTGTAAAAAAAAAGGCGGAAAATAAACGATAAAGTCCACAATCTGGAACAATGAAGAGCATAAGGCTCTGGAATAAGTGAAGGTGAGTAGAAATATTCAGGAATCTTTGTGTTGATCACAGTGATGATCCGTGCAAGGCAGTGCTCCGTGCTGACTTCAGGGGTGCACCCTACTAGTTCCCCCAGCCTCTCACCTCTATTTGCGGCCCCTACAGGCCTAGTGGATCAGATAGCCTCTAAGATGGCAAGCCTGGTTACTTTCCGGGTCCTCTTTCTTATGGGCTCCCTTAGGGAGGAAGGAAGTCAGGTGCCTATCGCTCTACTTCCGGTTTGCGGCCGTGACCGGAAGTTCATCCATGCTGATGCAAGAAAACTTTAAATGTGAGTGGCTATTATTTTTGTTTCAATAAACCTGTTTTTTACTACACATTGGAGCGCTTCTTTGTACCTTTAACCCCTACATGCTGATCTAACCCGTGAGTGACCCCTTACCCCTGGAGTGCCTTTTTGGATTGGAGTAGGAGTCCATAGGAGCCCATAGAAGCCTATAGGAGCCCATAGGAGCCCATAAGAAAGAGGACCCGGAAAGTAACCAGGCTTGCCATCTTAGAGGCTATCTGATCCACTAGGCCTGTAGGGGCCGCAAATAGAGGTGAGAGGCTGGGGGAACTAGTAGGGTGCACCCCTGAAGTCAGCACGGAGCACTGCCTGCACAGATCATCACTGTGATCAACACAAAGATTCCTGAATATTTCTACTCACCTTCACTTATTCCAGAGCCTTATGCTCTTCATTGTTCCAGATTGTGGACTTTATCGTTTATTTTCCGCCATTTTTTTTTTTTTTTTTACAAGCTGGGACTTGTAGTGCACCAAATTTTACTTTTATTTTTTAATATTTTTTTTCAGCGATATTATTGTTTTGGTATCACCTGATTATACCATACCTACAGTGACACACTCTTTTCATCTGTATGGTCACTTTGTCACTATTTTGTATATTTCTGCACATTCAATCATTTATTTCCCTTGCAATTTCCTTGCAATTCCCTTGCACTTTCAGAACCAATTTATCGGTTCTTTATTGGTTCTTTATTCACATATTTTGCACGTTGCACTGTGCACCTTTTATTGCTAGAAGATTTCGTGTTCACTATTTTTAACCCAACTCCATCATCATTTTTACCCCAGCACATATATTTATTTTCAGCACGGTTATTTTAGCACCTTCACTTTTATTGAATATTTTTTCATTTTTTACACACGTCTTATATTTATTCAATATTTTATGTGTATTGCTATTAAGGAATTTTATCTATTTAGTTCATTATTTTATGTTTTTATATATCTATTTATGTGAAAGGTCACTCATCTTTCGGATACTCTGAGCTTTGCAAACTGGTCATTTTAGATTATTTATTGATTTACTTAAGGGTTAGCGCCACATACCCTCTTCATTCAATTTTACCTTTACAAGTGTGAGATCACTTATATGTTGGCTGCTTTCCTTTTCCATTTTTCTCCTTATTTGATTTAATAGTTTTTGGTTGAGCGCACTGGTTACCCCTATTATCTATATTATCTGCGTGTACTGAAATGCATTTGCTTTAACTGAAAGACTAATTGTTCAATAACTTATATCTTGAAAGAACCTCAGACACACAATGCTGATGTTTGGCATTAAATGTGTTTGCCTTATATTATTAGGCCACTGTATACGTTGGTGACAATGTCACACACTCTTCATGTCTCTGTTCTGGCAGTTGCCTTCTGTAGTTAGTGTGAATGTTGTAAGACCAAGCTATTTCCTTTGGGTAAATGAGTCAACTTTTGGCGAGACACTTATTTTGAGTAATATAAATATTGATCCCAATCTTCTCTTGTTCATTGCAAAGATATGAAGAGCATGACTTTTAACAGCCTGTGGTATTTAATATTTTTGTTATGTGTGTAAAACTAAAGATAATTCGATAATCAAACTGCTTTCTAATGTCCAGTATTTTCTTATGTGTTTGGCTGTCTTTAGTATTCATAAGCATTGTGACAAATATAAAAAGTTATCCTATACCCCATGACAACTTAGTCAATATAATAGTTCTTTTTCTTAAAAGCAGTGGTAGCATAGTTACCTTAATGGGATTATTACTGTGGGTCATAGGATCGTTGATCTCAGTGAAATCTGCAGGGAAGTGCAGCATACTATTTTCATGCAAATATTGCTTTGATAATATGTTAAAAGAATGATCGTTTTTTTTAAAGTGTGTTTCCCTGTTTAATCCTAAAGAAGTTGGGCAATATTTTCTTCCACTGAAAAGTTTATTCTTATATTGCATAAAATATTCTAAAAAAGAAGCCTACAAAATTATTGACTGAGATTCACCGCTACCAGCCAATGATTTTTCATGGTCATCACCGATCATTGTTACCCATGTACATTGCAGATGATATATTCTTTCACAATAAAAGGAAGAATAAGATAATTATAATAATACAATTATATACCTTAAATAGAGTTAATAAGAAATACATTATAAAAAAATAAAAATAATTGTTTATTCCACACTAATAGGAGGAAAAAGCTGCACCCACACCCTCAAAAATTACCATTCCAGGCATACCTGGCTCCATGTCACCAATACCTAGTGCAGGTTCTAAGGGTTAAAGAGAAACTGTGATAGAAAAAAAACAAACAAACAAAATTACACTGGAGATGTAAATTGTGGTATTTGTAAGTAGGAAGTAGGTCATTTGTTTGTTTGAGAGGTTGTTTTGTATCTTCAAGCGGTTCTGCACTGGGTTTTTTTTTTTTTTGTGGAATATGCTAAGGATTAATAGCAAAATTGGGGGACTCACCTGTTCCATCTTCCATCGCGATCGCAGCCGGTTTTCCTCCGATAAAGTTCTTTATATTCTGCTTTTCTGCTGGGGGCCATCTTGCCTGTGGGCATGTGAAACCCCACAGGCACTTTAAAATGGCCCAGCATGCACCGCCGTTACTGCGCCGAGCTCGCGCGTGCGCAGTAACGGCAAAGTGCAGCTCACGTTCTCCAAAATCTCGCGAGATGTCGGCACATCTGCCGACATCTCGCGAGATTTCGGAAGATGTGTCCGAAATCTCGCGAGATTTCGGAAGATGTGGCCGAAATCTCGCGAGATTTCGGAAGATGCCCGCACAGACTCCTGGGATCAATGACACCAGATCCCAGGAGACAG
Organism: Lithobates sylvaticus; assembly: GCA_028564925.1. Taxonomy (NCBI): domain Eukaryota; kingdom Metazoa; phylum Chordata; class Amphibia; order Anura; family Ranidae; genus Lithobates; species Lithobates sylvaticus. The sequence continues at coordinate 253,141,245 of CM053026.1, read as the reverse complement.
TGCGTCGTGACGAGGATCCCCGCACAGACCCCGCCCACCCCCGCAGAGACAGAGGACCGGAAGTCATCGATTACAAGGTAAGTGAAAAAAAAAAAAAAAAAACATTTCATTTAGTACTCTTTGCCTGATTTGGAAGGCAAAGAGATTTACTAAATGAAATGTGTGCAGAACCGCTTTCAGTATACATTTTTTTGCTACACTGGACTGCATATGCTAAGTTATTTTGCTTGTGTTGGGTTTTTGGGTGTTAAAGCTTTTGTCTCAATGTATTCCAGGGCTTGGAAAAACAAAAGGATTCAATATTAAAAAAAAAAAAAAAAAACGTATTTTTTTCTGACACCACAGCCACATACAGGATGGGTAAATTACTCCATGTAGATTTCTTCTTCCTTCTGTTTGATGGTCCTGTGTTTTTGATTGACCTTAAAGTGTAATTCTAGTCAACTAAAGGCCCATACACAAGATCAAACTTTTTGACAACAAACTTGCAAATTAGCTGTTTTGGACCAACATCCGACCGTGTGTACGCTCCATCTGACCAGATTTTTCAGTTTTCATCTGACTTTTGTTGGCTGTGCGAACGGACCAACTTTCTGCCACCAAAAGTCCGATGGAGCAAAGTCCGACCTGGTTTGTACACAAAACCATCGGACTTTTGTACAAAGTACAAACACGCATGCTCAGAACCAATGAAAAAGATCAGACAACAATACAGAAGTTGACCAAAGGTGGCGCTGGAGTATTTGAACGTCCTCTTTTGAAGTGTCATCAGTACGTTGAAACATCACTACGTTCATGTTTGTTGCCTAAAAAGTCCGATCATGTGTATGCAATACAAACTTGGGGCCAACGCCCTTTGTACAAAAAACCACGGGAAAGTTGGTACAAAGTCCGATCGTGTGTATGAGGCTTTAGACTATTGTATCTACTCTGTGAAACAAAAGGTGAAGTCGCTCCGGTCCAGTCACATGATTGGGTTCCAGGGCCTACTTCAGTGTAGAGGAGGGACAGCTGACAACGGATGCCCGGTAGTAAACCTATGGGTGAAGTCATCGTCCAGGCTCTGCAGCTGTTGTCGCTGCCTTTCCTCTACACTGAAGCTGGCACTGGGACCTGATCATGTGACTGGACCAGAGCGTCTTCAGAATATGCAAGTATAGCCATCTTTTCTATCATGGGGTAGATAGAATAGTCTTAGAATGGGGGTGGGAGTAGGTTTAACCTTAGTTAGAGTTTGACTGGAATTACACTTTAAGGAAAGCTGTATACAGAGGCGTACTAAGTGGGGGGCGGGGGGGGGGGCCGCCCCAGGTACCACACACTGGGGGGGGTGTCAGGCCGGCACCCCCCTCCGCGATTGAAGCGGTGGCTGCGCCGCTGGATTAGGCAGCAGCGCAAGTGACAGGCAGGGACTCAGGGAGAGGCGAGCAAGCTATCGTGATGTGGGGGGTGCAGGGGGGGGGGTGCAGCGTTGTCACGCTGCACCCCCCCTGCCCCCCCCGCGCATCACGATAGCTCGCTCGCCTCTCCCTGCCTGTCACTTGCGCTGCTGTCTAATCCAGCGGCGCAGCCACCGCTTCAATCGCGGAGGGGGGTGCCGGCCTGACACCCCCCCAGTGTGTGGTACCATCCCCTCCTCTTGCGGCCGCGGGCTGTCTGCCTGTGCAATCCCGGATGTCACACAGGCAGAGCCGAGCAGCCGCCTCCCCCTCCTCTCTGTTTATGTGTAAACAGGAGGAGGGGATCTGCTGAGCATGTGCCGCGGCGCCGCGCTGATCTGAGGTACTGAATGGGGGGGGGGGTCTGCACTGAACGGGGGTTAGACTAAAGAGGGGGGGTTGCACTGAAGAGGGGGGGCTTCACTGAAGAGGGGGGCTGCACTGAAGGGGTGGGCTAGACTGAAGAGGGGGGGGGGGGGGGGTACACTGGAGGGGGGTTAGACTGAAGAGGGGGGGCTAGACTGAAGAGGGGGGGGCTACACTGAAGGGGGCCTGCACTGAAGAGGGGGGTCTGCACCGAACAGGGGCTACACTGAAGAGGGGGTCTGCACTGAACGGGGGCTACACTGAAGAGGGGGTCTGCACTGAATGGGGGCTACACTGAAGGGGGGGTCTGCACTGAACGGGGGCTACACTGAAGGGGGGGTCTGCACTGAACGGGGGCTACACTGAAGAAGGGGTCTGCACTGAACGGGGGGCTACACTGAAGAGGGGGTCTGCACTGAACGGGGACTACACTAAAGAGGGGGTCTGCACTGAACGGTGGCTACACTGAAGGGGGGTCTGCACTGAAGGGGGGGTCTGTGTAACATGCAGGGGGTCCAGAGCTGCAGGGTGTTGTGTAATGTAAAGGGGTCCAGAGGATCAGGGTGTTGTGTAATGTAAAGGGGCCCAGAGGTGCAGGGTGCTGTGTAATGTAAAGGGGTACAGTGGCTGTGTAATGTAAAGGGGTCCAGAGGTTCAGGGTGCTGTTTAATGTAAAGGGTACAGTGGCTGTGTAGTGTAAAGGGGTCCAGAGGTTCAGGGTGCTGTTTAATGTAAAGGGGTACAGTGGCTGTGTAGTGTAAAGGGGTCCAGAGATTCAGGGTGCTGTTTAATGTAAAGGGGTACATTGGCTGTGTAATGTAAAGGGGTACAGTGGCTGTGTAATGTAAAGGGGTCCAGAGGTTCAGGGTGCTGTTTAATGTAAAGGGGTACAGTGGCTGTGTAGTGTAAAGGGGTCCAGAGGTTCAGGGTGCTGTTTAATGTAAAGGGGTACAGTGGCTGTGTAATGTAAAGGAGCCCAGAGGTGCAGGGTGCTGTGTAATGTAAAGGGGTACAGTGGCTGTGTAATGTAAAGGGGTCCAGAGGTTCAGGGTGCTGTTTAATGTAAAGGGGTCCAGAGGCGCATGGGGATGTGTAATGTAAAGGGGCCCAGAGATGCAGGGTGCTGTGTAACGTAAAGGGGTCCAGAGGTGCAGTTGTGGAGAGGGGGGTACACAGTAGTGACAAAGAGATATTGAAGGATGCAGAGGTATGCAGGGGGGACAGTGGGGTATTTTTACATTTTAATGGGGGGGGGGGGTGCCAGATATAGGATCCGCCCCGGGTGCCAAATGCTCTAGGTACGCCCCTGGCTGTATAGCCCCAAACTTTCAAAGTATTTTGAAATACTTTAGAGAGGAAGAACGTGATGTCACCAGACTGGCCGAAGACTACAGGAAAAAAGGTATCTCTACTTTGTTTTAAGAAAAAAAAAGATTTGAGGGGGGGTTTACAAGGTGCAGTGTTTTTCTTTAATAGCTTAAACTGGGTACACACTGTCTGAAAATCAGCCAGTTCAGCAGTGTGTACAGCAGTCTGTTAAATAGAAGCTTGTCCAGCGACTGGCTTTTGATAAAGCAACATGCTGAAAAACCAGCATCCGATCAGCGCCAATGGCTGAAAGTGCCGATCAGTGTATTCTGCTGGGGGGGGGGGGGGGGGGGGGGGGGGGGGGGGAGGGTTGGATGGGGAAATCCCCCTGTCAGGATACAATAGCACAGTAGGGAAGATCACCACACCAACGTTGCTTGTGTTGGTACGGCGATATGTCATTATGTTTGCCAACTTGCTGTGTGCACTGGGCTTTAGTCTCCAATTTACACAAACAATAAGGGTGCTGGTAGTCAAAAGAGGCGGTTGGGCCATGGTGTTACCCGATCACTCCTGAAAGGCTCTCAGTCACAAGGAGTCCACAGGCAAACAGCTTTAAAGTGTAAATTCTAACTAAAGCTAAGCCTACTCCCACCCCCATTCTATCTACCCTGTGAAAGAAAAGATGCTTATATTTACCTATTCTGAAGCAGCTCCAGTCCGGTCACATGATCTCTCCAGCAGCAGCTTCAGTGAAGAGGGGAGATCACTGGAAATGGCTGCAAATGCCTGTGCAGTGATGTCACCCATAGGCTTATTATGGGGCATCCGCTGTCAGCTGCCCCTTCTCTTAAGCCCCATACACACGGTCGGACAATCCGCGGACCAGGTCGGTCGGATCCTGTCCGTCATACTTTGTCTGATGTTGGTTTTGCGTACACACGGTCGGACAAAGTTGTCGGAAAATCCGATCATTCTGAACGTGGTGACGTTTGTTGCCTACGACGGGACTACGTAGAGGCTAGTAGCCAATAGCTTTGGTCTTGTAATGTGATGTGAGCATGCGTAGCACTTTGTCCGGTCGGACAACCGTACACACGATCGGATTTGGTGTGATTGGACCGTGTTGTCGGCAAATCTTTCCAGCAGGAGATAAGACTTTGTCCGTCGGACAATCCGACGTACACTGTCCGATGGTGCATACACACGGTCTGATTTTTCAACAACATTGTCCGATCGGACAGAATCCATGAAAAAGTCCGACCGTGTGTATGGGGCTTTACACTAATGACGGCGCTGGGACCCGATCATGTGACCGTATGGGAGCGACTTCAGAATGGGTATAAGTATAGTATATAAATATAAGAATCTTTTCTTTCACAGGGTAGATAAAATAGGCTTAGAATGGGGTGGGAGTAGGTTTAGCCTTAGCTAGATTTTGACTGAACTTTTACTTTAATTATACTTTTCCATAGGAAACCCATAATGCTCTGTTTGGGTATACTCCTACATTAAGTATTTTAATTGTAAGGCCTCATGCACACGGACGTTTTTAAAAAACTTTAAGCCGCGCTAGCTTTCAGCCGTGTTTCTCTGTCTCTATTCAAAATCAATGGTTCCCTATGGGAGCCCATTGATTTGAATAGAAGTTGTACCAGAAGTCGGATCAAGATGATCCCACTTGCGGTGCGACTTGTGTGCTGAGGATCTTGAAGGGGAACCCTGCAAAAATGTAAAAAAAAATTTGCGTGAGGTTCCCCCCCAAGACAATACCAGGCCCTTCAGTCTGGTATGGATCTTAAGGGGAACCCCACACCGAAAAAATGGCGTGGGGTCCCCCCAGAGATCCATACCAAACCCTTATCCGAGCACGCAGGCGGTGGCGGAGGAGAAGACCGGGCCAACGCTAGTAAAAGAGCTGAAAGAAGATAGCGTTTGAGCCCGGCAGAAGGCACCAGAGAGCGGGAGAAGAGGCCGGAGAAGTCGGAAGAGACCCCCGAAGTCGGAAGAAGACCACCGGAGCTGCCTAATAAATTACTTTAAAAACCTGTGTAGTGTGTTTTTTTTTTATTGTCACTTTTCCCCCAGGTGAATGGGAAGGGTACGATATACCCCTTACTCGGTCACATAGGGTGGGGTGCCGGTATCTGGGGGCCCCCTTATTGAAGGGGGCTCCCAGATTCCGATAAGCCCCCGCCCGCAGACCCTGACAACCACTGGGCAAGGGTTGTCGGGAAGAGGCCCTTGTCCTCATCAACATGGGGACAATGTACTTTGATGTGGGGGGCGCAGGGCCCCCCTGCCCCAAAGCACCAACCCCCCATGTTGAGGGCATGCGGCCTGGTACAGTTCAGGAGGGGAGCGGTGTTCGCCCACTTTCCTTACCTACTGGGCTGCGTGCTCGAATAAGGGTTTGGTATGGATCTTTGGGGGACACCACGCCATTTTTTCGGTGTGGGGTTCCCCTTAAGATCCATACAAGACCGAAGGGCCTGGTATCGTCTAGGGGGGAACCTCACGCAAACATTTTTTTTACATTTTTGCAGGGTTCCCCTTCAAGATCCTCAGCACACAAGTCGCACCGCAAGTCGGATCTTCTTGATCCGACTTCTGGTAGGACTTCTATTCAAATCAATGGGCTCCCATAGGGAACCATTAATTTTGAATAGAGACAGAAATGCCGTTTAACACCTTTTGCCGGCATCTGACGTTTTTACAGCTCTAACGCTGGAGCCTCAGAACGCTCTGGTACTGTTTTTTTTTTACAGGTTAAAAACGCCTATGCCATTTGCAGCTCAAAGACGCCTAGGTGGGCATGAAGCCATAGAATAACATGGACAGGCGTTTTAAGCTGTAAAAAACGCTCAAAAAAGCGGCTGTAAAAACGTGGGCATAAGGCCTTAGTTTCAGAACATGATTTGCTCCTTGTTTAAAATGACCTGTCAACCACACTGACATTCCATTTATCTTTCCCTGGTTCAGTAAATACATACAATTAGATACAATTAGATATATACATCTATACATTTTTATATAATTCTGAGATAACAGTGAAGGCTGAAATAAAAATAAAAAAAAACAGCTTTTTGTAGTATTAGTCAAGACTAGTGTATAGTAATTACATTTCAACATGAAATAGTAAACCTATAACTTGTAAGCATGAAGTCTTTCCCTTGTTTCTGCATTCTAAAACTTTGATGCAGTGTTTGAACAAAGGCAAGGCGAGTGACATTGGATGCCACGTAATATGCATTATTAACTTAAGAAACTCCTTTCAATTCACTAGTTTCCCAGTCAGTTTACAATTTATAGCTGTGTGCACAAAAATAACTGTGTATTGCGGGTACACAAATCTAGTTGTCAATAGGTAAACTGTTCTGAATATTGCAGTGTATCTATTAATTAAACTCACTAAAGAGGTGTCTAGTATTAGTGGAAACATAATACCGCTACTTGCATACTGGATTCAATTAAAAAGGATTAGAGAGCAGAGGTTATAGAGTTTTCCACTAATCAGCTCTATAAGGCTACACTTGATTCCTCATTCATTTAAATATTTCACTGTATTTGGAAAAGGTATTTTGCACGTGTGTAATTTGTGTGATAGCAAAATAATGGAGGGAATGTTCCTCTAGGCCACTTAAGTCTTTGGCAGGGATGGCTGTGCTGAGAGCTGTACATACTTACATGAACAATTAGTTCACAGATTCCTATACAGCTTTTTTAACATAGAAATAATGTTATAGCATTGTTGTGTAGCCGTTATGGGATGCATATGCTTCACATGTAGAGTCTCATGGTGGGGGAGCACCTGCACTGTTAAACCTATTCCTGCCTGTCGCTGCACTGAGCAGAAGTCTACATAAGCAGGGTTGGGGGGTTATAGAATTGTGAGAGCATGGCAGAGCAGCGGGTATAGGTCTGAGAACTGACAGGCTGACCCCCCACCCCTTTAACCTCTGGAGCATTTTTGGCAGCCCATTTCCTATTTCCCAATGTCTATTTCCCAAAGACAACCTCTGGATATGACGCTGAGCACGTGCACTCAACTTCTTTGGTCGACCATGGATAGGCCTGTTGTGAGTGGAACCTGTCCTGTTAAACCGCTGAGTGGAACCTGTCCTGTTGGCCACCATGCTGCAGCTCACTTTCGGAGTCTTGGCAATCTTCTTATAACCTAAGCCATCTTTATGTAGAGCAACAATTCTTTTTTTTTCAGATCCTCAGAGATTCTTTGCTATGAGGTGCCATGTTGAACTTCCAGTGACCAGTATGAGAGAGTGAGAGCGATAACACCAAATTTAACACACCTGCTCCCCATTCACACCTGAGACCTTGTAACACTAACGACTCACATGAAACTGGGAGGGAAAATGGCTAATTGGGCCCAATTTGGACATTTTCACTTGTGGCTGTGTGTTGAGTTACCTTGAGGGGACAGCAAATTTACACTGTTATACAAGCTGTACACTCACTACTTTACATTGTAGCAAAGTGACATTTCTTCAGTGTTGTCACATGAAAAGATATAATAAAATATTTACAAAAATGTGAGGGGTGTACTCACTTTTGTGAGATACTATGTATATGTGTATATATTATGTATAACATTTTTGTACTATTAGAAATAAGGCAGAATATTTAGGTCTTTTAAAATGTTCTACTTCTGACTTAAACTGCTACCCTTCTCTGTTTCTCCCTGTCTTCCCGAGCTAGAGTAATTACTCTGTAATGAAACAGGCCTAATGAAGGCTTGAGAGTGGCTGAAACTCAATCGAGAAGAATCTAGAGTTACTGCTCCTTATCTACATAGCAGTCAGGCTAGTTTTATAGAAGGATGTAGCCACTGTGCTGAGCCTCTGTCTTTCAGTGTGAATTATTAAGGGATCTGAGAGCACAACTTACATATCATGCAGTGAGTGCAATACTGGACATTACAGACCAAACTATTTTTCCAAAGAAGCCACAATTCCATAATTACTTTGAAGATGGAGAAGCAGGTAATCTTGGTGTACTTTATTTTGCTATTCAAAATTGCAAAATGTGTGTGTATATGTGTATGTATATATTTACTTTGAAATGCATGCATATCATGCATCTAATCTGATAAAAGTTTTTGATAAAGAAGAAGTCAAGGATGTACTCATTTTCTAACTGGGTGTTTGAAAAGAACAAGATTTGCAAGGATCGCAAATAATGTACTTTAACAACTTGTTCCCATGATATGAAAACCTAAAAAAAATATATGCCTCATCTGCACTGGTAATTACTGCTTGTCATTAGAAATCATCGAAACAGATAATTTTATTGTGTTTGATATATGTTCTGTAGTGATGATCCTTCTATATTACAATAACACATACCTTTTATGCAATTTGTAAACTGCTCATTTAACACATTGTAATATATATATAACTTATTGTCAAAGATAGCTCTAATTTAATATGACTATATCAGGTTGGTAGGTTACAATATATTATAATTTATGATTTTAAAATGTGTTAATGCTGTAACAAATGAGTTACTGAAGTTTCTATGAAATACTGATTTCAGTACGCTAGCATATGTATAGTACTTATCCAATGTGGTAAAACTCCTACTGTGGTACAACATGGACAGAAGTTACAATTAATGAGCATACAGTAAATCTTTTCTTTTTTTATATACCCCTCTATCCCTATTCAGGTTTCCTTATAGAATAAAATATGATCATTTGGGAGTAAATTGTCAGACTCAAAAGCGATTTTCACAAGCACATCCACAATTCCATGTTTCCCACTGGTCTGCTAATAAGATCATTCACTCTCCATATACAGTGGAGATTACGAAACAGCAATAATCAGAACAATTGTTGTGTAAGACATGCTACAGGTCTGATGTGTGGTTCTGTAGCAATAAATGCATGACTAGCTATGACAGTTCTTTTAGGCCTACCAAATAAACCATTGTAGGTTTATTTTTACCCATATAAAGTATTTTTCACTATCTGTATTAGGAAAGTAAACAGTTTGACAATGTATTGACATCTGTTTATTAGATAAGGAAAAAAGTAGGCAATGCATTTCATTGGCGAACTGAATATATTTTTGGGAGCAAACTTTCACCAAACTTTTCTTTTTCAGTAAACCGTTTTTGAAAGTTCGAAATGCAAATATTAGTCAATTAGCCAATGAAAGGTATTGCCTATAATTTTACTATCTAGGGTTAAACATGGTGCAACACTCTGCTCTAACTCTCTGTATTGCCATGACAAGCAGCTAGGGTAAGATTTATGTATGACAAATTTAGCACCAAAGCATAACCCTCCTTCAGAAGGTTGGTAAATATGGGTGTAATGGTATCCTTCAACTACCCTATCATCTGCAGTGATAATTCCACTGAAAGTGGCTTTGATATAAATCTATACTTTAGACCTGGCATGATATTCAGTATATAAGATATCCTTTTTTTAGCGATTTCACAAGTTTTTGTTAAGATACACGTAGCATATAGGTCTGACTACTTTGTTTAGCCTGTGTCCCGTAAACAAGAGGTACATGCCAATGAAGTAAAAAGTTCCCAAGCAAGGAATGCTTATTGTACAAGTTTTCAAAACAGCAGAAGGCAGCAGTAAATTGAATCACTTAGGCGCCCGGAAGGGTGTTCTTTTAATGAATGTTTTCACCTGTCTCTTTTCGTTAAACTTGGTAGAGGAGAGGTTCAGTGGAAGAGTGGGAGCTGCGAGAGGGAGGGAAAATCATTGGCAGGTGGAATAGCTTGTCCCATGTATTGAACTGTCTCTCTCTTGGCCTATGTCTTCAGCAAATAAGAAGGGAAGGCTCTTAACAATTCTCTATTGTTTCCCATCATCTTGAAATGAGTGTCAGATCACACAGGGGGTGCTTTGACCGTTAACTGCACAATTTAGCCCTCCCTCCCCACCTTGTGAAGGGCGGGCTCTTCATCTTGGACTTTCTCAGATTAGACAGCAAGAGTTAGGGAAAAAGAAGCAGTCTTGATCCTACAGAATGAGCTTACCCTGAGTCTTTGTCCACAGACTGCCCAGTGTGAAATCCACAGCGACATTAAATGTTTTCTAATGAATAATTACTCAAAGGGAATTCAGCAATATATGTGTAATGGATTGTACAGCGTTAAAACGTTTTATACGGAGTACAAAAAATGTTATCCGTCACAAGCATGGTAATTGTTGTGGGGGAGCTTTTGTAATGGAACGAGGGAGGGGGTTATGAATCTGAAAAGCTGATCTGATGGTTTGACATTCCAAAACAAGAATCAAAGGCAGGCTTTGGCAGCAAAGTAGGTTTTCAAGAGGCCAGTCAGAAAACCCGTCCTGCATTCTGAACTGCAAGGAATGAATGATTTACCTCTTTTTCTACTAGTTAGTCTGAAAGTTCCCAGTGTTTCGGACCACTAGATCATACAATAAGTTAGTTTTAATAACATTAACATTAGTTTAAATTGTATTGTAATACTATATTATATGACATTATAATACATACTTACTGTATATAAAGTACTTATTCAATATATACAGTATGTGTACATTGTATATATAATTATACTTCTCACTATTATATATATATACTTTTTGTAAAATTCTTTTGTTGAATTTTTAAATGATATACATAAGGCAAACACGTACAACAATCAGGGGGGTAGTCTGGTACCAGGCCTCACTCCCCAACAAAATGCTAAAAAAAACAAAATAAAAAACAAACAAACACGTCTCAGCATTGGGCCTTCAGTATAACTCTGAAGCCACGTACACACGACTGGACTTTCCGGCAAACTAGGTCCAACGGTCTTCCCGACAGACTTTTAGCAGACTTTTGGTGGAGCTCCGACGGACTTTCCGAACAAACGGACTTGGCCACATACGAACGGACTAAGTCCAGTCAAAAGTCCATTCGTTAAAACGCGGTGACGTAAACGGGGCAAAAAAATAGCCAGTAGCCAATAGCTGCCCTTGCGTCGTATTTTTTCAGTCGGACCAGCACACAGACGAATGGTTTTCCTGATTTCAGTCCGTCAGAATTGAGTCCGTCAGATAGATTTGAAACATGTTCTATTTCTAGGTCCGCCGGAATTTTTCCCCGAAAAATGAACGGATTAGCCCACACATGATCGGATTGTCCGACGGACTAATCCCGTCGGACCTAGTTTGCTAGAAAGTCCGGTCGTGTGTACGCGGCATTAGGCTTGAAACATGAGCATAGTAACAACAATTTATCATTATAGTTGAACGCAGTCTCATATAATGACATATTTCTAGGGCCACAGAGCTATGACATACCACCTGCCATCAAATACTAACATCAGACCTGCATATGAAATTCCTAGGTCTACAGCTCACATGTTTGTAGGTTTACATAGAGTTCTCAAGTAGGCACAAACTGCTTGCTTTGTGTAAAGTTTCACCAAAGCTTTTTTTTAAAAAAAAGTTACTTTGTTGGGAAAAAGCTACTCATAGTATTTGCAACCATTTATATAATTGTTCTCAAGCCACTACAGATATATTGGATATTTATTACATTTTGCTTGCAGTCTTTTATTGAATGTTAGCTGTCATGATAGGAAAAAAGAAGCAAAAAGTGTCATTATGTTATATAAAGTGGCTTGCATATACAGTATATCACTTTCTACTGTGTTTCATTGTGATCACCATCTGGTTCTGACCAAAACCAATAAGGATGTCTTTATAGTCTTTGGTATTGGTTCTGGTAATGGGTGAACTGAGCTTTCGTGTTCATGGAAAGGCTGGCTGAAACACATGCTAAAAGGCAGTCAGAAAGTGTCTTCAAGTCCGACGGCCCTTTTGTGTTAATGGCTGCCCTTTGTAAGATGATGCTTTTAGCTGGCCATACATAATAGACAGTAGTTATCCAATAATTATCTTACCTCTGAAAGATCACACGTTATAAATACTCAGTTACATGCAAAGAACTTTAAAGTGGGCTATGATTGGTCCTACTCCTAAGGAAACAATAGAAAAACAGCCACACTAATATGGATTTTGGAAGTTGCAGTCATGCTTAGCTGTTATTATTTTTACATCATAGTACATTCATGGTAGAATTCTTTTTTTTTTTTTTTTTTTTATCAGATAGGATATGCACCAAAATACTACTCCCATTCAGACATTTAAGTTTACTATATGCCTTCTTCTGTCAGTAATAGCACATCACAAGTTATGTCAATACAATTACAAATCTTTATGTAAATGTGGCAGTGATCAGTTCAAAAAATATGCTGATATTTATCAACCCACACTCTAGTAAGTAGTGCACCAATGGGTAAATTCAACATTGTTGTAGAGTTATATAGAATATGTTCTGGTATTATGAAAAAGTATGTTCCTGTTTTCAGGCTTTTGCAGCTTTATAATATTAAATTATCAGTTCTGGTAGTATGAGAATAAAGCCTAAAAGATTAAAAATATTACACCCTAATCATTGTTTACAGGTCATTTTCTTAGTATGGATGATAGTGTGCAGTCTTATATATGAAAGTCTAATTGTCCTCACTTTTAAGCCATAAACATTAAATGGAGGTTACATAAGTTGCTTTGAGTTCTTCTTTAAAATACAATCAGGGCTAGTTTGTACCAGTCCATATCAGCAAAAGTTCAAGTGAATCTTCACCCCCTTCACTTTTTTAATGCCTGCCTACCTGGTTGTGAGTGTCAGTCTGCCTTGGGTGTGGCCATAGCAAGCAGCTGAGCCGACCCCCAATGTAACACTAACCTTCTGGGCAATACAGGACTTTGCCTGACGACTTTCCCTGATATGTGGGTGGTGGGGGGAGGCCGACCCCCGATCCACCCCCCTGACTGTGTGCTTTATCCCCCCCCCCCACACTGGGTACCTTCTCCAGGCCAGACAGCCAGGGGACACCAGTAAAGCTCACACTCTTCGCATACTAAGATGAAGGCTGAATGAATGCATTCCAAGGCCATAGTATAATGTAACTTCTTTAATGAACGAAGCACAATCAGATACAGTCAGCATATTAAAGGCATGGTTCTTCATACAATAGCTGAGCAATAGATTTAGTCAGTAGCCATATATTTGATATTGGCCGGAATGGGGGAGACGGCTGCACTCAGGCCAAGGTCCTTAGACCGCTTTACCTTTGTTCTCCTTCCATCCCTTGCTGCCCTCTTTTCTCCTTCCTGCTTCCTGGCCTCAGAACCACCAAGAGCCCAAGTGAACTCCCAGCCCCAGAACCACCCACATAATAGGACTCCCTCCCACTCCTCCCTCCAAGGGAGGGACTCCACCTAAAGGGGAACTCTACCACTTCACCTGCCTACACAGGTCCTGCACAGTTAAGTACTCAGGCTAGCTTGGGAAGATCCTGACAGCAAGTCATTTGAAAGGAATCTTGCCTAAGGAGCAGCAGGGAGCAAGGAGGAAAGTGTGAGTACATCAGCACACCCGGGGATTCACAAGGGGAGAGATTGCCACATGTAGCAAACCTTTCAGGAGGACAGCGTTGTGCTTAACCCTTCCTATCCCTTGCCCTGTGAGGTCTATGGAGCAGCCAGGTGGGCTGGTGGAGAAGCAGCCATGTGGGCTGGTAGTTCCTGCAGGCAGTAGACCTGGGATCAGTGTCTATGGTGGAGATGGCGATACCCCTGTATGCAGCCTGCAACACACTGTGCTACTTTATAAGGAACTGAGAGTTCCTAGCCCTTAAGGGGCTTTTGCATTTTTGAGACGTTCAAATTTTAAGACAGGCAGTGTCCAGGAAGGAGGACAGTTCAGGATCGTGTGCATAGGGAGGAAGTTGTCCCAGTTTATTGTTGTAGTCAAGCTGGGCATCCCATAATTTCTATTCCCCATCCAAGTTATTACCCCTAATAAACAACAAAAAACAAGCTCAAAAACTGTTCTTTGTGTCTGGATGAGAGTGTAAAATGCTTGTCTCCTGGCTATGTAGGAGTGCAGAAACCAGTTACCAGCAGCAGCCCTTGTGGGGGTAGTGCTACACTGGCTTTGAGTCACAGGGTTCATTTACTGCAGGAACTACAGCGGTATATTTTTTCAGTAAGTACAGTGAATATGTATTCACTTGGAACATCTTAATGTATGCAGAATTTAAAAAAATTAGGAATTTCATGTGCACAACTAGAGAACTGAAGTGATCACAGCTTTCATTAAACAAGGAGAATAATGTGCTAAAATATTAATTTAAGCCTGGAATTACACATAATGTGTGTTTTACAGCACGTAAACCACAAATGTGATAACATTTAGCTTGGAATATACATGGACTGATGCAGGACAAATAAAAGTTTTTGGTATAAATTCTGTAATTAGCTAGAAGTTATACTTAAAGCGGAATTACAGCAAAAAACAAAAATGCTTGTTTTTGTCTAGGGTTTAAATAGCAGTCTTACTTAGCTTATTTCTCGCTCTCGTATGCTACCTCCTGTCTGTATAGCCAGGCTCCCCAAGATGCTATTCTTCACAATCCATCAGTTGCAGGCACCCTGGCATCATCACATATTATGCAGGATCAGTAGTGCTGAATTGGAAATGATGATGCTAAAGGGCCACCCACAACCCGGAGTGTTGCAGAGAAGAGGAGAGTGCCAGCTTCCTGGAGTGTGAGGGATAAGGTAAGTAACATTGCTTTTTAAAGATACCCTAGATCAGTGTTTCTCAACCTTTTTTTCAGTCAAGGCACCCTGTAAAATGATGGACAATCTCAAGGCACCCTTTAAAATTATGAATAGTCTCGAGACACTCCATTCTAAATTTTAAAAACGATTCTAATAATTTTACATAACGCAGCAAGATCTACACATGTAGGACACCCAACCTTAGAGGTGATTTTTTTGTTCTATAGCAAATACACTTTTGCACACTGGTACTGACTAGTATTCCAATGTTTCTCTTCTCCCTCAGTTTCTCTCTATCAGTCAGCTAATGTGACCCCAGTGCTGAGGGAAAGAGGCAGGTCAAACAAGGATGCTGTGGAGGCGACCGACATCCTCTTATCAACTGATGACATCATTGGTTGTTAGGATGCCAGTGTCTAGAGAGTCGTAATGGTGCATAATGAAAACCTGTGGCTTTGTGTAACTAAAAGGCACGCTTCATCCACCTGCTGGCTTGTATACAATTTTTGATACATTTTTAGGCATTTTGCCAAGGCACCCCTGAAGGGTACAAAATAGGGAATTTAACCCTGATGCCCCGTACACACGAGCGGAATTTCCAAAAGAAAAAGTCAGACGGGAGATTTTCATTGTATATTCCGACCATGTGTATGCCCCATCGGACTTTTATAAACTGGTTGGTGAGCTCTGTGTACTGAAGGGGCCAACCCACTGTTGGTATGGATAGTGATAAGTAAGGCGTGTGCTGGGGGAAGGATACAGTGGAGACACCAATGTGTATACTACACTACAAACATGTTACTGCACTACAGTCTCTCAGATACAAACTAGCTTTTCTTTCCCTTCCAACATCAGCAGTAAACCATTTTTTCCCCCCGTTTGGGACAGGGATTAATACTGCTTCTGAGCTGAGCTTTACTTTGAGTATAAACCTCCAGGCTCTATGTCTGAACTCAGTGAGCAATGTTCATGGAAAGAACAGGGAACATTGTTCAATATGCATTTGTGTGGTGGGGTGGAGGACTGCATATTGAGGAGTCTCTGGAGGGGGAAAGGACATTGTGTTTCTTGAAGGAAGGATACATGGGAAAGACACTGGGATGTCACTGAGGAAAGACCACTGTGTGCTTGCCAGAAGTTGGATCTCACATGGGAAAGACCAATCTGTGTGCTAGTTCTAGATGATTCTGTTCAGCTATATTAATGCCTGGAGGCAGAATCCCCTAATGACATGTCCTAGGTCTTGTCCAGTCCACAAGTTTAGATATTCTCAAATTCCAATTTCCCCCTGCTAGTTCTCAGAAAGAAGTGCTGCTGGACACTGACATGGCATGGAGGTCATTTTTGGGAAAGCTATTTGAGACCACTATTTGTTCTATGGCTTCTGTACTAAGATTGTCTGTCCCTGACCTGTTTCTCAATGATCCTTGTTATCTGTTTGCCATAACATTTTGCCTGATTAACTATGATCTTGTCTGCAAATTTTGTAGCACGTTTCCTTTCTGCCTGCTGTCAGCTGTTGTGGCTCCAAATGTAACTGAATGCTGCAACCTGGGAGCTGTCCACAATAAATCCCCTCATCCCTGGCTAGGTGCTCTGGTGAACACTGGGTGATTCCTTACAGCTTTATCTTGAGCTTGAAAGTGATTTCAGGTTAATGGACAGTTGGCGGTGGTAATGCTTTTGTGGCAGACTACTCAGGAAATAAGAAACAAGAAACTTGCTTGGCGAGTTACTTTACATTTTTTTAGGTTCTATGATAATGTAAAATCATCTATCTGTAAGTTTAGATATAATAACTCTCCTTATAGATATCTTTATCTATTTCAGATGCTTTTTCCACAGCACTCCTATTTTTGTAAATACTTAGATCAGGGGTGTCAAACTCAATTTCATCAAAGGACCACATAAGCAGTATGATTGCCCTCAAAGGGTCAGTTGTATCTGGTGTATGCTACATACAGAGTGCAAAGTTCAGGGGTGTGCTACGTGCAGAATTCAGAAATGCATTATGTATTGTACAGAGTGCAGGAGTGCATTATGTACAGAGTACAAGAGTGCATTATGCACAGATTGCAGGAGTGCATTATAAACAGATGGCAGGGTTAAGGGTTGCACTATGCAGTGTGCAACCCAACCCCCCACCCCCAAGCTTTCTTGCATCTCTCTCTCCTACCTGGTCTGGCTCTAGTACCACTGTGTTTGCAAGTGACAGCAGGGAGCTGAAGGGCAAGAGCTGGAGGTGGTGGAATAGAGTTCAACCAAGTTTTGGCTGCAAAAGTGGGTGTGAGGGCCACTTGACAAGGCCTGGAGGGCCATATTAGGACCATGGGCCTTGTGTGTAATTTAGATGCTCACAGGGCATAATCATTGGATTATTATAATTCAACAGAGGAATTGACTGACAATGAAGAAAACTGATCATCCAAAAGTGAGCCCAGAAGAATAGTCAAGCTAGAAACCAAAAGTAATTGATTGAACAGAAGATATGGAAATCGGTAGCAAACTGGAAGCTTAAGAACTCTTGCCAGATTAGGGCAATTTATGGGCGGATTGGGGACATATCTAAGTGAGTTTACTAGGGGACACAGTTGGTGAGAATAGATTTTATTGGCCCGTTATCTTATTCACACTGAGGCTAGCGCTGGGGGTGTCTCTACAATTGTGTCTTTTGCCTCTACTTATGAACAAATTAGAACTTTGCTACACGTGACATGCATGTCCATATAAGGTCTTTATTCAGAAGAAATATTTGTAAGCCATTACTGAATGTCTTTACCTTAATCTCAACCCAAAAGAGATCGTACTGGAAATAGTCAGAAGGATTACAGATTAAGTCTGGATGAGTAGCCACAATGAATAAAAAGACGCAGGAAAGAACACCCAAAAGACTTGATTTGACTGTAGAAAATGCTTTAACTTTACTAGAGGTGTATTACAAGAAAATCAACCAAACTACTCAGACTGACATACACATTAGCAGGTAGGATCAAAAACCATGAATAGAATATGTACTCCGGTAAAATTATAAGCATATGAACCAGAGAACTCAGGTATGGTTAGTTAGGAAGATTTTGTACATGTATTGATGTATCTGGATTTTAATCAGTTCACGCATGTAAGTTAAGCTGCTTACACATGATCGGATTTTCCGACGGGAATTGTGTGATGACAGGCTGTTGGCGGAAAATCTGACCATTTGTATGCTCCATCGGACAATTGTTGGATTTTCCATGGGCAAATGTTGGATGGCAGGCTTTAAAATTTTCTGCGGACAAATGTCTGTTGTTGGATTTTCCGAACGTGTGTACACAAGTCCGTCGGACAAAAGTCAAAAGTACAAACACGCATGCTCAGAAGCAAGGACGAGCTGGAAGCGGTCGGTCTTGTAAACTAGCGTTCATAATGGAGAATTAACATTCGTGACGTGGCAAATTATGAAATCTCGAAATGCAGCGCATATTCTCTTCTTCTTTATTTAATGGGATAATAATGAAGCTGCTTTACTGGTGATACTGATGGAGTTATGGCAAACGTATTTTAAAAGGTTTTTATTTTCTAGTGATATCAAGAATAATATTATTATGCTTTTTTTTTTTTTTGGGCAAGTTACTATAACACCATTATCCCATAGTTTTTAAGATCAAAGATACAACTATATTGGTGTTCCTTTTAAATTTTACATTGTATTTTTTTAAATGTAACAGTTTACTCCCAAACTGTCATTTGAAGTAAAACACATAGCCAAGTATTATTCTACACAATTTTTTTTATTGTGCATGCTATCTGCCAATAGAAATTAACCAAAAAGTGCATTCTATGCAAAATATAGAAAATATACCAAATCAAATCATTATTCAACCAACAAATAAAATAAAAGCCTCATGCATGTGTCCTGCTTCTTAATAGAGGGGGTCAACAATGCCATGAGTTGGTGAAAGCAGGGGTCCGTCACCCGGAGATAATTTTGAAAATCATCCGGATTGTTCTTCTGGAGCTCTCACAGCAAAGGCATATGACATAATTGGTCACGATTAATAAAGCAACCAATTTTTGGTCCAATAAATCCTCCTCCTGTTCCTGGACTGGACTTGGGTCAATGCAATAACTTCAAGGCCAATAATAAATACCACGTTATCTCCTCCGATTCCGTAACATGTATGGTTGACGAATGGCCGTTCAGAAACGAACTGAAAAACATGAAATGAAAAGTGGAAACTGAAAAGCGCAAATTAAAAAGCGTGCACTTAAAAGCGCTAAATGAAAAGCGCTACTTGAAAAGCGCTACTTGAAAAGCGCTAAATGAAAAGCACGAACTGAAAATCGCTAAATGAAAAGTGCAAAATGAAAAGCGCGAATCAACACTCACCAAACTTCTACTAACACGAAATTAGCAGAAGGAGCCCAAAGGGTGGCGCTAAAGAGCTGAAAAACCACGTAGTACGTCACTACGTTAGTGTTTGTTGGCCGACAATTCCTTGCCATTTGTATGCAAGACAAAATCCAGGCACACGCCTTCGGACAAAAGTCTGAGGTTTTGTCTGCGGAAAATACGATCGTGTCTACGAGGCTTTAGTTATGTAGTGTACAAGTAGGAAAACATATTTGCTCTTTAAGTCATTCCTGCCTGGACCCAGGCGCAGTGACCTCGTCTTAACATCCTATTGTGAGCATGGGGACACCAGGGAACTGATCCTACTCAGACTTCTGTCTGGGGATGCTTGCAGGATGTCCCATCCTGGCTTAACCGATACCTGTTGACAGTCATTGTCAGGAAAGCCTTTCCAGCAAACTTCCAAGCAATCTGGGTGTCAGAAGAATGTCTGTTTGGCGCACACACATGCGCAGTAGCGCAATTAGTGGCTCGCGGGAACGCACACGCGCCCCCTGTGACAGCACTTGGCACCAAGATGCGCTATTTAAAGGGGACTGATGCCTTGCTATCTTGCTGCCCTATCAACAGCGTTTCCTGCGACCCCAGCTACCTGTTACCTGATTTATCTGATCTGTATCTGACTCGGCTTATTCCTGACACCTCTGCTTGCTGCCCGCCCTGATCCCGGCTTGGACTTTGACTATTCTTTGGATTTCGCTTTGGTACCTGATCTGCCCACCTGTGTTTGACCCGGACTGTCTTCTCTACCCAGTATCCTGCCTGCTGTCTGTATCCTGCTGCTGGACTACAAGACACCTCCATGCTGTCCGCTGTATCCTGCCTGCTGTCTGCATCCTGCTGCTGGACTACAAGACACCACCCTGCTGTCCGCTGTATCCTGCCTGCTGTCTGTATCCTGCTGCTGGACTACAAGACACCTCCCTGCTGTCCGCTGTATCCTGCCTGCTGTCTGCATCCTGCTGATGGACTACAAGACACCTCTCTGCTGTCTGCTGTACCCTGCCTGCTGTCTGCATTCCGCTGCTGGCCTACAGGACACCTCCCTGCTATCTACGGTATCCTGCCCTCTACACCAGCTATCCAGTTAGGCACTATCTGTTTATCATAGTTTATCTGGATGACATTTTGATCTTCTCCCCCTCTCTGCCTATTCACCGGGAACACGTCAGAAAAGTTCTAACTCGGCTTTGTCAACACGGCCTGTACGCAAAACCTGAGAAGTGCGAGTTTGAACGCCAAAGCATTCAGTTTCTGGGCCTGATTATTTCTATAGATGGTGTCAAGATGGATCCACAGAAGGTTTCCACCATCCTGGACTAGCCATCCCCTACAGACAAAAAAGGAATTAATCGTTTTGTGGGGTTTGCGAATTTCTATCGCAAATTTATCAGGGGATTTTCTACCATCATTGCCCCCATCACAAGATTGACTAGACAAGGCACCAGGTTCCAGTGGACCCCGGAAGCTCAAGCTGCCTTCACCTCCCTAAAGGATCAATTCGTGTCAGCCTCTGTCCTGAAGCATCCTGATCCAGCACTACCTTACATCCTGCAGTGGGAGCAGTACTTTCTCAGAGACAAGGCCCCAAGGCCCTATTGCATCTGGTTGCATTCTTCTCCTGCAAGTTGTCTGAAGCTGAGAAAAACTATGATGTCGGAGACAGGGAGCTACTCGCAATTAAGGCCGCACTTGAGGAATGGCGCTACCTCTTGGAGGGAGCGCCTCATCCTATTCTGGTCTATACAGACCACAAGAACCTAGAGTACTTGAAGGCTGCCAAGAGATTGAAGCCACGTCAGGCTAGATGGGCACTCTTCTTTACAAGGTTCTCATTCCAAATCACCTATAGGCCCGGGTCAAAAAATACCAAACCAGATGCACTGTCTCGGATGTTCAGCAAACCTGAGGTTTCTTCACCTCCAGATACCATCCTTGCTCCTGGAAACTTTCTCATGCTACAGGGAGACCTACTGTCCCAAATCAAGCAGGCCTCTTCAACAGCTTCCCATCCGACAGATGCTATTCTACAATCTAGAGATGACCTATTATGGCATGGGGTCAGGATTTTCATACCCCAACAGTTACGGGTTGCTGTCCTTAAATCTTGCCATGACCATGAGTTAGCCGGCCACTTTGGCATACACAAGACCTCCGAACTCCTCCAACGCACCTTCTGGTGGCCCCAGCTACTGAAAGATTGCAGACTCTATGTGGAATCGTGCATTACCTGTATTCAGAACAAGGGCAACAAGACCAAAGCTTGGGGCTTGCTGAAGCCTCTCCCCATTTCAGAAAGGCCATGGAGTATGATCTCCATGGATTTCATTGTTGAATTGCCACCATCAGAAGACTGCACCACCATCTTCATAGTAGTTGACAGAGTTCTCATTTGCTCATTTTCTGCTTATGAAAGGTACACCCTCTGCCCCTGAGACCGTAAGGATCTTTATTAAAGAAATAGAGAGGCTCCACGGTATAGCTGCAAACATCGTATCCGATCGGGGGGTACAATTTACATCCAAATTCTAGAGAGCACTATGTGATTCCCTGAAGATTGATCTTTCATTCTCCTCTGCTTACCAACCCCAGACTAACGGCCAGACTGAACGAACAATTCAGACTCTCGAGCAGTATTTGCGATGTTATTCTTGTTTTTCTCAAGATGATTGGGTACCCCTTTTACCTCTCGCCGAGTTCGCCTACAATAACTGTTCATTACGCAACTAACCAGTCTCCATTTTTTGCGAACTATGGTTTTCACCCTCTGTTCCTGTCTAACAACATTCCAGAATGCACAGTGCCCAGGAAACTTTGAGTTTTTCAGCACAAATAACAAGCTACTTCAAGAGACAATGGCAAAGACTCAGGAACGTAACAAGGTGGTATTTGACAAAAAGAAGAGTGGGGAGCTTAATCTGAAACCCGGAGATCAAGTCTGGCTGTCTACCTTGAATCTGAAGCTAGCGTGCCCATCCAAGAAACTGGGCCCTAAGTTTGTGGGTCCCTTTCCAGTAACAAGGAAAATCAATAATGTGGCTTATGAATTGAAACTACCAGAATCGTTTCGAATTCACACAGTTTTTCATGTGGCTCTCCTAAAACCTTCAGTCCCGGACCCCTTAACCAACCCCTGTGCTCATCAACGGTGAGGAGGAATTTGAAGTTGAATCGATCTTAGACTGCAGGAGGAGACATAACCAAGTTCAGTATCTGGGGAAATGGAAGGGGTATGGCCCAAAAGAAAACTCTTGGGAACCAGAGACTAATATCCATGCCAAGAGACTGATCCTGGCCTTCAAAAGGTCTCACCCAAGTAAGATGACCCAGTTGGGCAACCGGAGGCTGTCCATTGGAGGGGGGCAATGTCAGGAAAGCATTTCCAGCAAACCTCCAAGCAATCTGGGTGTCAGAAGAATGCCTGTGCACAAGAAAGCACATGCGCAAAAGCTCAATTATCGGCGCACAGGCGCACTGGGGCGCACAGGAGTGCCCACAGGTGTGCGTGGGAGCATGCGCACCCCTTGTGACAGAACTTGGCTCCAAGATGCGCAATTTAAAGGGGACTGATGCCTTGCTGTCTTGCTGCCCGATCAACAGTGTTTCCTGTGACCCCAGCTACCTGTTACCTGATTTATCTGATCTGTATCTGACTCTGCTTGTTCCTGACACCTCTGCTTGCTGCCTTCCCCCGGCTTGGACTTTGACTATTCTTTGGATTTCGCTTTGGTACCTGATCTGCCCACCTGTGTTTGACCCGGACTGTCTTTTCTACCCAGTATCCTGCCTGCTGTCTGTATCCTGCTGCTGGACTACAAGACACCTCCCTGTTGTCCGCTGTATCCTGCCTGCTGCCTGCATCCTGCTGCTGGACTACAAGAGACCTCCCTGCTGTCCGCTGTATCCTGCCTGCTGTCTGCATCCTGCTGCTGGACTACAAGACACCTCACTGCTGTCCGCTGTATCCTGCCTGCTGTCTGCATCCTGCTGCTGAACTACAAGACACCTCCCTGCTGTCTGCTGTACCGTGCCTGCTGTCTGCATTCCGCTGCTGGCCTACAGAACACCTCCCTGCTATCTACGGTATCCTGCCCTCTACACCAGCTATCCAGTTAGGCACTTGTGCCCCTTTGAACTCTCCAGTCCCTGTCATCTCTACCAGGGATTCCCGAGTCAAAGGTATACGAGAGGTTGCTCCCTGCATTCCGGGCTCTGCCTTAAGGTACGTGACAGTCATCTTCACTCCTACTTTAGGACTTACACTAATGGATCCCACCCTGCCCCTTGGCGCACAGGTTTCAGTGTGACCCCAACGTGTCTGCTTCTCTAGCCTCTGCAAATTTGAGGCGCATGGGCAACCTCATGCTTCAAAGCCTGCGAAAGGACCCAAGAATTCGTGGCATAAAGTAGAAGGATGATTACTGGTTGGCAACCCTCCTTGACCACCGTTATAAGGGGAAGGTTTCAGAACTCATCCCGTCCCCACAGAGAGCGCAGAAGATAAAATCTCTTGAAGACACGTTAAAGAGGATTTTATTGAACGTTTTTCCTGACTCCTTACAGTGTCTTGGAAAATGTAGTTTTGAGTCTTCTGGTGGTCAAGAGAGAAGCGTTGGAGAAGGCGTCCGCCTAAGTGAGGGATTTCGGAATTTTTTTAGTCCTCGCCTCCCAGGGCTGTTAGCTTCCACTTCCCATCGGCAGCGTCTGCATCACATGGTGGGCGATTACCTCGGGGCCAAAACAGAGATAGAGAGCTTTCCAGCTAATGATCCACTGACTTACTGGGTCATGAGAATAGACCACTGGCCAGAACTTGCCCAGTATGCTATTGAGTTGTTGGGCTGCCCTGCATCCAGCATGCTTTCAGAACGGGCATTCAGTGCTGCAGGAGGTTTTGTTACTGATCATAGAACGCATCTGTCCAAAGATTCCGTGGACCATTTGACTTCTATAAAAATGAATCAGTTCTGGATTACCAGTTTATGAAGCCCCTGATGCCAATGTCACTGATTAAGTCTTTTTGGGATGTGGAATCTCTGCAGGACTTCAAGACTACCTAGCTTTGAGGGTGTTCAATCATTTCATCTGGAAGAATGTTTTTGGTATAGGTTTCATGGGCACAATTAACACCCAAAGACCAATTTTTCAGCACCTGTTTGACAGGTGCATATCATTGCAATTGTTTTTGCCTTCATCAAGAGCACCTCTATAGGGTTACAGTGGGAAGGCGCCATCAACACCCAGTGACCAATTTTTCTGCACCTGTTTGACAGGTGCATATCATTGCAATTTTTTACAGGAAGGCCAATTCTTGCTTTCATCAAGAGTACCTCTATAGGGTTACGGTGGGAAGGCGCCACCCAAAGACCAATTTTTACTTCTATACAAAGCCTAAGTGACACCCAGGGGCGGACTGACAGGTCGGTGACTCGGGCGCCGCCCGAGGGCCCGGGGCCATTAGGGGCCCGGACTCGGCCACATGAGGGGCCACTTGAAACGGCTGTATTACATGCCGCGATGCCGCTAACAATACTGCTAGCGGCGCGCGGCTCCCCGCCGGCCCCTTCTTCCCTCCCGTCCGTCCCAGGTGCTTCTACTGTATGCGTCGTGACGTCACCTGGGACGGACGGGAGGGAAGGAGGGGCCGGTGGGGAGCCGCGCGCTGTTAGCGGTATTCGCGGCATGTAATACAGCCTGCCGAGTCCGGGCCCCTAATGGAAGAAGAGTGGAGGGGCCGGTGTATCGAGGGGGGAACCGTTTTCGGCACAACACCGGCGGGGAGCATCGGAATCGGCATCGGTGAGTCACGGCCCCGGGTCCCCCCACCCCCCCCACAGTGTCACCCCAGCCCGCAGTGTCACCCCTACCCCACAGGGTCACCCCTAACCCACAGTGTCACCCCTACCCCAGAGTGTCACCCCAGCCCGCAGTGTCACCCCAGCCCGCAGTGTCACCCCAGCCCGCAGTGTCACCCCAGCCCGCAGTGTCACCCCTACCCCACAGTGTCACCCCAGCCCGCAGTGTCACCCCAGCCCGCAGTGTCACCCCTACCCCAGAGTGTCACCCCCTACCCCAGAGTGTCACCCCTACCCCAGAGTGTCACCCCTACCCCACAGTGTCACCCCCACCCCCCCACAGTGTCACCCCAGCCCGCAGTGTCACCCCCAGCCCGCAGTGTCACCCCCCAGCCCGCAGTGTCACCCCCAGCCCACAGTGTCACCCCCAGCCCACAGTGTCACCCCCAGCCCACAGTGTCACCCCCAGCCCACAGTGTCCCCTTGTGTGCATGTCCCCCCTGTGTGTGCGCTCACCCTCCAGTGTCCCCCTGTGTGCGTTTCCCCCCCTGTGTGTGCGCTCTCCCTCCAGTGTCCCCCTGTGTGTGCGCTCTCCCTCCAGTGTCCCCCTGTGTGTGCCCCCCTGTGTGTGCGCTCTCCCTCCAGTGTCCCCCTGTGTGCGTTTCCCCCCCTGTGTGTGCGCTCTCCCTCCAGTGTCCCCCTGTGTGTGCATGTCCCCCCCTGTGTGTGCGCTCTCCCTCCAGTGTCCCCCTGTGTGCGTTTCCCCCCCTGTGTGTGCGCTCACCCTCCAGTGTCCCCCTGTGTGTGCGCTCACCCTCCAGTGTCCCCCTGTGTGTGCGCTCACCCTCCAGTGTCCCCCTGTGTGCGTTTCCCCCCCCTGTGTGTGCGCTCACCCTCCAGTGTCCCCCTGTGTGCGTTTCCCCCCCTGTGTGTGCGCTCACCCTCCAGTGTCCCCCTGTGTGCGTTTCCCCCCCTGTGTGTGCGCTCACCCTCCAGTGTCCCCCTGTGTGCGTTTCCCCCCCTGTGTGTGCGCTCACCCTCCAGTGTCCCCCTGTGTGCGTTTCCCCCCTGTGTGTGCGCTCTCCCTCCAGTGTCCCCCTGTGTGTGCCCCCCTGTGTGTGCGCGCTCTCCCTCCAGTGTCCCCCTGTGTGTGTTTCCCCCCCTGTGTGTGCGCTCTCCCTCCAGTGTCCCCCTGTGTGCGTGTCCCCCCCCCCCTGTGTGTGCGCTCTCCCTCCAGTGTCCCCCTGTGTGTGCGTGTCCCCCCCTGTGTGTGCGCTCTCCCTCCAGTGTCCCCCTGTGTGTGCGTGTCCCCCCCTGTGTGTGCGCTCTCCCTCCAGTGTCCCCCTGTGTGTGCGTGTCCCCCCCCCCTGTGTGTGCGTGCCCCCCCCTGCGTGTGAGCTCTCCCTCCAGTGTCCCCCTGTGTGTGTGTGTGTGTCCCCCCCTGTGTGTGCGCTCTCCCTCCAGTGTCCCCCTGTGTGTGTGCGCCCCCATGTGTGTGCGCTCTCCCTCCAGTGTCCCCCTGTGTGTGCCTCCCTGTGTGTGCGCTCTCCCTCCAGTGTCCCCCTGTGTGTGCCTCCCTGTGTGTGCGCTCTCCCTCCAGTGTCCCCCTGTGTGTGCGCTCTCCCTCCAGTGTCCCCCTGTGTGCGTGTGCCCCCCTGTGTGCGCGCTGTCCCTCCAGTGTCCCCCTGTGTGTGTGTGTGTGTGTGCCCCCCTGTGTGCGCTCTCCCTCCAGTGTCCCCCTGTGTGTGTGTGCCTCCCTGTGTGTGCGCTCTCCCTCCAGTGTCCCCCTGTGTGTGTGCCTCCCTGTGTGTGTGCTCTCCCTCCAGTGTCCCCATTTGTGTGTGCCTCCCTGTGTGTGCGCTCTCCCTCCAGTGTCCCCCTGTGTGTGTGCCTCCCTGTGTGTGCGCTCTCCCTCCAGTGTCCCCCTGTGTGTGTGCCTCCCTGTGTGTGCGCTCTCCCTCCAGTGTCCCCATTTGTGTGTGCCTCCCTGTGTGTGCGCTCTCCCTCCAGTGTCCCCCTGTGTGTGCGTGCCCCCCCCCTGCGTGTGCGCTCTCCCTCCAGTGTCCCCCTGCGTGTGCGCTCTCCCTCCAGTGTCCCCCTGCGTGTGCGCTCTCTCTCCAGTGTCCCCCTGTGTGTGCCTCCCTGTGTGTGCGCTCTCCCTCCAGTGTCCCCCTGTGTGTGCGCTCTCCCTCCAGTGTCCCCCTGTGTGCGTGTGCCCCCCTGTGTGCGCGCTGTCCCTCCAGTGTCCCCCTGTGTGTGTGTGTGTGTGTGTGTGTGCCCCCCTGTGTGTGCGCTCTCCCTCCAGTGTCCCCCTGTGTGTGTGTGCCCCCCTGTGTGTGCGCTCTCCCTCCAGTGTCCCCCTGTGTGTGTGCCTCCCTGTGTGTGCGCTCTCCCTCCAGTGTCCCCATTTGTGTGTGCCTCCCTGTGTGTGCGCTCTCCCTCCAGTGTCCCCCTGTGTGTGTGCCTCCCTGTGTGTGCGCTCTCCCTCCAGTGTCCCCATTTGTGTGTGCCTCCCTGTGTGTGCGCTCTCCCTCCAGTGTCCCCCTGTGTGTGCGTGCCCCCCCCTGCGTGTGCGCTCTCCCTCCAGTGTCCCCCTGCGTGTGCGCTCTCCCTCCAGTGTCCCCCTGCGTGTGCGCTCTCCCTCCAGTGTCCCCCTGCGTGTGCGTGTGTCCCCCCCCCCCCTGTGTGTGCGCTTGGTCCCCTTGAGTGTGGGGACCAAGGGGGCCCCATGATCTTCTATTGCCCGGGGGCCCCATGAGTTGTCAGTCCGCCCCTGGTGACACCAGAATGTATCTAAAAAATATCTAATCTTGTTTCCAGTGCACTACATTGTGGCCTCATCATACGCACTGGCCCCCCAGCTGTTGCTGAGCAAAATAAAGGCTTTGTAAATGTAATTTTTGCTGCAGCAGATTCTACACATGGTACAGATCTTCCACTTTACAGGTAGACTACGGGGACCCCCCATGCACTATATTGGAACTAATTTTTCACTTTTAGGTTTCACTTTAAAAATCTAAAAATCACTGCTCATTTAAAAATGAAGTTTTTCACAAACTTGATTTTTATTGATACATGTCCCCCAGGGCAGGACCCAGACCCCTATAACCAATGCATGCCCAAATACTTGCATAAAAGCCTTCAAAATGGGCACTTTTGATTTTTGATGTTTGGGTCCCATTGACTTTAATGGGGTTCGTTATTTGGGTCAGAACTTTTGCGGTGTTCGGAAGTTCTGGTGCGAACCGAACAGGGGTCTGTTCGGCCCATCCCTTAAAAGAAGCACATTACTCACAGGAGGAGTGTCCCTGTCACGTACCTTGTGGCAGAGCCTGATGTGTAGGGGAAAGCCTCTCGTACAACCCGGCTCTGAGACCACTGATGTTGCAACAGTGGCCCTGAGAGAGCGGCGAGGTATGAGGTATGTGCCTGTAAGATGTTCCGTCAGCCACAGTAGCAGGTGCGTCGCCAGGATCAGGTTAGACCACTGGAACAGTGGATAGTAGCTCACAGCAGGTGGCAGATGGCTGGTGCAGCAGGATAGGTAACACTCAGCAGGTGAAGAACCAGCAGGGGCCAGGTAGCATGCAGAGCTGGGCTGGAGAATAACTGGATGCAAAGTCAGACAAGCCAGGTCGGCACAGACGATCAGATACAGACATAGACAGCAGGCAGAAAATCGTCAGGGTACAAGCAGAGGTCGGCAATGTAGAATCAGACAGATTAACAGGAAACAGAGCAAATCCAGAGACAGGCCAAGGTCAGGGCAGGAAGCGTTCAAGCAAGGTCAAGGCAAGCTGAGTCAATAACAGGAGTAAATACAGGAACAGATGCAGGAATTAGGTATTGGCTGCCGATGAGACAGCAGTGGCTGATAGCACTACTGCAGTTTAAATAGTGTCATTGGCGCCAACATTAGCGACAGGCGCGCATGTTCGCAAAAGTGCATTCGTACACGGTTATGCACAGGCACATAGGTGCCTGCACATTTGCGCCTGCGCACCCGTGGATATCGGGAAGATTCAGCTGTACTGGTGCCAGTGACTTCCTGACAGTCCCAGAGTCCAGCAACCGCAAACAAGGGGATGTGAGTAGTCCCAAAAATGCATAAAGTCCTTTGACCACTCCAGGCTAAAGGAAATCTAAACAAATAAAGCCCAACTGCTTACACTTTGATCTGGCCTGGTCCACCCACAGCAATCACTTTATTTCCTCATAGAAACAAACCCAGGAAGCTCTCTGCCTGCTTATTATATTCATATCCAGGGTTCCCATCTCCTAGCAGGGTTTAGGGCTGGCACTTAAAGCGGAACTAAAGTGTAAAAAAAAATGTGAGCAGGCAGGCTTTTTATTCTGCAATTAAATAAGCCTACCTGCTTTTTAATGTACACTGAGCTGCATGTGCAGGTTAGTTTATATTCTGGCACAG
Organism: Lithobates sylvaticus; assembly: GCA_028564925.1. Classification (NCBI taxonomy): domain Eukaryota; kingdom Metazoa; phylum Chordata; class Amphibia; order Anura; family Ranidae; genus Lithobates; species Lithobates sylvaticus. Next base: position 253,111,886 of record CM053026.1, on the reverse strand, counting down.
TGTCTGTGTGCCAGGATGACTGAATGTCTGCTCATGTGCAGGAGTGGTGGCATCTTGCACTGGCCAGTTAAGATTCTGAAGAAGCCAGGAAGGAGATGCTGACAAGGTAAGTATTGCAGATGTTAGTTATGCTTTAAAGCATAATTTAACTGTATTTGAGCACTACAAACTAAAATTGCTATTTTATTCATTTAATATTCAAAGCAAACTCACCCATTCATCCATGTCTGCATGCTTTATTTTGTTCAGAAATCACTTTGAAAAACAAACCTCTAGTCATGGCAATCTTGAGTAAGGGCAGATGATTCATGTAACATGTATTTCCTGGAATCCATCTGCCCTTATCTCAGATATGCAGGAAGGAGGGTGTGCTTAGCTTGGAAAACCCCAGATGAAATAAAAATGCCCATGAAAACTTCTGAGATGTATGACATGATTTTGGCCTAGGTTAGAAACCAGGAAGCCAGAAAAAGTTTAAAACAAGAAAATAAAATATACTGTCCTATCTATTTACTAATGCTAGCTAGCTGAATAAGAATGAAAAATAGTCAATGTTGATTTAGAGAGTTTAGTTTTGCTTCAACTCTGTAAGTCAGCCTCCAGAAACTTACAGCTATGGGGACATCTAGTGGCTATAGAGGAAATTACAACTTGCCAACCGTGCCCTACCCTACTGTACATTTACACTTGATGCATCTTAAAGATAGTCTGTGATGCTTTATAAAATAAGGAAAATATGTCCAATTAAATTACTTAAGATCACAAGCACATATGAATTCAACTGTAAAAGGAATGCGTGCCTGTATACATTATATATTGTATTTATTGTTCAGAATGTCATATATGTCCGGCATATAGAAATATCCACTTCGTTCAGTAGCTGTTAGCATCCAAATTCAGAGTTAAAATTGTTATGCAAATCAATTGGTCATTGTTGTAAGGCAGTTACATATGAAGAAAAGTTTATAAGGACCCACTCTGTTACAGGCTTTACATAGATACAGTATAAACATAGAGAGACACACATTCAAGTAAAGAAGACCCTTTCACACTTACAGTATTTATGTACTGCAAATAGTTATGTGCATTCTGCGAATGCATGTATGAAGCGCCATCTAGGGGGCAATGTAACAAAACTTTAGTGCTATAAAAGCCAGTTTACGTGTCACAGCTACATTTGTGGGAAAATGTCTCTAAACATAAGGAATTGCATAGAAGTAATAAGAACATAGTGAGTAATAAAAAAAAAAAAAAAAAAAACTGAGAGATGTTCCACCTATTTTCCACTCTATCTAAAGCATAAAGGAAAGTTTTTGGATGGCGCTGGGCTTTAATGGTTTTGAAATAAGACATTGGTGAAAATCACCTTGCTCAGATTATTATTTATTGTAGACTTATGAAACAAATGCTGTTGAATACAAAACATAGGAATAGGCATAGAGTTTTCTGAAAAGTTTTATAACATGACAAGTTGAAACCATTTGGTCCTGGGGCTTGCCACTGCTTTATGGAAATTATCAGGTTAAAAACTTCCTCTACAGAGATAGGAGATTCCAGAGCATTGCCCTCTATGGTTGGCAGATAGGAGTGGATGGCTTCTGCATCTGAAGAGGTATTGTTGAGGGGGGGAGGGGGGTTCTGTCAATGCAGGTTATATAGTGTGCAGTAGTATTTTTGAAAATGTTAGCCATGCCTAGGGAAGATTTCAGTATGTGCTGCTCAATGTCTTTTTTGAGGGCTTTTTTTCCAGGGGTTTGCCTGGCTTACTGCAATATTTAAAATAAAAAATATGTTTTTTTTTTAGTTTCTGTTATAAAACATTGTAAATATATAATCTTTTTCATAGATGTATAAAATGTATTCTGCTACGTATCGGTATATATTATTTAGTCTGTGTGAAAGTTATAGAGTCTACAAACTATGGTATATACAGTATAATTGATCAACCCCGTTTGGGAAGTAGACAGTCCAAGGTATTTAGTAAGAGGCAATGTGAGTTTTTGAAGTTGTCATTTTTTTGCCAAAATTCGTTGAAAAATTATGAAAGCAATAAAAGAAAATTTCACAAAATTGACAATTTAACAAGTTAAATATCACTCACAGCATAAGAATGCTTACAATTACACCACAAAACACATTCTATTTCTCCCGAATATGGAGATACTGCATGCGTGAACTTTTTCACAGCCTAGCCACATAGAGGCCCAACATCCAAGGAGCACCTTAAAGTGATTGTAAAGGTTTTTTTTTTTCTAAATAACAAACATGTCATACTTACCTGCTCTGTGCAAGGGTTTTGCACAGAGTGGCCCGATCCTCCTTTTCTGGCAGCGTTCCTGGCTCCTCCTTTTTATTGGGTGCCCCCATGGAGAGCCGCTTTCCAAGGGGGCACCTGTGCAGGCATGCTCACGTGTCCCGCTGTTGCGTCCATTGACACAGACAGCATGTCTCAGCCTTGCCCCCAGCTCCCGTGTCACTGGATTTGATTGAAAGCAGCAGGAGCCAATAGCTATCAATCTATGCAATGAGGAACCGAGACAGCAGTTGGAGCTGCTGGGCTCGTGCTCGTCGCTGGAACGATCGGGTTCAGGTAAGAAAAAGGGGGCTTTGGGGGGGCAGCTGCAGACTTTACAGCTCCTTTAAGGCTTTCTAGGGACATACATTACTATCTCATTTCCTAACTACTTATTACATTTTTGGGGGCCTGAGAGCACCAGGACAGTGGAAACATCTACAAAGTGACCACATTTTGGAATCCACCCCAAATTACTTTTTAAAAGGCACAGCCAAGAGGAGGACACTAGCACCATCTTGTGGTTAGAAACCATACATATACCAACAATATACAATTACAATAGCACTTCATATTAACATTACATAAAAACAAACAAACAATCAAAAAATATATATTCATAATTACATCATAAACATGATTTAATGTTTAAATAACCAAATTATTACTACATCAATAAATTAATTTTAAAAACCTAAAAACTAAAAAAAAGAATTGTTTGATTAATTACCAAAAAAGAGGAAGGAAAAGACTTCAACTATTATTGATAAAGGCATTAACATCCCACACGATGTTAAGGCCATGAGGTCTATAATTTCTTAAAGAATATATCCACTAGATTTCCAATTTGGAAATCTCTCCTCATATGACTGCCCCTCCAGGCCTAAGGACTAAAGGACTAAACTTATCAATGGCCGTAAACGATGTTCTACTCTGATCTTTACCATGACACAAAGCATAATGCTTAGAGAGGCTATGATTAGGGACACCTTTGCATATATTCACTATGTGTTCTTTCAGCCTTACTTACAGCATACGAACAGTTTGACCAATATATGGAACTTGGAATTATTGATATACTTATAATTACACCCCGAATTATATTCTACTATTCCTGCCGAGTATAAGACTACCACTTGTGTTGGACTGTGTACAAAAACTAAAATAAACTGTGCGTTGTGATGACAAATTAAAAAATAGCTGCACCACTCTAGTGAGATATTGTCACAAATAAGAGTATATGAAAAAATGTGTTGTACTTAATATAATCAATCTAACATAAACAGCGAGTCCATAGGTCACCAACATGACATAATAAGATGTCTGAATGAGACAGTGTCTTGATCGTTGAATCGCCAAAAAATGTCTCCACCCCGTGATAAATCACCACCAATAAAGGATGTGCTTTTACTAGAGACCATTGACCACCTATTACAGGGGGTCAAAGAAGGCTCTTATATCTCAAATCTATCACCATTCACAAGTCAGCATACGGAAGATGGGGGAAGATCATTCCAGGCAGCCAGTAGGGAAGTCACAAATCCTCTTATTCCAAGTAGGCGCACCAAATGGCATACCCCAGCAAGAGATAAAACGTCACTATATTATAGTAAAAAACTTCACTAATAGTGTTAAATCTTAACAGCAGGGCTTTTATTTAAAGTATTAGTGTATTACATGCCAGCAGATAAAAACAGTGTGTGTGTATGGGCACAATAACATCCATGTGCTCTCATCCAAACGTGATGACAGGAAACATCACCTCAGCCCGGCCAGTTTTGTCACTACAAGGACTTCTTTTGGGGTGTGGGCATCTCTTCCTGTCATAGCTCTTAAATAATCCTCATGTTCCTCTAAGCCTTGATCTCATCTCCTGCTGTGCAATGAACCACCTGTGTGGTTCATTGCATTGAACCAAGCCTCATTATGAATGAAACCATTGCTCCAAGCCTCACCCCCAACAAAACCACGCTCGAGCGTCATCTGTAGCTCAGCCCCCCCAGATCATGTGTCTCCACTGGTGGTGGTGGTTTATCACGAGGTGGAGGATTTTGTTGGTTTATTCAACGATCAAGACACTTGTTCACTTTATTATGTCACGTTGGTGACCTATGGACTCACTGTATATGTTAGATTGATTATATTAAGCGCAACCCATTTTTTCATATGGACTGATTGTGTACCTGAAATTGCATCTTGGTATCACAAAAATCAATGAACACTGTATAGAAAACAATGTACTGTAATGGTTGCCTCTATACTAATGTTTAGGGAATGTAACCGAGTGTAGCTTTACCTACAGTAGTCCTAGTTCCTAAAACTCAAGCAGGCCCAACCTACTGGTGCGTGGCTTTTCCCCATAGCACAATGTTATGTTCACTAGACAGGCAGTACAGGAGGCTGAACAAAGGGTGAACAAAAGAGTACCTGTGGCACACAGATGCAATAGGGTTGCTATACCCTATAGGGCAAATATACCGTGCACTGCAAATGCAGTTTCTCCAGAACTTAGTAAATGAGGTAAAGCTTCACTTTGCAAAAAATACTCAATTACATGCAAGGAAAATAAAAGATAGCATTTTTGCTTGTACATGATTGAATAAAATAAATCAGCAGAGCTTCCCCTAATTTCAGAGCCTCCCCTCATATCTAGAGCATATGCACTTATACTGTGCACGCAAGTTTACTTTATTTGCTTTATTTGCCTAAGTAAGTAAGTAATTAGTAAATCAACCTCAATGTATTATCTGTTTTTTAGTAAAATACAATGCCGCGGCTGGTGCTCAATATTTTGGAGCTGGAGATGGATGGGAAGGCAGCGATCGGATGGTGGGTCATGATTGGGGGTGGGGCGGGCTCTTGAAGCTGCCCCTGGCCCCCTCACTCAAACTAGCACCGCCCCCCAACCCGGATAGGTCATCGGAAAGACGGCCATCCATGTCCTTACCTTGGGAGGTGGTACTGGATCTGGGGTAGGGCTCCTGGAAGCTGCCCCTCCGCCCCTCCACCTGCTGCAGCTTGCCGAGGGAAGAGCCAGGACGTTGCTTCTCCTCCCTGGCCAATCGGGTCTCAGGACCTGATTGGCCTGGAGCAGAAGCGGGAAGGCAGTGAATATTAATTCGCTAAAGTCACACAACTGGGTGGGCTCAGTGTGCCCCGAGCCCACCCTTTTTGAAGCCACATAGAGCCTCAGGCTCTAATCATGTGATTAAAAAAAAAAAAAAAACCCATTGAAATCCATGCGTCCAGTGCCCTGCATGTAGATTAGGGGCTGGGTGCATGAATTAGGGGGGTGGGCCCCTGTGCCCCTAATGGAGTGGCTGCCACTTATAAAATATAAAAACTGAAGTTGTGTTGAGTACATGTCTAGTACAAGGCTACCTGTGAAATGGCAACAAACTTCGGTACCCAAAAGTGACGAAAGTTGATGCTTTAAAAGCTCTTAGAGGTCATCAGTTTAGAATTAACCATGAAAAATGGCCCTAGAACTATTACTCTCATGCCCGGCGTGTTCAGTGATACCCAATGTGTAATGCAATTGCTGTTTTAATACCAAGATGCCCCTGATATGTTTACATACAGTGCATCCAGGAAGTATTCACAGTGCTTCACTTCTTCCACATTTTATGTTACAGCCTTATTCCAAAATGGATTCAATTCATAATTTTCCACAAAATTCTACAAACAGTACCCCATAATGACAACGTGAAAGATTTTTGTTTGAAATCTTTAGAAATGTATTAAAAATAAAAATGAAAAAAATCACATGTATAGAAGAATTTACAGCCTTTGCCATGACACCCAAAATTGAGCTAAGGTGCAGATGGTCACTCTGACAGAGCTCCAATGTTTCTCTGTGGAGAGAGGAGAACCTTCCCGAAGAAAAACCATCTCTGCAGCACTCCACCAATCAGGCCTGTATGGTAGAGTGGCCAGACGAAAGCCACTCTTTAGTAAAGGCACATGACAGCCCGTTTGCCAAAAGGCACCTGAAGGACTCTCAGACCATGAGAAACAAAATTCTCTGGTCTGATGAAACAAAGATTGAACTCTTTAGCCTGAATGGCAAGCGCCATGTCTGGAGGAAACCAGGCACCGCTCATCACCTGGCCAATACCATACCTACAGTGAAGCATGGTGGTGGAAGCATCATGCTGTGGGGGTGTTTCTCAGCAGCAGGAACTGAGAGACTAGTCAGGATCAAGGGAAAGATGAATGTAACAATGTGCAGAGACTGATGAAAACCTGCTCCAAAGCACTCTGGACCTCAGACTGGGGTGAAGATTCATCTTCCAACAGGACAATGACCCTAAGCACACAGCCAAGATAACAAAGGAGTGGCTATAGGACAACTCTGTGAATGTCCTTAAGTGGCCCAGCCAGAGCCCAGACTTGAACCCGATTGAACATCTCTGGATAGATCTGAAAATGGCTGTGCACCGACTCTTCCCATCCAACCTGATGGAGCTTGAGTGGTCCTGCAAAGAAGAATGGGATAAACTACCCAAAAATAGGTCATACTCAAAAAGACTTGAGGCTGTAACTGGTGCCAAAGGTGCTTCAACAAAGTATTAAGCAAAGGCTGTGAATACTTATGTAAATTTTTTTATGTAAATTTTTTTTATTTTTAATAAATTAGCAAAGATTTCAAACAAACTTCTTTCACATTGTCATTATGGAGTATTGTTTGTAGATTTTTGAGGAAAATAATGAAATTAATCGATTTTGGAATAAGGCTGTAACATAACAAGTGGAAAAAATGAAGCAGTGTGAATACTTTCCGGATGCACTGTACGTTTATGCATGTACATGGGGGCATAGGGCTTTAATCCTTTTTGTTTTTTTTTATTTCTCACTTTACTTTTTCAACTTTTTTTTTACTCAACTTATTTATTATCACATAGAGGGCCAATTGCCCCCTATGTTATAGCATTTTGCTGCGTTTCTATGCTTCATACATTTTTGTTTTGGTCAATGACAAGCAATATCTCCTGCCTGTCTAGGAAAGGAAACTGTTGTTATGGCAAAAAAAGTGTCAAAACATGTCTAAAATGTAAGTATATGCCCTTTTGATGTGATTCCATTTACAGTTACACTGCCACAGACATAAGGCTGTTTAAGGAGACATCAGGGGTCTTTTAGACCCTAATGCCACCTATGGACCTCAGGCCACAGCAGCCAGGAGAATGACAGGGCTGAACTAAAAAGGGATGTAATACCAGCTGCCATCTTTATTGATCAGAGGGAATACCAGCAAACAGATGTTTGCCATCCTGGGCCCACAGGTGGGATAGAGGAGCCTGGGACTCATGACCGGAAGGAAGGGTCATACAGTGGTAGTACACACATCAATTGTGTGTGAAACTGGACGGGTGGTTTTCACCTAAAAGCCTACAATCAGCTTGAAAGGTGTAAACACAGTCCTGGCTGCTATAGCAGCTGGAAGCATATTTAAAAGCCTGCACTGCTGCCAACATAAGCTTTAATGGTTAATAGGATAATGTAAGGGTTAATGGGATTACATCAGAAGCATTTAAGACATCATTTTGACACTATTTTGTCATAACAACAGGGTTCCTGTTCCAGAAGATATTGATGATAAACATTGTCCAAAACAAAAATTGCATAAAGCATAAAAACACACCAAACAGGCAAGACAAATGCACCAAAAACATACAAAATATTATAGGAAAAATGCAGACGGACAAGTGTATAGCAGTGACAGGCTAGCCTATCAAATATACAGCCATTTTTATTATTTATGTAATCTTTTCAGATTAAATTATTGGTTTTATTATAGATCACTACATTGATGAAACAAAAGACTTCCCAGGTATGAACTATATAAGTAGCATGTTCTAGCGATAAGATTCATATGACTGCACATACCATCTAACTCTCACCCTCAAAACTGGCACCTTTCTTCCTCCTTCCACTAGCAGCAGCTGCAACCCTCACACTTTAATTTTATTTTTTCTGCTTCAGCATGCCAGCCCCACCTTTTTATGCTCCCTCTGGAATGCCTGCTCTGTCTGCAACAAACACACCTTTGTCAATGATCTTTTATCTCTAGCTTCTTCAGCCTACTTGCTGTTACTGAAACCTGGCTGCAGAAATCTGACTCTGTCTCTCCTGCTGCCCTCTCCCATGGTGGTCTCCATTAGACTCCCTCACCCAGACCCAGTGGATGAAAAGGAGATGGAGTCTTAAAGTGGGGTTGCGGTCAAAAAAAAAAAAAGGGGCTTAAAAATCATAAAAAAAATAAAAAAAAAATAATTGGAAAAAAAAATGTATTTACTCACCTCCAAATGCCTGTTGCTATGGGGTCCCTCGTAGTCTGCCACCTTCATTGCCCGGGCTAAACGTCACTTCCCCCTCGGCGCCGCACAGTCATCTGGGACCTGTCACGTGTCCCAGATGACTGAGCGTCAAATCACGGCGCACGGCGCCGCTCGCGCATGCGGGTTCCCACATTAGGAATGTCGGCGCCGCGAGCGGCTCGTGGAACGAGGGGGGGCCTCGTTCCCCTGCATCGCTGGACCCTAGGACAGGTAAGTGTCCGATTTTTAAAAGTCAGCAGCTGCAGTATTTGTAGCTGCTGACTTTTAAAAAAATGTATTTTTTTTTCCCCAGGACGGAGCTCCACTTTAAGTTTTTCTAATATCTCCCTCTCTGTCCCTCCTCTGTTTTAATGCTCAATGTATTCATCTCTTCCCTCTGGTTCCTCTGTGCATTGCAGTGATTTATTAGCCTCTTGGACTTGACGACAATGTTAAAAACCTAGCTACCCCTCAACCTAACCTCTTTTTTTTAACCTAATGCAACTCACTCTGACGGTAACAGCCATGTATTTTCTCACCTTGGCACTCCTTGCAACTTCTCTAACACCCCTTTTCCTTTTTTCTGACCATAGCCTAGCCTTATCAAATTCTCTCTCTCCCTGTCTCCAAACTTCTGTCCCTCCAAACCAGCAAACAGTTACCCGTAGAAACTTTAACCTCTTTTCTATTCTGCTACCGACTACCTTTACAACTAAATCCCACCCTGTCCTGGCCTGACTTTGCCACTTTTATCTACAATACCTCACTTTCATCCTCCCTGGACACACTTGCTCCCCTTTCTATGTGCAGGACTAGGCTTTGACCGTTTACCCTATACAAATCTGCCCTGCTAAAATACAACATGTGCCTCCATGCTGTTAAACCAACCTACATGGTCACTTTCATTAACCCCTTGTCTGCCAAGATATGTTTATAAACTTCCTGGTAGTAAAGGGAATAAACCAAGCTCATAGCTGCTCCTGTAGCTGTGAGCACAGTATTTATTTTTCAGCCAAATCTCAGCTTTCTTTTAAAAGTGATCTAGGTGGCTTTAGTCACAAGATTACTTTTACAATACATTAACCGTTTCCCGACCGGCGCACGACGATGTACGTCGACAGAAGGGCACAGACAGGCAAAAGGGCGTACAGGTACATCCCCTTTAAGATTGCCGCCGTGCCATTGAGTGCGCACCGCCAGCGGTGCGCGCTCGCGCCTTGTTGGGACCCCCTTGAGTCTGGTCGCGGATCCCGCGGACTCGATCGCCGCAGGGATACCCGCGATCGTCTCACGGGATGGCTGAACGGGGAGATGCGGAAGTAAACAGCATCTCCCTTTTCTGCCTAGCAACTAGTGACACCAATCTCTGCTCCCTGTGATTGGAGCAGAGATCAGTGTTCACTAGATCCCAGCCACGCCCCCCAGAGTTAGTAACACGCCTCTAGGAACACTTAACCCCTACACTGCCACATAGTGGTTAACCCCTTCACTGCCAGTGTCATTTACACAGGAATCAGTGCATTTAAATAGCACTGATTGCTGTATAAATGACAATGATCCCAAAAATGTGTCAAAAAAAAAAAATCGCTGATCACCGCCATTACTAATAAAAAAAAAATTATTAGTAAAAATGCTATAAAACTATCCCCTATTTTGTAAACACTATAACTTCTGCGCAAACCAATAAATAATCCCTTATTGCAATTTTTTTACCAAAAATATGTAGAAGAATATGTATCGGCCTAAACTGAGGAAAAAAAATTTTTTTATATATTTTTTGGGGGATATTTATTATAGCAAAAAGTAAAAAATAATGCGTTTTTTTTTTTTTTTCAAAATTGTCGCTCTTTTTTTGTTTATAGCGCAAAAAATAAAAACCGCAGGGGTGATCAAATACCACGAAAAGAAAGCTCTATTTGTGGGAAAAAAAGGACGTCAATTTTGTTAGGGAGCCACGTTGCACGACCGCGCAATTGTCAGTTAAAGCGACGCAGTGCCGAATCGCAAAAAGTGGTCTGGTCTTAAGCCAGCAAAATGGTCCGGTCTGAAAGTGGTTAAATGGCCTGTCCCCCCTCATCGACATCAATAGCACGACTATCAGTACCTTCACTCATGCTAGTTTGCTAGGTGTAATTATTGACTCTGACCTTTCTTTTGCTGCCTTAAAATGTTACTAAACCCACAACAGTAAAAACAGTCTGTATATGCAGTAAAGCATGCTTGTTATACTCGATGTGGAACCTAAGGGGTTAACCCTCTGCATTGTGTAAAAAAGGCTGTTTGATCCTGTATGCACAGATCCTCCCCTTCTTGCATTGCCCACCAAAACATGTCAGGATAAGACACAAAAATGTAGTCATGCTGTACATGCTCAGTTTGGTGTGTATTGCTAGAGAGTGCATGTGATTAGCACCGGGCCAATCAGCACTGTCCAGACAAAGGGTCAGGGGTCCTACATCCTGATAGGACAGCCTGTGCAGTATGAAAACACTTCCTACAAGCTTTAACCAGGCACTGACAGAAGTCACAAGACTGCTATACACTGCTGATGAGAAAAGGTATTTAGCAGTTTATATTTAGTAAAATAATTGCATTTCCAAGTTCTGTGTACTGTGGGAGACCAGATATAGGGAATGCAGGGTCCTGGGTTTAATAACACTTTGCCATTTTGAAAATTCACCTCTTCAAGACCAACAACACCGCCCCTTCTCAGTAGGCTAACTGCTGCTAGACTCCACCTTAGTAACCCAACCGATCTGCGGCTGTTGCTCCTTTCTGCCAGTCTCTAGCTAACATATAAAATTCGAAATACTAACAACAACACACAAAGCCACCCAAAACTCTGCCCCCAGCTACATCACCAACCCAATCTCGAATTATCACCCAGACTGTACACTTCCTTCCTCCCAAGATCTCCTGCTCTCTGGTTTCTATGTCACATCCTCTAATGCTCACTTCTGGGACTTCTCCATAGCCTCTCCCATCCCCTCAAACTCCCTACCCAATCTGTCTGGCTATCTCCTACTCTGTCCACCTTTAGGCGACTCCTGAAAACGCATCTCTTCAGAGAAGCCTTTCCCACCTCCACCTAAAAACAGTACTTTCACCCTTCTTATCACCTCATCTCTTACAGTTATTACCTTTTGTACCACTCATCTCCTCATTTAGATTGTAAACTACCATGGGCAGGGTCCTCTTGTATCAAATTGTACTGTAACTGCTCTGTCTCCCTTCATTTTGAAAACTTTTGTACTATATAAATTCTGTATAATAATAATAATAATTCATTGTTGCTACATGCTAGTATATGTAGCTTGTCTAGCGCACACATAGGGGGTTCTATAGTGTTTATCAATGTATCTGTCTAGCTGTTTTAAGAATATGATAATACTACAAATTATCCTGCTCGCCTGCTCTTGGTTGAACCCCAGCTTTTTGTTCAAGAGATCAAAGTTTATTTTTATGTCAAAAAGTTGTGTATAAAACCTGCTTTAGTTGTATAGTATCTCACAAAAGTGAGTAAACCCCTCACATTTTTGTAAATATTTTATTATATATTTTCATGAGACAACACTGAAGAAATTACACTTTGCTACAATGTATAGTAGTGAGTGTACAGCTTGTATAACAGTGTAAATTTGCTGTCCCCTCAAAATAACTCAACACACAGTCATTAATGTCTAAACCGCTGGCAACAAAAGTGAGTACACCCCTAAGAGAAAATGTCCAAATTGGGCCCAAAGTGTCAATATTTTGTTTGGCCACCATTATTTTCCAGCACTGCCTTAACCCTCTTGGGCATGGAGTTCACCAGAGCTTCACAGGTTGCCACTGGAGTCCTCTTCCACTCCTCCATGGCGACATCACAGAGCTGGTGGATGTCAGAGACCTTGCAGTCCTCCACCTTCCATTTGAGGATGCCCCATAGATGCTCAATAGGGTTTAGGTCTGCAGACATGCTTGGCCAGTCCATCCCCTTTGTACTCCCCACCTTGCCAACACACATGCTTGACACCATCTGAACCAAATACGTTTATCTTGGTCTCATCAGACCACAGGACATGGTTCCAGTAATCCATGGCCTTAGTCTACTTCAGCAAACTGTTTGCAGGCTTTCTTGTGCATCATCTTTAGAAGAGGCTTCCTTCTGGGACGACAGCCATGCAGACCAATTTGATGCAGTGTGCAGTGTATAGTCTGAGTACTGACGGGCTGACCCCTCACCCTCTCAACCTCTGCAGCAATGCTGGCAGCACTCATACGTCTATTTCCCAAAGACAACCTCTGGATATGTCGCTGAGCACGTGCATTCAACTTCTTTGGTCGACCATGGCTATGGCCTGTTCTGAATGGAACTTGTCCTGTTAAACCGCTGTATGGTCTAGGCCACCGTGCTGCAGCCCAGTTTCAGGGTCTTGGCAATCTTCTTTTAGCCTAGGCCATCTTTATGTAGAGCAACAATTCTTTTTTTCAGATCCTCAGAGAGTTCTTTGCCATGAGGTGCCATGTTAAACTTCCAGTGACCAGTATGAGAGAGTGAGAGCAATAATACCAAATTTAACACACCTGGTCCCAATTAACACCTACAACCTTGTAACACTAACAAGTTACATGACACCGGGGAGGGAAAATGGCTAATTGGGCCCAGTTTGGACATTTTCACTCACTTTTGTTGCCAGCGGTTTTAGACATTAATGGCTGTGTGTTGTGTTCTTTTGAGGGGACAGCATATTTACACTATAAAAAAAAGTAAAGGGAGCTAGCTCTAAGTATGTAATAAACTCTTGGAAGCAAAATAATTTGTATTTAAATTACTTAAAAGCTGGGAACCTTGTGGGGTAGTATTGCCCCTGGCTGGAGTCTCGAGAACTTTAACAATCTAAAGCAGTGGTTCTCAATTCCTGTCCTCAGGGCCCACTAACAGGCCAGATTTGAAGTATTACCTTGGGGAGATGCAGACTAGAATACTGCAATCACTGAGATGCAAATGATATCACCTGTGATGTATTTCAGTTATCTTGCAAACCTGGCCTGTTAGCGGGTCCTGAGGACAGGAGTTGATAACCACTGATCTAGAGAGTGATTAATCTTGATAGAATCCATTAATCCAGTTTGAAGACATATTCTTAGAGTGTGTGACTTGATTCCAGAACTGATTTTTTTTTTATGTCTTTTCTTAGATTGAAAGTGCTAAAAAAAATGGAGCAGATACGCACATTGAAGGCTCACTATCTGCTCGGGAAAAAGTTGGCGTGCAAGATTTTGTGCTGCTAGATTCACACACCAGTGAAACCGCTTTTATGGACAACCTGCGCAAGAGATTCCAGGAGAATCTTATTTATGTAATTCTGGTTTTAATATTTTGTTGACAGTGGTATCATAACACCAGTAGAACGGTGTTGTAAATGCTGTATCAATAATTTACTTTACTATATAAACATCATTATTGTCTAGTAGACATTTTGTCCTTGTTTGTAAACATTAAGCCCCATACACACTATCAGATTTTCTGTTGATTTTTGTCTTTAGATTTACCAAAACCATGTAGTGCAAGGGCCTGCCTGATTGCATACAAATTGAAACTCCTAAGGTTTGATCTCATATTATATGGTTTTGGTAAATCTGAAGACAAAAATCAGCAGAAAATCTGATAGTGTGTATGGGGCTTTAGTCTGACAGTAATCAATATCAGCCAGCAGGCAGCTTTCTTGAAACCTTGATTTTACTGTAGACTTCAGCTTAGATAGGAGCAGTGTTTTCCACAAACCCTTGAGCAGATTATGAACAGCTTTACTGAAGCCTTTCAAGCACCCTTCAGCTCCAGTTTGGAGATGTTAAAATGGTATTAACAAACATGTCATACTCACCTGCCCTGTGCAGTGGTTTTACACAGAGCAGCCCTGATCCTCTTCTTTTCGGGTTCCCCACTGGCGCTCCTGGCTCCTCCACCTTGACCAGTGCTCCCAATAGCTTGTTGCTTGCTATGGAGGCACTGGTGCATTCTCGCTCCCAATCCCTGCTGTATGCATTCATAAGAAACATAGAGCTGTGGCTAGGTCCCACAGGGCGCCCCCCTTCCCCAAAGCACTCAGCCCCCAAGTTGAGGGCATGTGGCCTGGTATGGTTCAGGAGGGGGGGCGCTCGCTTGTCCCCACCCCCTTTCCTGACCTGCCAGGCTGCGTGCTCGGATAAGGGTCTGGTATGGATTTTGGGGGGACCCCAACGCCGTTTTTATGGCGTAGGGGGCACCCTTAAAATCCATACCAGACATAAGGGCCTGGTATGCTCCTGGAGGGGGAATCCATGCCGTTTTTTTTTTAAAAAGTGGGCGTGGAATTCCCCCTCAGAAGTAGTAAAATGACTTGCGCATTTTTGTTCACCGCGCAAGTCAGGTGCGATCAGATGCGTGCCCATAGAAGATAATGGGCCTGAATTCGCACCTGATCTGCCCCGCACCGCACCAAAGTCCGTGGCAGTTTGTCTGCAATGCGCAGTGCGCTTGCAACGGACATGTGTGAACGTGCCCCATTGAAAACAATAGGTTTTCAAATGTCCTGCGAATTCGCAGTATTTTCCACCGCTGCGAATTCGCAATAGTGTGAACCCAGGCTAAGCCTTTAGGCCCATTTCTCCCGGCCGCAGTTCACACTGCCCTATGCGAGCTGCTGGGAGTGTCAGTGAAATGTTAATGACACCCCCATATCAGCTCGCATATGGCAGTGCGATCTGCAAACTCGGACAGGAATCGGATCGCATGGTGAGAACACCCATGCAATCCGATTCTGCTGCGGACCAAAAAAAGGATCCTGTGCGAGTTTGGGCCGAATGCGATGCGAATTCAGCCATACTATCTGTATGGCTGAAATCGCATTGCACAGACATCGCATATGATTTGCACTGCAGTGCGGTGCGAATCATATACGATTTCCCGCACCGCAGCAGTCTGAACCCGGCCTTACAACCACTTTAAAGTTCTACAGGAAAAAAAATGTAGAAAACACCATAAGGCTGGCTTCACACTGGGGCGGTGCGGGGCGGCGACGGTAAAGCAGCGCTATATTTAGCGCTGCTTTACCTTCGTTTTACCCGCGGTATGCGGCCGCTAGCGGGGTGGTTTTAACCCCCGCTAGCGGCCGCAAAAGGGTTAAAAACCTCCGCAAAGCGCCGCTGCAGCGGCGGTTTGCGGGCGGTATCCCCGCGGTTTCCCATTGATTTCAATGGGAAGGAGCGGTATAGGAGCGGTAAATACACCGCTCCTTCACCGCTCCAAAGATGCTGCTAGCAGGACTTTTGTTGCGGTCCTGCTAGCGCACCGCTCCAGTGTGAAAGCCCTCCGGCTTTCACACTGGAGTGAATGGGGCCGGTTTTTTCAGGCGGTATACAGGCGCTATTTTTAGCGCCGTACCGCCTGAAAACCGCCCCAGTGTGAAAGGGGCCTAAGTCAAATGAGTTACCTCTAATGATGCCTGGATTTTTCCTGTTTACTGTACAAATCATACCTTCGTGGATGCTGGATACTACACAGAGTTGCAGCTCTCAAACAAAAAGGGTCCTGGTGTTCCCTTTCCTCTCCCCTCTTCCATTTAGAAAATGCCTTATCCAGGGGGTCCCCGAGTTACAAACAAGATAGGGACTGTAGGTTTGTTCTTAAGTTGAATCTGTTTGTAAGTCGGAACAGGTACATTTTTTAAGTGTAGCTCCAGCCAAAAAATCTATTTTTAAGTTTTTTGGATAACATAGAGAAGAGTTATCACCCCTGTAACATTTGTTTTGCTGTCTGTGCCCCTGTTCAGAAGATTTGACCTCATCTTCTGCCCCAATGACAATTGGATTTTGAAAATTTTGGGTTGTTAGCGAAACATGGACTGGTGATAAAGCATCAGTGGAGGCACCTTTTCCCCATATTAACTCTTACAGGAGTGAATTTCCCTTCCTAGGGGTGGATTTCCTCTCACTTCCTGTTGTCTCCCTCCGTTTGTAAGTAGGAGTCATTTGTAAGTCGGATGTTTGTAAGTCGGGGACCCCCTGTATATTGTTTACAGAATGCCAGGCATTCTTTAAATGGACATGGAGAGGAGAGGCAGGAAAAAAACAGGATCTCCTCTCGTCAGTTGAAGGAACACCATGTATTCGGTGAACAGAAAGCAAGGCATTTTGTGAATGGACAAGAAGAGAGGAAAAGGAGGGTGAACAAACAGGATCCTGCACTGTAGAGAGAGCTGGAACTCGAAGAGTGCTGTGTGCATCAATGAAGCTATGATTTGTACAGTAAACAGCAGTGGTCTGTTTACTTACCCGAAACTTACCCGAAAACGAAGCATTCCATCGATGCGCTGTCATCACTGGAGGCTGCTTCCATCTTCACCCGGTCTTCTTTATGGGTCTGGGGACGCTGGCTGTGTGACTGGCTGGATCCGCAATGACGTTACTCCTGCGCATGCGTGGGGGAGCCGCTGATTACGGCACAGGACTCTGAAGGTACGTCCCGGTGATGTCATCGGCTGCATATACATTAAATATCTCCTAAACGGTAAATGTTTAGAACATATTTACCATACCCTAAAGGTAAACCTTATTATAGGCTTACCTATAGGTACAAGTCAGAGATGGGGGTTTATTCCCACTTTAAGTAGGCATCAGCAACAATATGTTTTAATGTGTGCTTAAGCAAGTGACTCTGTCTTTAAAATAAAAGTTCCAATACAACAGTTACCTAAAGAATACTGTAAATACATAAGCAATTACAGCCCTTGGATTCAGAAATCCCATTTTGATATTAGTTTAACTGGAGCTGAAGGATGCTTTGATATTTTTCAGAAAACTACTCCAACCTTACTGGAATCTTTGTATTAATCTGTTGAACACATTGCTCATGCTGCTTCTCTTTTTTTTTTTTTTTGCTTCCCTTTGGCCTGTTTAATATACCATTGAAAATGTTTTGTTATATCTGTTTTATAAGTGTAAAAAAACTCCTGTTGATTTTGCCAGAAACCTTGTGAGCTGATCATTTTTTTGCTCTCCGTGTACAAGGAGGGGCAGGACTTAGGGTGGTGGGGGCCCCTGGGCTTGAGTCACTTTCGGGCCCTACCTTCTATACATTATGGTATTAATCGCCGTATAACAAGCACTCCAAGTTTAGGAGGGAATTTTAAGGAAAAAACTTTTAGGAGGGAAGTTTAAGGAAAAAACGTACATTTAAATGCCCATCAATGCAGCCTTATCAGTGTCCATCTGCAGCCTTGCCCATCCATCTGCAGCCTTGTCCAGTGTCATTGCAGCCTAGTCAGTGTAGCCTTGTCATTTGCAGCCTTGTCAGGGTCATTTGCAGCCTTGTCAGTGTAGCCTTGTCATTTGCAGCCTTGCCCCAGTGTCATTTGCAGCCTTGTAATTGCAGTCTTGAAGTTTGAAAATGGCGCCGCTGAGATACAGAGTCCTGTGTATCTCGGCGGCTCTCAGGTCCTCTTGGCGGCTCTCGGGTCCTCTCGCAGTCCCGAGCGGAGCTGAGAGTAGCCGAGTGTACTCGGCTCGGCTCACAGTCATGCCCAGTCCCTGTGTTATGTCCATCATAGGGCGGGACTGGGCGTGACTGTGAGCGGAGCCGAGCCGAGTACACTCGGCTATGTATCTCGGCCCATGGGCTTGAGCCCAGTCAAGCCCAATGGTAAGTCCGGCCCTGAGGAGGGGTTATGGAGAAAGGAGGAGGGGGGAGATGAGAGATCTCTGTTCTTTGTAATCCTTTAGAAGTGATGGCAGGGCTGACAACACAAGCTTAGGAGATCAGAGCTGTGTTGTCGCATCAAGGTAGAAGCATATTATATTTCTGGCACATCAACAGTTGTTTCTCTACTTGCACTTGGGGAAGTGTGCATGCATTCCAGAAATGTATTTTTATTTTGCCATGACATATATTTTAACTATTAATTGGGATCATACTTTATAAATAGTAGTCTAAATTGTACTTCAGTGCCTTGATTACATTTTTTAACTTTAGACTAATTTCTTTAATATTACTCTGCGTAAAATAGTTTTACATGTTTTTTTATTTTGTGATTCTTAGACATACATTGGGACATTACTGGTGTCTGTGAACCCATACAAGGAACTTGATCTATATACCGAGAGGCAAATGGAAATCTACCAAGGAGTGAATTTTATTGAGCTGCCACCACACATGTATGAAAATGTTACAGTAACTATAAAGATATCATGTTACCAGTCTTTTGTTTTGCTTTTTAGAGCCACGTACATATTGGTTTCAGCTTGTATTAGAAGAGCAGTGTGAAAAACAAATGTTTACACATCCTTTAACCACTTCAGCCCCGGACCAATTGTCAGCTTAAGGACCAGAGGTCTTTTTTCAATTTCGCACTGCACTACTTTAACTGGTAATTGCGCGGTCATGCAATTTTGTAACGAAACGAAATTTGCGTCCTTTTCTTCCCACAAATAGAGCTTTCTTTTGATGGTATTTGATTGCCTCTGTGATTTTTTTTTTTGCGATATAAACGGAAAAAGAGCGAAAATTTTGAAAAAAAAAGAGATTTTCTACTTTTTGTTATAAGAAAAATCTAATAAACTCAATTTTAGTCAAACATTTGGGCCAAAATGTATTCAGCCACATGTCTTTAGTAAAAAAAATGCCAATAAGCGTATATTTATTGGTTTGCGCAAAAGTTATAGCGTCTACAAACTAGAGTACATTTTCTGGAATTTACACCGCTTTTAATTTATGACTGCCTATTTCATTTCTTGAGGTGCTAAAATGGCAGAGAAGTACAAAACCCCCCCAAATGACCCCATTTTGGAAAGTAGACACCCCAAGCTATTTGCTGAGAGGCATGTTGAGCCCATTGAATATTTTTTTTTTTAGTCCCAAGTGATTGAATAAAGACAAAAATAAAAAAGAATTTTTTTTTTCTTCAAAAAGTTGTCACTAAATGATATATTGCTCACACATGCCATAGTTATATGTGGAATTGCACCCCAAAATACATTTTGCTGCTTCTCCTGAGTATGGGGATACCACATGTGTGGGACTTTTTGGGAGCCTAGCCGCGTACGGGGCCCCGAAACCCAAGCACCGCCTTCAGGATTTCTAAGGGTGCAAATCTTTGATTTCACTCCTCACTACCTATCACAGTTTCGAAGGCCATAAAATGCCAAAATAGCACAAAACCCCCCCAAATGACCCCATTTTGGAAAGTAGACACCCCAAGCTATTTGTTGAGAGGCATGGTGAGTATTTTACAGCTCATTTGTTTTTGAAAATGAAGAAAGTAAAGAAAAAAAATATTTTTTTTTTTCTTTTTTCAATTTTCAAAACTTTGTGACAAAAAGCGACATCTGCAAAATACTCACAATACCTCTCAGCAAATAGCTTGGGGTGTCTACTTTCCAAAATGGGGTCATTTTGGGGGGTTTTATGCCATCTGGGCATTCCATGGCCTCCGAAACTGTGATTGGCAGTGAGAAGTGAAATAAAAAAATTACACCCTTAGAAAGCCTGAAGGCAGTGCTTGGTTTTTGGGGTTCCGTACGCAGCTAGGCTCCCAAAAAGTCCCACACATGTGGTATCCCCGTACTCAGGAGAAGCAACAGAATGTATTTTGGGGTGTATTTCCACATATGCCCATGACATGTTTGAGCAATATATCATTTAGTGACAACTTTTTGTAAAAAAAATATATATATATTTTTTTTTCATTATTCAATCTCTTGGGACAAAAAAAAAAAATATTTAACGGGCTCAACATTGCTCTCAGCAAATAGCTTGGGGTGTCTACTTTCCAAAATGGGGTCATTTGGGGGGGGGGTTTGAACTGTCCTGGCATTTTATGCACAACATTTAGAAGCCTATGTCACACGTCACCCACTCTTCTAACCACTTGAAGATAAAGCCCTTTCTGACACTTTTTGTTTACATGAAAACATATTTTTTTTTTGCAAGAAAATTACGTTGAACCCCCAAACACTATATATATTGTTAAAGCAAAGGCCCTACAGATTAAAATGGTGGGTGTTGCATTTTTTTTTTCCACACAGTATTTGCGCAGCGATTTTTCAAACGCATTTTTTGTGGAAAAAATACACTTTTTTTTTATTTTAATGCACTAAAACACACTATATTGCTCAAATTTTTGATGAAATAAAAAATATGATCTTAGGCCGAGTACATGGATACCAAACACGACATGCTTTAAAATTGCGCACAAACACGCAGTGGCGACAAACTACATACATTTTTAAAAGCCTTTAAAAGCTATAAAACATGGCGGTTAAAATAAAAAAAAAAATGGTTACCTAGCGACACAATGCAGCGATCAGAAAAACGATCGCTTAGTGACACTGGCAAAAGGGGGTGAAGGGGTTAACTAGGGGCAATCAAGGGGTTAAACCTTTATTAGGGGGGGGTAGGGGGCTACCTAGGACCTAAAACTAACTGCCCTGACAGTTATTACAGTCACACTGACACTAAATGCAGTGATCAGTAAATAAATGATCACTGCAATTAGTGACACTGTGACTGGGGGGGGAGGGGGTGATCTGGGGGGTGATCTGGGGGTGACAGGGGGGTGGATTGTGTGCCTATGTGTACTGGTGTCAGTGTACTGTTTGTGCACTAACCTTTACATGTTCTCTGCTCGGCGTTCCGGTCACATAGACCGGCGCACCGAGCGTGACATCACTTCCGCCTTCCTGTCTATACAATAGACAGGAAGGGGAAGCTTTTCATTCGCCAGGAGCGATCGCGAGGGGGTGGCCAGAAACCACCGGCCGTCCCCTCGTCCCGGATCGCTCCTGAAGCGATGCCGACTGTCCCCGCCGGCGGAGGGGGTTCCGATCGGACACCCCACCCGCCGGAAGAATGGCACGTACAGGTACGTGGTTCTGCCTGTACGTGCCATTCTGCCGACGTATATATACAGGGGGCGGTCGGCAAGTGGTTAAAAAAGCTTTGATCATCTTTATTGAGATTTTCTAACAATTTTTAGTTACAATTTTGATCATTTTAGCACAGATCTTAACGCAATCCGCCCCCCCCCCCCCCAGCTGGTCCCTGCACTTACCCCATCTAGGTCGTGGGCTTTCTCTGGGCAGCAAATGGCAGCTTCACCCTGCGTCTCCTCCTTCCTGGGCTTCACGGCGGCGCAGCTTCCCCTGCATCTCCTCCCTCCTCCTCCTGCTAATAGGATTGCTTCTCCTCTCGGCCAATCGGGTCTCAGGGCCCGCTTCCTGAGCCGGGATTGGCCAGGAGGAAAATCAGGAAGACAATAGCGAATATTAATTCACTATTGTCACACAACTGGGTGGGCTTGGGGCACAGTGCTCTGCACCCCAAGCTTACCCTTTTTTTTAAGCCAATTAGAGCCTCTGGCTCTAATCACCTGCTTCTAAAAAAACAACAACATTTGAATCGATGCGACCGGCACCTTGCATGTAGATTAGGGGCCAGGCGCATGGATTAGGGGGCAGCGCCTTTGAGCCCCGTATGGACGGGCCACCGCTGGTCTCTGCTCTTCTTATCCAAAACTGGAATTGCAAGATATTTTTAAAGTGGTTCTAAAGGCAGAAGGTTTTTTACCAGTAAGGTTAAAAAAAAACTCCTGCATGCAGCTTCCCCCACAGCCCCCCAATACTCACCTGAGCACAATCACAATCCAGCGATGTACATGGGTATCTTGCTCCTGATTGGCCCAGATACAGCAGCAGGAGCCATTGGTCCCTGTTGCTGTCAGAGCCAGTGGGGAGGGATTATTTAAAGTTTTTTTTTACCTTAATGCATTCTCTCCATTAAGGCAAAACAATTCTGTGCAACAAAATCCCCCCTCCCCAGCCCACCCTTATACTTACCTGAGCCCATTGGCTTCACTGCTGTAAGTCAAATCCTGTGACAAGGGAACAGGCGACAGGAATGAACCAAGCTGCCTGTGTCTATAGACAAAGGCAGCATGGCTCAGGATCGAGCCTACTTGAGTGTCTGCATAGGAAGCAGCTTCCTATAAGGGCACTCATCGAAGAGGTAAAGCAAGGAGAGCCAGTAGGGGCCCAGAAGACAAGGATCAGTGCTGCTCTGTGCAAAACCAAAGGATTGAAAGAAAGAGTAGCACCCAGAATACTAAGTTTATAAAAAAAACTGCTCAAGTGTATCTATAAATCAAGAAATAAAGTTACCAAGATCCCAAATATGTATTTAAATATAAAGAAAAAGGGGTGGGGCAAGTAGGATTTTCCCGGGACCATCATGAGACATTACAACAATTTTATAAAAACCATTAAAGTTTAAAAGTTTATTTTACATTAGTCAACATTACAGTTTAAAAACATTTGAACATCATACAATAAATTCCTCTAAGTGGTGATTCCACAACAATTGGGGGGATCACTTAGAGTTAAGGATACCTCCAACCACCATGTGAACATATAAAAGGTCAAACTCTCAACGTGTTTTGAGGTACACTGCTTCTTTAGAAGAGCAAACAGGAGAACAGAAGGACTATGCACTAGGAATAATAATAGTATATGTAAATACAGATATAAGATATACTAGAAACAATGGTGATTATCCCATACATTCTAGAATTGTTAAAATTAGGGTTGTCCCGATACTGATACTAGTATCGGTATCGGGACCGATACTGAGCATTTACGCGAGTACATGCACAAATGCTCCCGATGCCAGATCTGATACCTGGGAGAGAGGATTAAGTGACTCGGCGCAACCGGAAACCGGAAGTTAGCGGGTGGAACAGAAGTGACACTCTGTGTTGACGTCAGCGGTTGGACATCCCGACGCCCATCTTGGTACACCCTGCACTCGGCTGCAGTAAGCCAGCAGCAGACATCTTTTTACACCCAGCCTATATAGTTCGGGCTGGGTGTAACAAGATTTGCTGCTCTTAATGTGGCCGAGTGCAAGGAGTACCAAGATGGGCGACGCAGCAGCCTTTCCTCATGGCATGACAGTGCCTGCCCTTCGTTCCCCTCAAATGCCACCTATCATTGCCCAAATGACCATAAGTGCCGCCTATCAGTGCCAGCCACCTGTCAGTGCCATCTATCAGTGCCGTCTATCAGTGCCCGCCATCAGTGCCATCTGTCAGTGCCCGCCATCAGTGCCATCTGTCAGTGCCTGCCATCTATCAGTGCTGCATATCAGTGTCACCTAATCTGTATTGTGCTTTGAAAACTGTCTCATAACATTAAAAAAGTTAATCGGTATCGGCGAGTACTTGAAAAAAGTATCGGTACTTGTACTCGGTCATAAAAAAGTGGTATCGGGACAACCCTAGTTAAAATCATTGGCAAGAAGGATATCTACCTTAGGGTCTGGACTAGCAAACAGAGGAGGCATCAAGGTCAAACACCCCTGGGCAAGCTTGGGAGCATATGCAAAGGATCCCTATAAATGCTAAATAGTATAGTATAATATAATCGTGTAAGTTATTGTAAGTCCAACTATTGGTCAAACCCAATGATAATTATTGAGTGAATAGATAAAGCATACATATCAGTCCTACTATTTCCAATAGGTAAAAACTCCATTCAAAAGAATCACAGATATTTAATGGATGGTGGTAGGATTGAATGATTGCATCCAACTCATTCACTCTCAACATAATTAACAGCAGAAAAAAAAAATAATATCTATAATTGGATATAAGAAAAATGACTAATATCCAACCCAGACATGTAATATTGCAAACAGACACTAGATGGCATATAGGGATAGCAAATAAGATGTGAGCATAACTTACCAACAACAAATCAACTAGATTCAAGATAGCATATAGGAGTAGTAGTTGTATCAAAACAAATTTATTCAACCCAGGAAAACTCCTGGAAAAGATGTGTATATGTGTGTGTATATATATATATATACACATATACAGTATCTCACAAAAGTGAGTACACCCCTCACATTTTTGTAAATATTTTATTATATCTTTTCATGTGACAACAGTGAAACTCACGGGGCTGGTCCGGACCGGAACCAGAACCAACAACAGACCCTGATCACGTGCCTTCAGCACCTTAAGTACCCCTTCCCGGAATACACAGCGGGGCCAGATGCACCCACTGATTGGCCCTGGGAAAAGATTGGTACCCAATACGTCCAACCAGACTGCGTTCTCAGCCGGTCACAGGTGCTCACCTCACCTATGACCAGGCAGAACTCTAGTACAGCCCAGCCAAACTGATGCTAAAGTGCAACCTAGAACAATTAACCCCAAAACTCCATTACAGTTTTAGGAAAAAGTAAATTTACAAGATAGCGCACACTTTAAAAAAAAGTGTCGGCGCTACACACACACACATATATATATATATATATATATAGTAACTCATAAAAACTCATAAAAATATATTCCAAAAAGAAGTCTTGCAAGAATGAAGAAGAGTTCATTCAATATGTGTGTACGAAATACATGCACACATATAAGCCATCTGTTGTACAGCAACTATGCAATACCTGGATGGAGAGGTTCAGCCACGTTTCAAACAAGTAAGTAGGACCAAGCCTTTTATAATACTCCAGTCTCGCACGCTCATCCAGCCCGGCTGCTGGATGATGACGTCACGAGGCCCCAATACCTGATCGTGCATGCGCTGCCAGTGACGGTGCACGCGTGTTGCCCCATTGAAACCCTGGACAACAGGGCGGAAGGCCGCAGTTGTGGCCATCACTATGCCTAGATGGAGGGGTGGCCAAAGAAGCCATGGGCGTTCCCATGAGTGGCACATTCGTCGACTGCAGGACACCCGCCAGGGGCTGGTCCTATCGTCCTGTCTCACAGGCAAGGGGGAGGAGATTGGCAGGGGTTCCCTTGTCAATACAGCTCCCTCTACAGGCATCACATGTTTGCCAAAGGAAGAACAACACCCAGAAAACCACCAGTGGCCAAAGAAGGTGACAACAGCCAGGAAGAACATCCTTGATAAGCCAATGATACCATTTAAGCAGAAGATATAAAGGATATACAAGTTGAGTCATCATTACCATACTGGCAAGGCAAACTCATCAGTAATGTAAACAAGTGTAAGGAAAACATATATAAAGGAGAATCTATTCTATGAAAGTATGTATAGATATACAGTATACTCTCTGTGACAGAGAGAAAGAATCCACTCAAAAGATACTTGCCTGGAAGATGACATGAAAAGATAAGAGGATAAAGTGAAAAAAGGAATAGAAAAAAAAAAAAGGAAAAAGTAAAAGAAAAGGTAAAAAGGAAAAGAGAAAAAGAAAAGAAAGAAGAAAAAAAGAAAAAAGAGAAAAAAGAACACCAATGACCTAAAACTATCATAAGAAATGTTTATAAGTGTGCATTTCATTTAAACCTGGGAAAACAGTTGCATTCAATCGCTCAATCCAGAGCATTTCACGTTGAAGTATTCGTAGGTCCCAGTCACCCCCCCCCCCCATAGATCTTGGGGGCTAACTTCCAGGACACTAAAGGAAACCACGGTCATGTAAAATCTGTGGTGTAAACCTATGTGTCTTGTTTCTGGGGTAAACTGGGGTAAATGTTGATTACATGTAAAATAAAGTTTAACCACTTGCGACCAGCTGCCGCCATTATACTGCGGCAGGTAAGCTCGTTCCCGTGAATCGCTGTAGCTGTACGTCTGTCCCTTTAACAGCTATAGCAGGCGTGCATGCACGCTTGCTGCTCGGTGGGGGAGCTGATGCGTGTGGCCAGTGGCCGCAATGTCCACCAGCCACCCGCGATCACTCCACAGAGAGCCAGAATGGGGATCTGTCAATGTAAACAAACAGATCCCCGTTCTGACAGGGTAGTAGAGGAAGTTTGTCTGTTCCTAGTGATTAGGAACAGTCAGTCCCCTCCCCCCACAGTTAGAAACACCTCCCAGGGAACACATTCAACCCCTGGTGTTAACCCATTCCCTGCCAGTGTCATTTGTACAGTAATCAGTGCATTTTTAAAGCACTGATCGCTTTATAAATGTCACTGATCCCAAAAAAGTGTCAAAAGTTTCCGATCTGTCTGCCGCAATGTCGCAGTTCTGCTAAAAAATCGCTGATCATTGCCATTACCAGTAAAAAAATATATAATAAAAAATGCCATAAATCTATCCCCTATTTTGTAGACGCTATAACTTTTTCGCAAACCAATCAATACTCGCTTTTTGCGATTTTTTTTAACCAAAAATATGTAGAAGGATACATATTGACCTAAACTGATGAAGAAATTCGTTTTTTGGGGGGATATTTATTATAGCAAAAAGTAAAAAATATTGTTTTTTTTTTTTTCAAAATTGTCAGACTTTTTTGTTTATAGCACAAAAAATAAAAAACGCAGAGGTGATCAAATACCACCAAAAGAAAGCTCTAATTGTGCGAAAAAAGGGCCTTCAATCTTGTTTGGGTACAGCGCTATACGACCGTGCAATAGTCAGTTAAAATAACGCAGTGACGAATTTAAAAAAATGGCATGGTCATTAAGGGGGTAAATCCTTACGGTCTTTAAGTGGTTAATGGTTTTTATAAAATTGTTGTAATGTCTTATGACGGTACTGGGAAAATCCTACTTGCCCCACCAATATTTCTTTATATTTAAACAGAATGCTAAGTTTGATGATCATGTGGACCAGTATTTCTGGGTGTTACTTTTATATTTCTGTCTCCTGTCACTGCTGTCTGCTACTTCTGTAACGTTTTCACCTTTTTTTTGCCGCCTTTACTCTCTCCTCTCTCCATCTCCTCTCTCTCTCTCTCTCTCTCTCTCTCTCTCTCTCTCTCTCTCTCTCTCACTCTCTCTTTCATATGAGACCTTAAACCTTAGGAATTGTGTTTATGAAATGTTTTTATGTTTTTTTATCTGGGTAGTTATTTTTGAGATGGTGGGGCTTATGTTGATTTTTGTTCATTGCGTTTTTTTTTTACTTTTAAATTACGGTAATAACAATTTTTATTTACCCTTTGGCACATGTGTGTAAGAGGTCAAACTTGTTAATTTTATATAGGTTTGCTTTTTGACCTTTTGTCCCCACTTTTCTTTATATGTATGGTATGGCCTAAAAATAATATATACAGGAAGTGAAAGACAATTGACACAGACAGCAACTATATAAAAAAAATGAAATAAAATGCTTAGGCTGGAGTTGGGCTTTAACAAAAGGAAACCAGTATTACCAGTAACCAGTAAGGGTTCTGACTTAAAGGCAACACCAGGTATGAAATTGAATTACAATTTTGAAAGCAATGTAGAATGACGTGTCTGTATTAATTTGCTTTGAGAACTTTTATACATTTCTGTTTTCTGCCTTTTTTTAGCTATGCTATTGCAGATAATGCATATAGGGTAATGTGTACTGAGCGAAACAATCATTTTATCCTCATCTCTGGAGAGAGTGGATCTGGAAAAACTGAAACATCAAAGAAAATCCTTCAGTACTTGGCAATGGCATGCCCAACCACAGAAAAGCTTCAAACAATTAGAGATCGACTCCTTCTCTCCAATCCCGTTCTGGAGGTGGATAGACAACTCTCAAAATTAACTTTAGTTTGTATAAATTTCATAGTAAAAGTGAAACACTAATATTTCAATTTGATATTTCTTAGGCTTTTGGAAATGCCAAAACTCTTCGTAATGACAACTCAAGCAGATTTGGAAAGTATATGGATGTACAATTTGACTACAAGGTATATGTATGCTTCTATTCTTTGTTTTCAGTACACTTCATGCTCTGGGAAAAATATAATGGCCCATTCACAGTAAGGCAGGGCTTTAACGCACGTGTCAATGCATTTTTATGTTTGCATGCATTATTGAGCATTGCATTAGGGGCAGCCCATTCATTTTCATCTGGCTGTCAGTACACCTCTTCATACAAAAACAGGCATCTGCAACATTTTTGTCAACACACCGTACCACATTACACAATGTATACACATTGAGCTATAGCATAGGTGTGCTTTTATTTGCTGTGTGTATGTAGTAAGGTGGCATATACTGTACCTGTGTGTTGATTTGCATTGTGATAATGCACATTTTACTATGCATTACCCTTTAATATTGGGAATATAACCTTAGACCCCTTTCACACTCACAGCATGGCCGCGTTAGAGATAAAGCGCCGCTAGTTTTAATGGCACTTTACTGTTGTTTTAGTGGCGCATTTCGGCCGTCAGCGGCTAGCGGCCGAAGAAAGGGTTAAATGTGCTGAAAAGCGCCACTGCCAAAGCGTTTTGCAGGCCCTTTGGCAGCGGTGCCCATTGATTTCAATGGGCAGGGGTGGTGGAGGAGCAGTGTATACACCGCTCGTAAACCACTCCAAAGATGCTGCTTGCAGGACTTTTTCTAACATCCTGGAAGCACACCGCTAAAGTGTGAAAGCACTCGGGCTTTCACACTGGGGCTGCAGGGGAAGCATTTTTCAGGCGCTTTACAGGCTCTATTTTTAGCCCTTTAGCACCTGAAAAATGTCTCCGGTGTGAAAGGGGTCTTTAAGTGGTTGTAAGCCCACTTTTAGGACTTTTACCTATAGGTATGCCTAGAATAAGACTTACCTATAGGTAGTGGAAATATCTCCTAAACGTGCACCGTTTAGGAGATATTTCACTTGTAGTCCGCCAGAACCTAAAGGCCGTTTGTTCCCTAGCATATGCCGTAGGTCGTGGCTCCCGTGCGCATGCGTGGGAGTGACGTCACGCGGCTCCGGCAAATCACAAAGCCGGAGTCCGTGGCCCCCGAAGGAAGAGGGCAAGAAGATGGACGCTGCCCACACAGGGGACGCCGCTGGATTCTTTTGCAGGTAAGCGGTACATAATGGGCTTGTATGCGATGCATACTAGCCCATTATGCTTTTCATTTGCAGGCTATACAGGGAGAAGAAGTGGAAGTAAAACCCATCAGGGTTTACTTCCTCTTTAAAGATCCACTTCAGTAATAAAGATGTAATCTTAATGGCTAGTTTCTGGGATCTTCATTTTGTTTTTGCACTAACTACAAATATATGTTGGAGTAGTAACAAAAACAAATCCTGTCACAATGTCCTGGATCTGAGGACAGAACAACAAACGGGCTATGAACCTTTGCCCACTGAGCACTTATACGCCCTTCCTAACCAGGCCAATTTTCAGCTTTCAGCACTCTAACATTTTGAATGACAACTACTCAGTCATACAACACTGTACCCATATGACATTTTTGTCCTTTTTTCACACAAATAGAGCTTTCTTTTGGTGGTATTTAATCACCACTGGGTTTTACATTTTTTGAGCTATAAATTAAAAAAAGACCGAAAATTTTTTGGTAATAATATTTTCCAACATAGTAATTTTTCTTAATAAATTTTGGCCAAAATTTATAACATATCTTTGGTAAAAATAACCCAAATCAGTGTATATTATTTGGTCTTTGTGAAAGTTATAGAGTCTACAAGCTATGGTGGCAATCATTGAAAATTCAACACACCTGATGTACTGATGGCCTATCTCATTTCTTAAGACACTAAGGCCCCTTTCACACGGGGTGGATTCGCTGCTCAGCGGGGATCGCACAGCTGATCCCCGCTGAGCCGGCTGATGACAGGGCGGTCCCTGCACACTGTCAGTTCTCCGCTCTCCTCTATGGGGGATCGGATGAACACGGACCGTCTGTCCGTGTTCATCCGATCTGCAGACAGATGAAAAAATAGGGTTTTCCTCCGTCTGCAGAATCGGACAATAGCGGAGGCGGACGATAGCGGGTGTCAGCGGATGCTCATCCGCTGACACCCGCTATCCCATAGACATGCATGTATGTCCGTTTTTCATCAAAAAACGGATGGATGAAAAATGGACATACGGTCCGCTTGTGTGAAAGGGGCCTCAGGCCGGGTTCACACTGGTACGACACAACAGTCGTACCACTTTGGATACGACTTTGCCCTGCGTCTTGAAGTCTGACTTCAATGAACAGGGATCCAACTTTGATCCCCGACAATACCAGGCAGTGTGTCTGGTATGAATCTTTAGGCGGAACTCCACGCCAAATAAAAAAAAAAACGGCATGGGTTCCCCCTCCAAGAGCATACCAGGCCCTTCGGTCTTTTGACATTTTTTTTAGGTGAATGGGTTCACGCCAAATAAAAAAAAAAACGGCATGGGTTCCCCCTCCAAGAGCATACCAGGCCCTTCGGTCTTTTGACATTTTTTTTAGGTGAATGGGTAGGGGTACCCCCTACTCATTCACATAGGGTGGGGGCCCATGATCTTGTTAAAGGGGGCTTCCAGATTTCGATAAGCCCCCCGCTCGCAGAGTCCAACAACTAACGGCCAGGGATGTCGGGTAGAGGCCCTTGTCCTCATCAACATGGGGACAAGGTGCTTTTGGGGTGGAGGGCGCAGGGCCCCCCTGCCCAAAGCACCCACACCCCCTGTGTTGAGGGCATGCAGCCTGGTGCGGTTCAGGGGGGGGGGCACTCGCTCGTCCCCACCCCCTTTCCTGACCTGCCATGCTGTGTGCTCAGATAAGGGTCTGGTGTGGATTTTGGGGGGCCCCACCCCTTTTTTTTCGGCGTGGGGGTTCCCCTGAAAATCCATACCAGACCAAATGGCCTGGTATGCCCTTGGAGGGGGAACCCATGCCGTTTTTTTTTTTTAATTTGGTCTGGATTTCCCCTTCAAGATCATCAGAGCTCAAGTTACATGCCAAAGTCGGGTCAGTTAAGACGGGGATCTGACTTTGATCTGACTTCAGTGATAATCAATGGGCTGAAGTAGGATCAATGTCGGACCAAAGTAGTGCAGGGAGCATTTTCAAAGTCGGACTGACTTGTCTCAGACAGTTAAGACGGCTCCCATAGGGAAACATTGATTTTCACACATCATGCGACATGAGCTCCCAATGTTGGAGCACTTGTTGTACCAGTGTGAACCCGGCCTAAGGCTGGGTTCACACTGGTACGACAAACGCTCCGACTTTGGGAGCTCATGTCGCAGGAGCTCCCAACCATACCAGGCCACATGCCCTCAACATGGGGGGGTTGGTGCTTTGGGGCAGGGGGAGCCCTGCGCCCCCCACCCCAAAGCACCTTGCCCCCATGTTTGTGATATGGCACTGCATTACTAGCAATTTGGTGATATTTGATCACCTGTGCGTTTTAAATTTTTTGCACTATAAACAAAAAAAGAACGACAATTTTGAAAAAAAAAAAAAAAAAAACAATATTTTTTACTTTCTGCTATAAAACATATCCAATAAAAAAAATGTAAAAAATATAATTTCTTCATCAATTTAAGCCAATATGTATTCTGCTACATATTTTTGGCAAAAAAATCCCAATGGTTAATTGGTTTGCACAAAATTATAGCGTCTACAAACTATGGGATAGATTTATGGCATTTATATTTATAAATTTTTTCTACTAGTAATGTTGACAATCAGCTGGGAAGGGTTTAACATCATGGGTAATCAAAGGGCTAACTATGTACCTAGCTAGTGTTTTACTGCTGTGGGGGAAGTGCTTTGACTAGAGGAAGGTATAGATCGGTGTCCCTGCTTTGCTTTGGCTTTGCCCTCCTTACTGACAGAACAGCGATCTGCCTTGTTTACAGCGAAGTGAGCCCCCTCCGGTGTGCACTTGCGCCCGATACCCAGAATATATATACAGTACGTGATCCTGTGCAGCGCGGCTGCTCTGTAGCAGTAAAAGTGCTATAGGGAGGACGGTAACTGGTAACATGTAATATGTTATGAATGCAGTCCCCTCCCCCGATTCCCGCTGTGACAGCAGACCAGAGATCTTCACCCTGTGTCTGCTGTCAGAATTAAGAAAAGGTGTGGACATACGGGGGCGCCGCCCACCCAGCCACGTCCCTCATTTACAGTTCTCTGTGAATGCAAAACTACATGGTCCAGCAGCCTTTGTGGCTGTCAGCTTGTAGTTTTCAATGAACTACCACGCCACTGTGAGTGCTGTAGTAGTTCATTGAGTCAATAGACTGACTGTGTGCAGGAGACCTGCATGGCATCAGCGATCTGCTGATCATTGGTGCAATGCTTTACAGGCTCCTGCAACAAAAAATAATAAATGCACATTTTTTTACCTGCAAAAATATGTGCATTTATTATTTTTTGTCAAGTGGTGATATTATCCTTTAAATAAATTCCAGAGGCTCTAGTAGGCTTCAAAATAGGGTGGGCTCTGGATGCAGAGCATTGCGCTCGGAGCCCACCCAGGTGTGTTAGAATAGCAAATCCTGCTTTACCGTCGTTTTAGCGGCGGTATTCGGCCGAAAAAGGGTATAGCTGCACTGCCCCATTGATTTCAATGGGTAGGAGTGGTTTAGGAGCGGTGAATACACCGCTCCTTCACCGCTCCAAAGATGCTGCTAGCAGGACTTTTTTTTACCGTCCTGCTAGCGCACCGCTCCAGTGTGAAAGCCCTCCGGCTCACTGGAGTGAAAGAACCCACTTTTTTCAGGCGCTATACAGGCGCTATTTTTAGTGTGAAAGGGGCCTTATAGTTTGTTACTTTTTTTATCATGAATGGAGTTCTGCTTAAAAAGGACTTCATAAAGTAATGAATTTGCAAAAAGGGTTTTGTGTACCAATTTCCAATACAATAGGGAAAGAAAATGGTAAACGAAAAATGTAAGCCTAGTTTCTGCCTTGTCTAACCACAACCAGACACTTGTGGATAGATTCAGCAGCAAAACTAGGAGAGTGGTGGGGCTTGTTTTTGTCCCAAGTAACATATTGCTTTTTGTCTTTAGCCTCTTGATGGTTGACAAATATACTGTTAATATTTATGTACAGCATATTATGTTTTGGCACTCAGTTTCTCAGTAATATTTCTACATAAATAAGTGGGTTAGAGCATGAACAAATGATCAGTGTCAGGCTTGTGCATAGAACAGCATATGTAACCCTGGTGCCATGGGGTCTTAAAAGATACAATTGGTTTCCCAGCACTGGTTAAAGAGGTTCTTCACTAATAAATAAAAAAAAAATAAAGGTTAAAAAATAAAATAAAAAAATAAAAGTTAACAGCTAGAAATCCTGTTCAGAGATCCAGCGCTATTCTCAACCAGTCTAGTTCTTCAGTAGCCTTCAGGTTCTCGGCGCCGGCATCTTAACTGTGGGCAGCTGGTTAGGCTTCTTGTGGCTTCACAGCCGACTACCCAGCTGCTGGGACCTGTGATGTGTCCCAAAAGGATGCAGGGAGGGAAGGGGAAAGGAGAATGGATGGCCTAGGGAGTGTCTACCTGTGAAAACTAGGTATTCCCCAAAAACATGACATGCCAAATGTGGCAGAGGAGGGGGGGGGGGGGGGAGACTTAAAGCAGAACTTCCTCTTTTGGGTGAAGTTCTGCTTCAAAAATAAACCTGAGCTACAGGGACCTGGTCTCCCTCCACCGTGTTTTTTCTACACCCTCGGATCTCTGTTGGCATTGTTGTAGGGCTAAGAGAACATATTAGCATATCTGATGGGACTGTAACCTGGTCTGACTATTTTGGTCCACGATCTTTCAGGTGCACAATGAGATCTAAGATGAGTCTATCTCTCTGTTATCTCTCTGTTCTGTTAAGTCACAATAGTCGAGTCTTTTACTTTTTTCCTCTGTGCAGCTAGACAGATAATCTCTAGACTCTGGAAGTCCACATCCACACCCCCTTTATCCTGCTGGGTTGATATAGTGAATGATATCATGCTGAAGGAGGACATGCAGGGAGAGAATCCGATTCTTGCGATAATTTTACCACTTTGTGGTATATCCGGATGCACTATTCCGCTTCCGGCAAGATGCAAAATAGGCTTACGTATTAAACCATTTTTCTTTTTCTCTTGCTGGGGTTCTCTCCCTAGGTATTACCTTACTGTGGGTGGTTGTTAGTACCCTACCTGGGAAGTCCTCTGCAGTTCAGGACACCCTGCTCTCCTCTGGGTATTTTTATCATCTCCTCCTCTGTGCAGACATTTTCCTTTTATATTTATTAATTTTTGTTGGGGTTTCCCTTTCTTTTGAGGACACATTGCAGTTACTCTAGGGAGGCTTGGTCCCCACTTCTTCCTTTTTTCCTCTTTACTCCTGCTTCTTTTCATTTTCGAATGCCCCGTACACACGATCGGAAATTCCGCCAGCAAAAGTCTGATGAGAGCTTTTGGTCCGAAAATGCGACCATGTGTATGCTCCATTGGACTTTTGCTGGCGGAATTCCAGCTAGCAAAAGATCGAGAGCATGTTCTCAATTTTTAAGTCGGAAAAAGTTCCGATCAGAAATTCTGATCGTCTGTACCAATTCTGACGCGCAAAATTCCTGTGCATGCTCGGAAACAATTCGACGCATGCTTGGAAGCATTGAACTTAATTTTCTCGGCTCGTCTTAGTGTTGTACGTCACCGCGTTCTTGACGGTCGAAAGTTCAGCAAACTTTTGTGTGACCGTGTGTATGCAAGCCAAGCTTGAGCGGAATTCCGTTGGAAAAACCATCCAAGGAAATTCCGCTCGTGTGTACGCGGCATTATTACTCTTCTATGTTTGTCTTTTTCTTGCAAGATGTTAATAAAAATATATTCAACCAAAAATAAACCTGAGCTCAGAATATCCAAGTAAGAATTCCTGCGCAAAGATTTTCCTTAGCTTATGGGACAACAGCTTAAGCACCAAAAGACTGAGGGTGAACTCACACATAGTACGGTGACAGGCATTTTACTGCATTGTAAAACGCCTGTCACCTTAAGAACACTCAGAAAACTATTGTTTTCTGTGTGTCCCATTAACCCTGCAACACAGTACAGTGCTGTGCTAAAATGCAGATAGGTTGCATTTTTTCCAGTGCAATGTAAAGAATCGCATGGCACTGTACATCAGCACAATGCATCGCACTGTTGTACAGCGACATAAATTAAGTGAATGAAGTCTACTTTTGTACATTTCAAATAAAGTTTGTACAAAAACAAAACTAAAAAGCGAGCTGTGTGTGATACGCTGAATTGTGCACCACACTGCCCCCCACTGCAGTTGGGAATGGACAGCTGCCGGAGAGGTAAAGCGCAGTGTGAAATCGTCCTGAGAGTGAACTTCACTGGGGC
Source organism: Lithobates sylvaticus (assembly GCA_028564925.1). Lineage (NCBI taxonomy): Eukaryota > Metazoa > Chordata > Amphibia > Anura > Ranidae > Lithobates > Lithobates sylvaticus. The sequence goes on along the minus strand of CM053026.1, from coordinate 253,076,228 downwards.
AGGTTAAATGAGAAGTTAACCCTTTACACACACGATAGTTACCATTGTGTGTTTTAACAAAAACATACAATGTTCACAGCATCTGCTGTTGCAATTATGAACTTTAAAAAATTAATGTCTGTATTATTTGCTCCCATGACCAGGCATGAATGTAATAGATTTTACACTATGTTAGCTTCTTCACAGAGGCAAAGATCTTTAATTTCTTGTTTGAGCAGTTAGCGATTCAGCTTAACAAGTTTTATGTTGTGTATTAATGAAATAATACATATATCAAAAAACAGACATAAGCAACATAATGTAAAAGGGTTTTTAAAGGGAAAAATACTTTAATTGGAACTAAGCTTCTCTGAGTCATAGAACCTTCCTTCACTTCCACCCCATCTGCAATCTAAGTAGCCAATTCCTTTTTTTTTTTGCTTTGTTTACATTTTTTTTTGGATCCCTGCCTCCACCACCAGGTAAGAATGATGTGTCCCTGCTCCTGAAGCCTCCTGGGATAAACCTATCACAAATCCCAGGGTGCCTCAGGAGTAGGATAAACAGAATGTGGAGGGCAGTGCTGGCGCTCATCGTTGTGGGCAGGCTACCTAGAAGAGGCCACTAGCTCACTAAAGAGTACCAAGTTTGTGGTATGAGACAATGCTGGATCCACGGGGCAAGTGAGCATGTGAATCCAGGTGAATGCTGCATAACAGGTAAGGAGGGCTTGAAAATATAGCAGGGAAGAATGAAGTTTCTCAGTCTGCCTGGTCTTTGGTTCACTAACCCCAAGAAATGTGACTCTCCTTATGCTTGGTAGTTTAAGTATTAAACAAACTGCATCTGCCTAATGCGGGTGCTACATAACTAATTCCCTTCAACCAATGGGTCTGAGAGGGTACATGGTAAGTGTACTTGAAGTGTTTTGTTATGTCTAGCAGACACAACCTTATTGCCAACTCTTTTGGGCACATATATATTTCCAAATGACAATGTTTCACAATTCAAAACCATCATAGTAATTAGCAGATTGAGATTACACATTTCGTAGATGCCAAATATGATATTTATCTGATGTATAATGTATAATGGGTTGCTATCTTATACATTAATGTAGCCACTTTTTTCAAAGTAACTCCATTATATTAAGAGCTATAGAATATGAAAAAAAGTTAAGAGTTTGAGCAACCTGGGTTTGGCCCGAAGTCATGTGAAGCTTTCACATTGTAGGTCCTTGGCCCAATCACCTGCAGGTGCGGAATTCCTATTACTTAATCAACTTCTACCAACTTGTTGGCCAATTTTCTGACAATCAGCGATTGCAGTGAATCAGCTGCAACCACTGATCAATGTATTCTGACAGTGGTGGGTGCTGCTGTCAGAATACAATGTCTCAGCAGGGGATCTGCAATCCACCTAGTTTGTATGCATGGAGGAATCTGTAACCTTGTATGGCCAGTGTTATTTCATGGTACAAGCAACTAAAGGGGCCAGGGATGGCTTGTTTTAAACCTCGCTTAAAGTGTTACTTAACCCACAACAGTAAAATCTGTCTGTATATGCAGAATAGCATGCTTGTTATACTCACTGTGGAACTGAGGGGTTAATTTTTATCATATATGCCCCTCCTGCAGGGTCTCTCTTTCAAGGCCAGATAAAACATAGTCAGAGTAGTAAAGCTGCACATGCTCAGTTTGGTATATATTGCTGGAGAAAATATTTCCTGTTTGAGCTGAGCTTTTCAGGTCCCATGATATTGACATCACACATGTGGGTGTGTATACAGATCCTAAATGAGCTAATTTTCTAGCCAGTAGTGAGTGTGCCTTGTTGCCTTCGTCATAGTATAACTGTTTTAGTCGGACCAATGCTTTCTCCATCTGACCCATCGCAAGTTCCTTAACCGCTTCCCGACCGGCCACTGCATATTTACGTCAGCAGAATGGCACGGGCAGGCAGAATCACGTACCTGTACGTGATCGGGCATGTGCCTGCCTGTGGGTCGCGCGCGCGCCGCTAGCGGCGCGCTCGCGACCCGGTCGGGAGCTCCGTGACCCCGGCCGCGGGACCAGCAGACCCGATCGCCGCTGGTATCCCGCGATCGGGTTACGGAGCTGAAGAACGGGGAGAGGTCTATGTAAACAAACCTCTCCCCGCGCTTCCTACACTGACTGTCAGTGATCGGCGGTTCCCTGTCATCGGGAACGCCGATCAATGACGTCAGACGTACAGCCACGCCCCCCTACTGTAAAAAAAAAACACAACACGTCACACTGACTCCTCCCCGCCCCCTAGTGGTTAACCCCCTAACTACAACTGTCATTTACATAGGAATCAGTGCTATTTAAATAGCAGTGATTGCTGTATAAATGACAAATGTCCCAAAAATGTGTCAAAAATGTCCGATGTGTCCGCCAAAATGTCGCAGTCACAATAAAAATCGCTGATCGCCGCCATTACTAATAAAAAAAAAATATTAATAAAAATGCTATAAAACTATCCCCTATTTTGTAAACGCTATAACTTTTGCGCAAACTAATCAATAATCGCTAATTGCGATTTTTTTTACCAAAAATATGTAGAAGAATACGTATCGGCCTAAACTGAGGAAAAAAAATGTTTTTTTATATATTTTTTGGGGATATTTATTATAGCAAAAAGTAAAAAATATTGCATTTTTTTCAAAATTGTCGCTCTATTTTTGTTTATAGCGCAAAAAATAAAAACCGCAGGGGCGATCAAATACCACCAAAAGAAAGCTCTATTTGTGGGAAAAAAAGGACGCCAATTTTGTTTTGGAGCCACGTCGCATGACCGCGCAATTGTTAGTTAAAGCGACGCAGTGCCGAATTGCAAAAAGGGGCCTGGTCCTTTGGCTGCCAATTGGTCCGGGGCTGAAGTGGTTAAAGAGGTGTACCCTTAAAAAATTTTTTTTTAAGTCAGCAGCTACAAATAATGCAGCTGCTGAGTTTTTTTTCCAGGGTCCAGCAATGCGGGGGGTCGAAGCTCCGCTATCCCCCCGATCCGCTCGGCGTCGCCGGCATTGCAATTGTGGGCACCCGGCTGTGGCTTCCCAGCCGGGCACCCACTGCGCATGCCGTGCGCCGTGATTGGCCGCACAGTCATCTGGGACACGTGACAGGTCCCAGATGACTGGGGAGCCCTTCCTGCGCCGAGGGGAAGTGATGTCACCAGCCTAGGCTAGGCAGAAGGCAGACTACAAGGGACCCCCTAGCAACAGGCATTTAGAGGTATGTAAATTTTTTTTTTTTCCAATTATTTTTTATTTTATTTTTTTAGGATTTTTAAGCCTTTTTTGTTTTTTAGGGGGAAACACCACTTTAAGTGTCATTCGTAGGTGGGTGATCCATTTGAGGAGAGATAGGGATGGGGAAGACTGCAGCTGGGCTTCAAGGACCCTGATGCGCCTTTCAGCTTGTAGCTTGGTGGCCCTAGCATCCTTCTTCATGGCTGAAGAAAGGGGGAGACATCGACCCCTGATGACCACCTTGTGGGCTGCCCAGAGTGTGGAAAGGGAGACATCTGGGCTATCATTCTCGACAAAGTAATATTTCAGGGTAGATTCCAGCTCCACTCTGGAGGGTAGGTGCTGTAAAAGGAAATTATTCAGCCGCCAGTTATAGGGCCCACGGAGGGGGGTCCCTAGGTTTAGTGTTAGTAGGGCAGAAGCATGATCGGAGCAGGAGATTGGGAGTATTTGTGCAGAGCGAGTAATGCAGAGCGAGTAATGCGGAGCGTGTTATTGTTAACAAAGAAATTATCTATACGCGAGTGGGTATGGTGAGGGCCAGAAAAAAACATGTATTGACGGTCGCCAGGCATCAAAGAGAGCATGTCTTCTGGTGAGCTGACAAAAGAGCTTGGAGTCCCTGTGAGCTTCTGCGGAGCCTGGGGATTTACCACATGGCAATAGAAAGTTGTGGAGTGGGAGAGGTTAAAATCTCCCCCAAATTAGGAGGAAATTGGGGGGAAATATATAGCAAAGATAATCAGGAGTCTCTAAGTAATGAAGGATTGGGAGAGTATTATAAATCAATTGTTAGGAATATATTGTATGTGTAAGTTTATATATTTTTTAAATGTAAACGTTTATTGCATAGTTGCCAGCAATGTAGTGTTACAATTCAGTTTGAAACTGGACTTGCATCCAATATGCCTAAAATTTTATTTGATCTAGGCAATGCCTAAAATAGGCAACACACATTACAATCTACAGTTTACTTTAGTTTTATCATCAATGCAGGGAGTGGGCCTGCCTGAATAGATATAATTCAAACTGATTGTTAGGTAGATCTTTACTCTACACAGTTGTTGGTAATATTTTGTACAGATATTGTACAATCGGATTCTACCGAGTTTGCTGCTGTTATTGGATTAAGTATATTGAACCAATATTGTCATTAGCAGAGACTTTTTTGTAATTTGTAAGCATTGTGTTGTATCTTAATTTGCAGGGAGCCCCAGCTGGAGGTCACATACTTAGTTATTTAATAGAGAAGTCTCGGGTGGTCCATCAGAATCATGGGGAGAGGAATTTTCACATCTTCTACCAGTTATTAGAGGGAGGTGAGGATCATCTTATACGTTGGCTGGGTCTAGAGCGTAACCCAGAGCTTTACAGTTTCCTCATTCAGGTAAGGACAGAATCTGCAGGTGTTTTGTAAAATGGTATTTATTTTAAATATCACAGGAAATGTTTGTACTTTTTTTCCCCAGGGAGAGTGTGCCAAAGTAAGTTCTATCAGTGACAAAGCCAACTGGAAGTTAGTGCGCAGGGCATTTACCATTATTGAGTTTACAGAAGCTGACATAGAGGTAAGAAGCCTATACCCATGGTATGCCCACTTAGGCACTAATAAATGTACAAAACAATGCACAACACAAAATACTTTCCTTCCAATGATGCTGATGCAGTAAACAAAAAGATAACATTGTATTCTAAATCATTATTTATGTTGTAGATGTAGCACCTTGGTGTTTAGGCAGGGTTGCTAACAAATTTAGTTTGCCAGGTAGTAATTGTCCTGGCTAATTGTTAGGAGATCCACTGACTTCCCCCTAATTCTGGAGTTGCTGCACTTTTCTCTTCTGTAACAAGGTGGCATTGTGGCTGGTGACATTAGATCAACAAGGGCATAGCAAGGACAGATCAAGAATGGATGGGGTGTCTCAGCCAATAGGCAGGGGTTTCTTTAGTCCCTTGGCCTGCTGGACAGGGAACCAGTTGTGATCGGAGGTAAAAGGGCAAGCAGTTGCCACTAAGGGACCATCCACCTTATTACCAGAGACTACAGTGAGTAAGCTTAAGAAAGTACCAGAGCAGTCTTCTCACCAGCCGGGGATGGTAAAGAAGTGGGAAAGCTTCAGTGAGTGCCAAGCCAGGGACCCAGCAGGTTAGCGGGGTTGACGCTTGAGGAGTATACAGCGGGATAGCTGCGGAAGAGCTCAGGAGATCCGATAATTGGGATACTGTGAGATAAGAAATGGACTGTTCTGTGTTACCGAGAGTTAGGTACAACTACATTTAGTGACTGTTACAAGTTCAGTGCCATATGAAACAGCGGTCCTACCTTTACAGACGTGGCATCTGTCTGGAGGCTTTTTCCCTGTATAGCTGTCTTCTTATAGTGTATCGGAGTCTGTCAATTAACATTGCATATACCTAAGGGTGTCCTGGCCCTAACCTGATCTCCCACAGTTCTTGTTAAGAGACAATAAATCTCTTGTTCGCATTCAAAAAGTAACTGGCGCCCATCATTTCATCTTGCATTACACCCACCATGCCTGGTAACCCACTTTACAAGGAAGGATGTCAGCTCTCTATAACTTTTGAGGTCCCTATTAGGCCTCCGGGGGCCCGAGGCTCTGCTATATATACAATTGAGATTGCATAGCTGCCTATTTCATCCAAATAGGGGCAAGACTGTATTTAAACACCATGGTACCCAAGGCACCTGTAAATTATATCAACATTCTCTACATTTTTGTCATATAATTATGGTTATAAAAACTAAATCAACAGTGCAATAAAAACTAAACCAACAATGCACTACTATATGCATCGTGGTACCTGATTTACAGTGGAAAGAAAAGGCCTACACACCCCTGTAAAAATGTCAGGTTTTTGAGATGTAAAAAAAATTAGCCAAAGATAAATCACCTCTGAATTCTTTCTACCTTAATAGGGTCTATAATGTGTGCAATTCAATTAAAAAGAAACTAAAATCGTTGTTTAGTGGACCCCTCATAATATAATGTGGTAGCATAGGTGTGTACACCTTCTTATAATTAGGGATGTGACTGTGTTCAGAATTAACCAAACACATTCAAACTGATGTTAAACAGTAGTCAGAACACACCTGACATCAGTGAAAGTGACTTTGATTAAGCCTATATAAAGCTCAGCTGTTCTAGTAGGATTTTTTTGACATTTGCCTCTTACAACAAAAGCCATAGTCCACAAAGAGCTTGAAAGGCATCAAAGGGATCTCTTTGTTGGAAGATATCAGTCAGGGGAAGGTACAACAAAAATTCCAAGGCGTTAGATATACCATGGAACACAGTGAATAACGGTCATCAACAAGCACAGAAAATATGGCACAGTGACCTTACCAAGAGCTGGCTGTTTCTTCAAAAATAATAATAATAAAAAAAGAAGAAATCTTGTCCAGGAGGCTGTGGGGTAGGGTGGCAAAACAGAAGCATTTTCTTGCTAAAAAAAACATCCAAGCCCAGTACATTTTGGAAAAACCTACATCATGTCTACCAAATATATGTGGGAAAATGTATTATGGCCTGATGAGACCAAGGTTTTACTTTTTGCCAATAATTCCAAAAAAATATGTTTGGCACAATGCCAACACTTCGCAAAAAAAAAAAAAAAAAAAACACCATTCCCACAGTAAAGCATTGTGGTGGCAGCATTGTCCTTTGGGGCTATTTTTCTTCAGCTGGATCTAGGGTTTCAGTCAAGGTGGAGGGAATTATGAGTTATCAGTTTTAAATGTTTGCACAAAACCTTCAGGCCTCTGCTAAAATGCTGAAGATGAAGAGGAATTTCAATTATCAGCACAACAATGACCCAAAGCATACCTTCAAATCAACAAAAGAATGGCTTCACCAGAAGAAGATCAAAGTTTTGGAATGCACCAGCCAGAGCCCAGAGCTGAATTCATGGAAAATCTGAGGGGTGACTTGAAGAGGGTTGTGCACAGTAGATGCCAGATGACAGATTTGAAGCACTTTTGTAAGGAAGAGTGGGCAAAGATTCCCAAGGCAAGATGTGCAATGTCGATAGACTCCCACCCCATAAGACTGAATGCTGTCATAAAATCAAAAGGTGCTTTAACAAAGTACTAGTTTAAGAGTGTACATATTTGTGCAACTACATTATTATAGTTTTTTTTTCTTTTCCCCTTTAAAGTTTTCAGTTTGTTTTTAATCGAATTGCACACAGTATAGGTCATATTTGTAGCACCCTTCTAGTTAGTGCAGATTGCAGAGGTTGATTGCTCTAACCTGCTCTGTGTTACACAGGTTGCTTGCCTGATTGCTTCCCCCTGCATTCTGGAAAATTCTAGAATAACAGTGGGAGGAAGAATGGGAGAACAGCTTGAATATTTATGGAAACTCAGGAAATCCCTGAAGGGGTGTGTCCAGAAGGTGGTCGGACAGCCCTTAAATAATTTGAAGCAACAAAACAGGTCTTTGAATCCTGGGTGAGCTGTGCCAGAGGAGTCCCCTGCCTGAGAGGCTCTGTCCCTCTGGGCATTCTACAGAGACGCTGTGTGGACTTAATTAAGGTCCAATGGGGGCCTATTCCCTAAAATCATTCAGAAGGTGGCAGCTGATGACCTTGAGGCTTGTGAGTATTGACCCGTGAGTCCTGTGCCCTAGAGACTGTATGCAGCTACCAGTTCTACACAGAGACAAGTCTAAAACCCTTTGCTTAGCAAGTAGTGACTTTGAGGAAGTTCCCTGCCAGCATAGTGAGTAGTATCCTCAGTTACTTTAGTTCTTGGGGTATCCCATTCCTCCCCCATACCTTCCCAAGTTTTACTCATTAAATACAGTACAAAATATACCCCTAGACTGTTTTATTGCACCATAAATTGAGAAGAAAATATTGTGTGCCTGGCTATGTGTGAATTAAGTGGAGAAACCGGACCACTCAATTGCAGTGGGTCTTATGGGATTATGTACCCATAAAGATGGAAAAATTCTGAAGTGCTTTATCATGATCGGATTATTTTACATCTCAAAAACCTGGCATTTTTAAAGGGTGTGCAGACTTTCTTTTCACTGTATATGTAATTCTACAACTGAACTATACAATTGACCAAATAAGAGAAAGTGGCAATTGTAATGTGTTGTCTAGATATAGAATAGAGTTAGATATATCTGTTTTTAGCTGACCCTGCACTAACTCAATGTCCAAATTTATCCAATTCCGCTAGTCCAGGATACATTGTTTTCAATGCAACTAAGTCATGATAATAAGGGACCCTAGAGGTTTTTTTTTTCTCTTTTGCTTCATATTCTAGAATCTTTTTGGATTAGTGGCCAGTGTCCTGCACTTAGGTAACGTAAAGTATGAGGAGGACAGCCATGGGCATGCCATAATCACGGACGGCACACAGATCCGATGGATTTCTAAGGTATTCACAATGCGTGCGATAAATTGTATTTACCTAGAATGTATTCTTTTAAATAAGTGTTAAAAATAATAACACAACAAAAAAGAGGGCCAATAACCTTGTGCATTGCCTTTTTTAATTATTAAAAATAATACAATAACCAAAAACATACTTGCAAAAAGGCAACAAAGGGAATTTAAACTTTTTAAAACATTTTTCAAATTATTTTTTTTTTGGTTAGTTAGTGGCTTATCTTAGCCTTTTTATAATTCATTCCGATCATCAATTTATGAGACTAATTACCCTCTGCTCTTGTTTCATTTTGTTTGTAAGAATATATACTGTGTGTGTGTGTCTATATATATATATATATATACATTTGTTTATTTTATTAGTTGATCTTCCATTACTGATTAATTCATATTGTATGAGCACAGAGTTATGATTTTAGCACTGAGACATAATCATAATATGCTCAACAACTGCCTATTGATTCAGAAGGTGCACGGTCCTCATACCCGTTCATGTGCCTATTTATTTATTTCTATACTGTGTACTTTTCTCTTTCCAAAGCAGTAAGTGTGGTTTCTCTCTGCTACCTGGTTCCTCTGTTATCGGCATGACTCACTTTTGTCAACATTTCCTGATACCAAGGGTTAAAGGATATGTAAAGGTTAGTTTAAAAAAACAAAAACAAACATGTCATATTTACCTCCTCTGTGCAGTTGGTTTTGCACAGAGTGGCCCGATCCTCCTCTTCTGGGGTCCCTCAGCGGCGCTCCTGAATGCTACTTGAGTGCCCCGTTGGAGAGTCCCTCTCCCTCGTGGCACTCGTGCAGGTGCAATCCCGTGTCCTACTGCTGCATCCATTGACACAGACAGCAGGACTCGGCCCCGCCCCCGCATCATGAGATTTGATTGACAGCAGTGGGAGCCAATGGCTGTGCTGCTATCAATCTATCCAATCAGGACCTGAGACACCGACTGGAGCTGGTGTGCTCATCCCCGTCACTGGAAAGACTGGGTTCAGGTAAGTAAAAGGGGGGCTCGGGGCTGCTGCATCACAGGAGGTTTTTCACATTAATGCATAGAATGCATTAAGGTGAAAAACCTTGAGGGTTTACAACCCCTTTAAATGGCAGGGGAAGGAGCTGCAGCACTCAGCCTGTGTCTCATATCCACAGCTGTGCTTGTTCTACATACTGTGTGAACGGAGGTGTGCCCCTTCCCTCCATAAGGGCTCAGAGCTGTAGGCTCTGTGATGACCTCAGATCCCCTCCCTTTGCTGCTGAGCTTAGAAGAAATCCTTAATTTTTGTATTTTCAGAATTATCCACTGAAGAAATGACTGCAGATACACAGCTACAACTTATGTAGAAGGATTTGTTTCACATCTGTGGCTTATGCTCTTCACTGTTTCAACTGAATAAGCGTGACTGTTCTGGTATTACTACACAGTGGCCTGTGCATAGTCTGGCATGCAGATAAACACTCCAGTCTTATAATAAGTGAAACTCTATGCTGAAGTCTAAAGAATTTATCGAAGTATTAAAGTGGGTGAAAATAGTGAACAAAATGGTAAAAGATGCAATTAGCACATGGTAACATCACAAAGTTTACTATAACCAACATTCTACAGGAGAAATGCAAAATACGGGTATTTTAAAGCCTATCTCCATGCAAAATCTCTGTAACAGAGTCAAAACACTGCTTATAGTGTACCTATGAGGATTTAAATGCATGTAAAACTGCTCACAAAACTGCACAAAAATTTGCAAAGCATGGGCGGCAATTTAACTTTACAAAATTACAACAGAATGTTAATGGAGACACGCACAGATATCCATGTACATCTAGAAATTAGACATGTACACAACGGTAAAATTTGCTTAGTTTTGGATAGATATGTTATGTTACTATATTAGTTTAATTGATTCGTTTCAGAATTCGTTTAGTTTAGTTTAGTTTTTGTTAAATTTTGTTTTGTTTATTAATTTTCAGAACAATTCAAATTCGGATCGGTCTGAAAATAATCGACCGATTAGAATTCTGTGTGAAGAATAGCTGGTTGCCACCTGTCGCGTCCTTAAAGCGGAGCTCCACCCTAAAGTGGAACTTCCGCTTATTGGATTTCTCCCCCCCTCCCGTGCCACAATTGGCACCTTTCAGGGGGGAGGGGGTGCAGATACCTGTATAATCCAGGTATCTGCACCCACTTCCGGGACTAGCTAGCCACCCCTAGCCGCAGATGCCCCGCCCCTAGCCGCAGATGCCCGCCCCCCCGTTGTGTCCTGGGAAACACACAGTTCCCAGGACACAACAGGGACCAGTAAAGACACGCAGCGCGACTCGCGCATGCGCAGTAGGGAACCGGGCAGTGAAGCCGCAACGCTTCACTTCCTGATTCCCTGACAGAGGATGGTGGCGGGGGCAGCCGAGAGACAAGCGTTTGCTCATCATCTTCTGCTGACATTGCTGGAACCTGGAACAGGTAAGTGTCCATTTATTAAAAGTCAGCAGCTGCAGTATTTGTAGCTGCTGACTTTTAATATTTTTTGAGCAGGTGGTCATCCTCTTTAACAACCGATAACTCATCAGCCCCCAGATCACAGCCCCCCCTATGTGAATGAGTATGGGGTACATAGTACCCCTACCCATTTACCAAAAAAAGTGTACAAAGTGAATAAAGACAGTACATGAATTTTTGACAATGCCTTTTAAAAAAAATAAAAAACAATTCCCCCCATGTAGATCCATCTCGTGCCACCCGCCGCACCGCTAGACCTGAAGAATGAAAAAAAAATGTATGGTCTAGTCGAAGGCTCCCCACCGACTGCCTGCTCCTCCATCAGACATTTCTTAAATAGGTAAAGGGCAGAGTCACCCAATGATGTTAGCGGGTGACCCTGCACCCTTGGGGCATCACCGACCGGGGCATGCTGGGTTGATGATGTCACAAGGGGCGGGGTCACCCACTGACATCATCGGGTGACCCTGCCCCTTACCTGTTTAAAAAATGTCAGATGCAGGAGCAGGCAGTCGGCGGGGAGCCTTCGACGAGACCTGAGGATTTTTTATTTTAAGGTTGTTAAGGAGGCGGGCGGCCACCTTCCCGGCCCAATGAATAACAACCAGCTATTCTTCATACAGAATTTGTATCGATTGATCATTTTTTGACCTATTCGAATTTGAATCGCTTCAAAAATTTGTAATTTGTTAGAAAACGAATTAAAAAAAAAACTAAGTTTAACGATTTTTAACCAACAATTTGTATTCGTACCAAAACAAATTGCACATGTCTACTAGGAATCTGTCAACATACATATACAGACCTAGGTCTACCAATATACAATACATTTACAGACCTCACCAAGCCAAGGTAGTCAGCATCTTGGACTTTAGCCTGTTATTGGTCTAAACATTTTATTGATCGTATCACTGACCATTAGCAAGGCAAAAGCAGGAGAAGGCAGTCCAACTTCCTTTGAGGGTTGCAAAAGTAATCTACAACACACCTCATACAGTATCTGTGCTTGTATCTCATTATTACTATTTCAATGTTCAGTACTGATTAATGCTCAACAAAAAAAAAAAAAACTGAAATAAAAAGGTGCTCTTGGCATTCTTACATGATTTTTGCTAAACTGAGATTTCCAGTAATTACATGGAATGTGCATAATAAACAACCACATGCATTATGCATTTGTAAGGTGACTGTGCTAACATTGTCTATAAAAAAAACGAAAACATCTTGTATTACATAACACTTTATTGGGTTTCTTTACACAGCTTCTTGGGGTTCCCCTATCTATTTTACAAGAAGCATTAACACATAAAAAGATTGAGGCAAGGTCAGAACAGGTATGTCTTTTTTTGTGTGATAAATATAAAAATAGTGTGGGTAAACAACTTTTAACAAAGGGGTTGCTTTACTAAAATGGGAGAGTGCAAAATCTGGTGCAACTGTGCACGGCAGCCAATCATCAACTTTTTCAATTAAAGTGTAAGTAAACCCTCCTATCGTTTTAAGTCAAGGAAGCTGCCATCTTTGCCTCTGTTTAATCTACAACTTCTATGATGCTGCACATGTGATCAGTTATGACACCAGCCATTGGATAGTTTGGTTGAGACCACAACCAAACTGGGAGATGAAACTGTTTTATGGATGGGTTTACTTCCGCTTTAAGCTTTGACAAAAAATAAATAAAAAATGGAAGCTGATTGATTTCTATGCAGAGCTGCACCTGATTTTGCACTCTCCAGTTTTAGTAAATCAACCACAATGTCATTTATCTTATAGTCCCTTTCACACAATCAGCCCGCAAAGATCCGCCTGTCTGTTTTTCAGGCAGATCTGAGTGGGCAACCCATTGACATGTATGGGCAGGCTGTCAGGATGTCAACGGAGATGTGTCCGCCGTCACCCACTTGGCATCCGATCCAACAAGATCCGCTGAAAACAGATGGATGGCGATATGTTGCTATCCATCCAGCGGATCGGATGGGATCAGATGAAAATGGACATGCTGTCCATTTTCATCCGATCTTCCCATAGAGAACAGCGGGGTGCTGTCAGGTCCGTCCCTGCACAGTGAGCAGAGACGGACCTGTCTCCTGCTCAGCGGGAAACAACGGAGCGATCCCCCGCTGAGCTAGCAGAGTCTGTTGAGCGGATCCGCCCCCTGTGAAAGGGGCCTATGATGGTTAACCCTGAAAGCCTCTAAAAAAATATAGATAAGAACATTGTTAAATAAAAGGCATTTAAACCCAGGTATTGACCCTTAACTATATGTTTGTATTTTGTGTTTTCAGGATTGTTTTATGGTCATATATTGTGAGATTTTAGCTACAAATTGAGAGTTTATCAAAGTTTCAGTTAATGCAGGGGGTTGTAAAGGCAGTGCTCACAATCACTGCCAGACCCTCTGCTAGTATAGCATGTAGTATAAAGTGTATGTCATTTTTAAAAATTATTTTTCTAAATACCTTATTTCTCCTCGCTAATCAGCGGTCACGTGACCGCCCATTGCTCTCTTCCTCCAATGTATGTACTACAGAGGGAGGGGCCAAAATCTCCCTCTGAAGTCTGCCGGGCAGTCACATGACCTCCCTCTGTAGTAGATACATCGGAGAAAGAGAGCGGCGGGTGGTCACCTGACCACTAATCGGCGAGGAGCAACAATAACTTATTTAGAAGAAGAATTTTAAAAAACATCATACACTTTATACTACATGTTATCCTTGCAGAGGGGTTGGCAGTGATTGTGAGCAGTATGTTTTATACTGCTTGGAATGGTGCTAGAAGGGGAGGGGAGGGGCGGCTCACACACGGAGCTGACAAGCAGGGAGGTGAGGGGGGATAGGATGGGGTGAGCAGAGCTGCGGATGAAGGAGGCACCTAAACTGACCACAGTGTCAGGGCTCAGCAGCCATGATAAACCATGGTCAGTTTACAGGGGGAGGGTAGAACCAGGCAGGATCAGCCAGGTATTTTAGGTGATAGAAAGGGCCAAATGACACAGCACAAGTACTGTGCTGTATAAAATGCTTTAAAGGAACCTGATCCTTTTTTTTTTTTTAACAAACGCTTTAAGTTTAGCTTTTTGATTTTTCTTCATCCAACATGTAGGCCTTCATGCACACAGGACTTTATAACAATGAACACAAATAATTCTCAGCCGCCTGGCTATTTGTTGTGCTGTTCTTTCTATTTTCTGCCTAAAGTATAACTAAAGGCATTTTTTTGGGTTTTGAATAGTATGGGAAGGGATTAGAACACCTGTCAGTTATTGCTGTCTTTGCCCCCATTAAGAATATTCTTCCTCTCTATTTCTCCTGTTTACCCTTATCATTGAAAATGAAAGTAAAGAAAATCCCAAATTTTGGGTTGTCCCCAGAAAAGTAATGGGGATACTACTTTGGGTGACCTGGGGGTCTCCAAGGGATTTCCTCTAACTTCCTGTTTGACTATGAAACAGGAAGTGAAGGAAAATCTCTGAAATGGTACACAGGTGGCGAAAAAAAAAAATCTGACAGGGGTTATAATTTTGCTTGCTCTATCCAAAGTGAAAAAAAAATGCCTATAGTTCTACTTCTCTTGGTCTTCTTTCCCTGGTGCTGGTATCTCAACTGTGGGCACCTCGCTGGGACAGTTTTCTGCTTCACAACCAGGTGACCACTACGCATGCGTGAGCTGCACTGCACACTGTGAATTGTTCCACAGTCTTCTGGGACCTGTAACGTGTCTGGAGTCAGGAGTTTTTCTCTGTATAACTCAGCAGTAGGTATGGGAAAAGGAGTAGGTAACTCCAGGTCCAATATGGTGTATAGGAGAGAGAAAAGATGGAGGTCCAGATCGTGAAGTATATTAAGACTAGGTACGTTTTATTAAAGAGCCGAATGTACTCACATTAAAAAATAAACAAACAAAGCACCATCACCACGAGTTGCGAGCTCGCAACCTGACGTCACTTCCGGTGCCTATCTGTACAGATAGGCACCGGAAGTGACCTCAGGTGCAAGCTCACCGCTCTTGGTGCTGTGCTTTGTTTATTTTTTA
The DNA here is from genome assembly GCA_028564925.1 of Lithobates sylvaticus. Classification (NCBI taxonomy): domain Eukaryota; kingdom Metazoa; phylum Chordata; class Amphibia; order Anura; family Ranidae; genus Lithobates; species Lithobates sylvaticus. Next base: position 253,061,031 of record CM053026.1, on the reverse strand, counting down.
ATGTGAGTACATTCGGCTCTTTTTTAATAAAACGTACCTAGTCTTAATATACTTTGTGATCTGGACCTCCATCTTTTCTCTCCTATACACTATATTGAACCTGGAGCTACCCACTCCTTTTCCCATACCTACTGCTGAGTTATACAGAGAAAAACTCCTACCGGTCTGTGGCAGAAACCCAGACTACCTTGGTCATCTTTACATTTTCTCACGCTGTGACCACCTTGCACAATTACACTGAAGAATTGAGTCACCAAGTCACCAATAATAATTTTCTTTGGATCTGCACAAGGTGTCATTTGGAGTAGCATGTCACTACCCCAGCTTACCTTTATATGGACTTTATATTAGTAGCACTTTAATACCTATCTGAAGAATTACCTATGTGGACTTTTCTATCATTGTAACATTACACTAAGTTTTTTTCACTATTGTCACTTTTACCACTTGCACTTTTATATTTATTAATTTATTGGCTACTCTTTAGCACTGTTTGACTACTACTTAGGATTTATTTTCATATGTGTTTTATTGTATATTCACTATTACTATTTTAGCCAATACCTAGAGTGCAACATCACTTATTGATTTGTAATCTATGGTTGTACAGGAGTCGATCTACCGATCTTCTACTTCTGTACAACCAGCCTGTGGAAATTTCACCATATATAACCGGCAGTGCTGGTCAGTGTATTCTGACAGAAGGGGTAACTCTCCTCACTGTCAGAATACAATACCTCAGCTGGATTGATCCCCCCCCCCCCATACATATCGAGTGTGTGGGTGGGGAAATTAATTTTTTTCTTTTTAACCCACTGGTTGAACGAAAAAAAATGATTCATCTATGAACTGCCTTGGCTCAGATACATGGATCTGTTAAGACAGGGACTGCCTCTGTCCTTCCACAGTCTCCAGCTCTCCCATGCCTGTCTGACTTGCTACACATCTGTTTAGGCCAGACAAACCTGTACATGTGCTTCCCACCTGTCAGCACTCATACTGCTCTTGCAGCACACCTTGCACTGGCTGATTGCAACCTCTTGCAGTTGTGGGTAGGATCCACCTGACCCAAATCAGTTATCTCTCATGGGATGCCTGTTCTAATATTCCAGGGACTCTTTCACTGCTAATGCAGGCTCTCTCTATGTAATTTACTGCATTTTAACAAAAAACAGAAAATGCTTATATCATAAATAACTCTAAAGCTGCTATAGTGCCAATATGTGAAAAGCACCTGTAAGCTGCTTTCTGTTGAGACAGAGAAATTGAGAATTAATTATTAAGGTTACATGTGTACCAGCGATTAAGCCCTGTTCGAATTGCAGTGGCAAGAATCACCACAGGTAATCACTGACTGAGTGGACAGGCACGAATGGCTGCGGTCGGTCACCAGCGACCTGTTGCTGAAGTGTACAGGACTCAACACCTGCAGCTAGTTGCTCACAGGTAGCTGAAACAGCTGCAGGAATCAGATTCCTGCTGCTGTCTTCAGCACCGGCTAGGGTTGACAACTCATCCCTTTTAAAAAGGAAAACATATTAGTTGTACAGGTTCTATGGCTGATTAAGTTGGTAATTAAAGAGGGAGTCCGGCGAAAATTAATTTTTTAAAAGCTACAAATACTGCAGCTGCTGACTTTTAAATAAGGACACTCACCTGTCACAGGGTCCAGCGATGTCGGCACCCAAGGCCGAACCGTCCCTTGGTCCTCGGATGCTGCCACTGCCATCTTGGGTATGGGTATCAGGAAATGAAGCCTTGCGGCTTCACTTCCCGGTTCCCTACTGCGCATGCGCGAGTCGTGAAATGCAATAGGAATGCTCCGTGCTGTCTCTGGGACCCGTGTGTGTCCCAGCAGACAGCGCGGTGGGACAGGAGGAGGCATAGACTCCCGTGGGAGTCTATGCCCGCAAGTGGGTGTAAATACCTGTCTTAGACAGGTATCTGCACCCCCGTCCCCGCTGAAAGGTGCCAAATGGGACACTGGAGGGGGGGGAGGGGTTCCGATGAGCGGAAGTTCCACTTTAGGGTGGAATCCCGCTTTAAACTCACTTAGTGCCTTATCTGCATTAAATTAGCCACAGGACCTGTATAAATAATATGTGTTTGGTTTTAAAGGGATGAGGTGGCAACCCTGCCACCGGCACTAGTTTCTAGTTCATTTGTTGCCAAAGTGCATCCAGCAGCAATAACCGCAGGTCATCACTGGCTGTGCGGACAGCCGCAAACAGCTGTGGCCACCAGTGATCTGTCATTATACAGGCTTGGTGGCCACAGCTAGATGTTCACAGCAGAAGCAGGAATCAGAAGGTTCCTGCTGCTGCAATTTTCACCGGGCTAATCACCTGTGCGAATGTAGCGTAAGAGTGTGTTTTTATTTTATTACAGATTTTTTTTAAAACTAAAAATTAGGTTATTAAATTCTGCACATGCTTTTATATGCAGGTTCTGAGTCCTCTCAATTTGGAATTGGCATATTATGCCAGAGATGCCCTTGCCAAAGCAATGTATGGAAGATCCTTTAACTGGCTTGTCAACAAAATTAATGGGTCACTTGCAAATAAGGTAAAGCACGTGAACCAATTTTCTTTTTATAATCTTATATCATTTTCTGTTTATCATTTTATAATCCTCTTGTTTATAATCGAGTAAAGCATGTTCAAAAATACAATGAAATACACCAGGTTAGGGGTGGAAATTAGACCTTTTTTTTATCAATTTTCAGAATCTAACTATAACATTTTTGCAGATATTACAATAATGGGTTGAACTATTGGCCAGAGTGGCATTAAACTAAGCAATTTTTTTTTTAATTAATAATTCCCACAGGAATTTTTTTTGTAAATAGTGCCAAAGTATTTAACACAATGTGAGGCTTGCAAAGTACAGTATGTAAGCTGCACTGAAAGACCTTTGCATTCACATATTTTGAACATTACTGTTCATCACCTCCTATTCACTGAACCTAACAAGGAAAAGGGGGCGCCTCTGAGTATATGAAAAAAATTAAATTTATTAAAACAACAATATCCACTCACATGGAGGTATATGGTGTCACATTCAGGTCCTGCATGCTGGGCTGGGAAGGTGGGGGAACTGCAGATCTTTAGCAAGTCCACTTCACTTTTCTTTCAGCTTGCATCTTTGTCACAGGGATGTGGATGTGGCAGAGCGTAGTGCTGATGAGGAAAAATTCCCAGGAGTCCAGGTGCAGGTATAGGACAGTCCAGTCTGTGGGTGGGGGCACAACAAAGCCCCGTTTTACAGAGCAGGGGTTTCGGTGGTGGGGTTCAGAGTGGTGAGGGGGCGCCAATGCCGGGAAAGCGCCGTGATATTTTCCAGGAGGCCGTCAGTTTCACCTAGAAGATGTTAGAGACACGGCCGTGTGTTGGGGAGGCGAAAACGAGGCTTGGAGAGCAAACACACGGCGCCGTCGCCCGGCTGTGACGTCACCGGTATGTGACGCGTTTCGGGATTGGCTAGCCACTGTTTAGGGGAGTGGCCGCATTCCTTTTTCAAGCATAGTGGTATAGGGAACTGGGGGCAGTTATATAGATAGATGGGGAGGGGAGGGGGCGTAGCCGGAGCGGGATATTGGAAAAGAAATTCACTGAAGCTGGATACAGCATTTTAAACCATGGAGGGAAAAAAGAGGGGGGAGAGAGACACAATGCAAGGGAAGAGAAGACAACGTATATGTACTAAAAAGGGACATCTACAAGATACTATAACAAATGATTGGAGAGGGGGATGATTAATAATAATAGTTGTTACCATAAAAACACCATTATATGCAAAAAAATATATATATATATAAAAAAATATACATGAAAATAAGAATAAGAATAAGAATGATGGATATGTTATTGAAAGCACATTAAGAGATACATATGAAATAAATATATATATATATATATACACATATCAAAAAATACATTAGAAAACTTTCTAAAATGTATATTAAAAAGTATATTAAAAACCACACACATATAGAGAACGGAGGGGGGGGGGGGGGGGGGGGGGGGGGGGGGTAGGGGGAGGGGAGAAAAAGGCTGGGTAAGGGAAAATAAGCGTATATGTGGATAATAGTTAAAACGCAAAAAAAGCAAGCAAATGGTCGAACTAGGAAATACCTTATATAGCCTTAAAACAATACTTCTAAAAATACTGATACTTACTATGGAGATGCACGAACCCGCCACCCCCATGTATAAAAGTATATATATATATATAGAACGAAACCTGCGATAAAAAATTGATAAAAATATAAACTTTTTTTAGAAGAAAAAAACACACACAATCGAATGGTCATATCATCTACTGTAATATTGATAAAGAAAATGGTGGCGATATGAAGACTTAAGGCCAGACTATAGTACGGTACGGTACGGTACGGTATTCACTGAACCTCAATGCCAAAAATGTCTCTAATGTGTCTAAACACTGTAGAGACATACATACAGTAGATATGTCTACCTTCTCTTTCTGCAGCATAGAAAGAGTGCTGCCTGCGGATAGAGAAGGGAATAGATATCATAGACTTTTTGAGCATGAGGTGTATTGGATGCATAAAATGCAAACTTGCATCCCCCAGAGTATGAATCATAGATATGATGTGGATATTTTCCTTTTTACATACAGTTTTGTATATGTTGCCTTTTTTTTTTATATTCAATACATTTATATACTGATCCACTAGAGGAAGCACCCGGTCAGTGAGCCATGCTTATCCGATCTATTTGATTGGGCTATTCGTTATCTAATGTCACAAACAGGGCTATCTCAATAGCATCATGGGCCCCTGGGCAAAATAATTCACTGGGACCCCTACCAGACTGCCCCAATTTATGCACCTACTCTCAACTACTTTGCTGGGAGGCCGTCAATAGACGACCTCCCCTTTGCACGCTCCCCGCGTGCCCCGCGCTGTGATCACCGAGTCAATGAGACTCCGGTGATCACAGATCAGAGTAAGGGGGTCCATCCCGGCCCCTTACCACGTGATGAGCTGTCAGCCAGTGACAGCTGATCACATGATGTAAACAGAAGATTGGTAATCATTTTTTTCTCTGATAGCGTGAGGAGAAAAAAAGCTGCTCACCGGCTTCTGGGTAAGGGACATCGGTCCCAAAGAGGAAGAGGCGAAGCCGCCTCATCTGTGCCAACCAGTACCGCTTGCCAGTGCCACCTGACAGTGCCCACCAGTGCATAACAGTGCCAGCAATCGGTACCCCCTATCAATGCCCATGAGTGCCACCTATCAATGCCCACCTGTGGTGCCAATCAGCGCCACCTAGCAGTGCTGCCTATTAGTATCACCTACCAGTGCCAATCAGTGCCCATCACTGCCACCTATCAGTGCCCATCACTGCCACCTATCAGTGCCATCTATTAGTGCCCTTCAGTGCTGCCCATCAGTGCCACCCATCAGTGCCACCCATCAGTGCCACCTCTCAGTGCCCACCAATGCCACTTATCAGTGCCCACCAGTGCCACCTCATCAGTGCCCACCAGTGCCACCTATTAGTGCCCATCAGTGCCGCCTTATCAGTGCCCATTAATGCAGCCTATCGGTGCCCATCAGTGCAGCCTATCAGTGTCCATCAGTTCAGCCTCATCAGCGTACATCAATGAAGGAAACAAATTACCTGTTTGCAAAATGTATTAACAAAATATAAAACGGTTTTGTATTTTTTTTTTTGGCTTTCAAAATGTTTTAACAAAAAATAAACCCAGAGGTGATCAAATACCACCAAAATAAAGCTCTATTTGTGGGGAAAAAATTAGCTAAAAGCTAATAATTGTTCTGGGCAAGAGGAGGGTTTAGGTGCCCAGTAAGCAAGTGGTTAAGCAATAAGAAAACATGCCATAAATCAAAGACTAATCAACACAAAGGGCACGGTACAGGTGGGTAGGCAGAAAGGCATAGTACAGGGGGGTCAGTATGGCACAATACTGGGATCATAAGGGCACAGTACAGGTTCCAGGAAGCTGCTTAAAAAGTGTGATTGTCCCGGCAAATCCAGAACAGAACAAATCCAGAACAGTTGGCAAGTACAATGTAATGCAAGATTACCATGGGCCCCCCATGCACCTGAGGCCCCTGGGCAGTGCCACTCATGCATTAAGACAGCTTTGGTCACAAATATTGTTCAGGAAACCTGCCCTCTCTTTGAATTTGAAAAAAACTGTTGGATATAATCACTGCTATATGCACTGGCCTTTTCTTTTTATTGTTTTTTTCTATTTGATTTTATTCTGTCTCGGGTTTTCCATTTTAACTCACCTGTGTTTTTGGGTCATGTGACCTCTTGATTTACTATTTGAATGCCTGTAATGTAATTTTACTTGAGCCATGAGTAAGGCCTGACGGCCGAAATGCGTTGGCTGTTTTTGATGTTTTTGCAATAAAGGGTAACCATTGTTGGATGCCATTCCATGTGCCAACTTCTCCTCTTGTGATTCGTTATACAGGAGCAAGTCCCTATCTGTAAGAGCTCCTGTACTAACAAACCTGTGGTTTTGTTTTCACTAAGGCTACAGGATAGCAGACAGTGGCTCCTGTGTGAATATAAACAACCCTGTGCTTTCAGACCTACACTGGAGCAGGCCATGTGGCCTGCTGTGCTTCATGTTAAGCCCATGCATGCCAAAGGCCCCTTATTAGGCCCCTTAGAAGTCTGCATTTTAATTATTATGTTTCTTCATTTGTTGATCTGTAGTAAAGACTGACTGTATTACTAACGTCTGTAAACTTGTACTGTTTAACAGGAGCCACCTAAGAAAACCGTTATTGGACTTTTAGATATTTATGGCTTCGAAGTATTTGAATCAAACAGGTAACACTCCACTCTTGGATAACTCTAACACTGCCCATAAATTACTTTATTCTACCTAGATAGCATGATGTGATACGTGGCAAGTATAAGGCCACACAAGGGACAATAATGAGCAATAATGATATTAGAAGAGCTAGTCTTCACAATTTGTTAAAGAACTAAAACCTTCCAAATCCTTTCCTCAAAAAATGTTATGGCGATTGCAATTGCATCTGCTTCTCCTCCTTGAGTATGTTGCAGGATAATTATTTTAGGTCTTAATGCACCTAAGGATGGGCAGATGTTTCCCATTTTTTTGTTCTTATGGACACATCCATGGGTAGGCTAACAGTATATGATTATTTAGCGTAAGGACCACTTTTGTGGAAATACTTGGATTTGATAAATGAATATGTTTAGTACATACAATGATGTTCATTGCTGGTCAGAGTTGATGGGAAGATGGTTGGAGCCAAATACAGGGCAACCGTAGAAGAAAATCTGTTAGAGTCTGCAAAAGATTTGAGACTGGGGCGGAGGTTCACCTTCCAGCAGAACAACAACCCTAAACATACAGCCAGAGCTACAATGAAATGGTTTATTCATGTGCTAGAATGGCCCAGTCAAAGTCCAGACTTAAATCCAATTGAGAATCTGTGGCAAAACTTGAAAATTGCTGTTCTCAGACGCTCTCCATCCAATCTGACAGAGCTTGAGCTATAGTGCAAAGAAGAATGTGAAAGAAAAATGTCACTCTCTAGATGTGAAAAGCTTGTAGAAACATCCCCCAAAAGACTTGCAGCTTTAATTGCAGTGAAAGGGGGTTCTACAAAGTATTGACTCAGGGGAGCTGAATACAAATGCACACCACCCTTTAGACAAAATTTGGAAAACCATTTATAATTTTCCTTCCACTTCCCAATTATGTGCCACTTTGTGTTGGTCTATCACATAAAATCCCAATAAAATACCTTTACGTTTTTTGGTTGTAGCATGACAAAATGTGGAAAATTTCAAGGGTTATGAATACTTTTTCAAAGACTACCTCCAATCCTTCACGTTTAGATCCAAAAAAAAACAACAGAAATAGGACACAGATAATTTTTGATATATGGTCAAAATGGGTAAGCAAATGTAAATGGATGCATGTACCGTATGTTTACTTCTGCCTGCCCCTAGACTTACATGGAGCTTTGATTCAAGTCCCTGTATTGACAGGTGACGCTGATTGAACAGCTCTTGTAAAAGGGTCCTTAGGGTAGGTTCACTCTTGTGCATTGCGGAAACGTACATTTTGGTGTGGCATGGGCACACGCACGCACCGCCACACCTGCATAGATGTGAACAAAGCCTTAGAACTGACGATAGAACTGAACATTGTGCTGCAATCCAAAACAAATTACATCTATAATGTGAGCTCCCAGAGGGGTGCCACTGCAAGTTAACATTCAAGATGCTCAGTAATTGGTTTGAACATTGCACCATTTCATACTTCTAGAAAACTTTTACATAAAACATTCTTTGTTTTCACATATTCCCTACTCTAGCCAAAAAGAAAACAGAAATTTTGGCTTTAGATATAGTTTACTTAAGTTAGGATTTTAAAAGGTCTCACAGAACCATTGTAGAATTTTGGTCTTAGCAAAGCTTTTTTGGAAGCTTTTTTGATTTCTAATCAAACAGTAATTGTGTATCTTTGTTTGTAGCTTTGAACAGTTTTGCATTAACTATTGTAATGAGAAGCTTCAGCAACTCTTCATTTCTATGACACTCAAGACAGAGCAAGAGGAATATGAAACAGAGGGAATTGAGGTATGGCAAATCATTGATTAATTTCTAAAAAAACAAGATGTTCCCTGTATACTGGCATTTTAGGGCTCATTCAGATGGGTGTTGACACCCATCTTGAGTGCTGAGCCGTTGTTTTCTTTGTCTGCATCCCACTTTGGAGCTCCACACAGGCAGCCTATACAAGTGGATGCAGACACAGCATCTGCATGGACATGTCAAAATCTCACATGTGCAGGCGTGGAAGCATGGTTTATAACTCACACTGTCTATGTTCAGATCCATGCACATGCTCCTGCACCCATGTAAACTTTTGACATTTTGACTGTGTCCGTGCAGCCACTCCTTCAATATCCACTTTTATAGACTGCCTGCACACAGCTCCAGGATGAGTGCAGATGCAGAGAACAGTGGCCCAGCACATGGATCATCTGAATAAATCCAGAGATCTGCTAACTCTCCCTCATGCTATTTTTTCATTTATTTTCTTCAGAATTATGATTTCTCTGAAAACATTCTCATGCAGTATGTTCTTTTGTGCCACGCATGCTTTTAGTTCTGATTCTTAATCACCTGAAAGCGTACTTTAATAGAATGCCCACAACCTCCCTTTTACAGGTTGCCATGGCAAATCCCACAAGCTCCTCCCTCACTTTTAGGGCAACACCAAAATGCTGATCTCCTGCCAAGGTTGCTATGACAACACCCACAAACTACCCTCTACTGAGGTTGTCATAACAACATACAAGCTCCTCCCTCAGAAACATTTTATGGCAACCAGGTAAGAGAGAGCTGTTGTAGAGAACCATGGTTTTCAAACTCAGAAAGAGACAGCAGATCCTCTTCCTGCCCAGGTTGCTGCCTGTAAACGCCTGCATTCTCTTACCTTGCACAGGTCACCCACAATTTCCTCCCCTGCTCAGCAACCACAATCCCTTCCCGCTGCCCAAGTTTCTATGGCAGAACCTAGGAGCCCCTTCCTCCACCAAATATGCCCACAAACTCCTTCCCTACCCAGAGTACATTGGACACACCCACACTCCTCTAAACCAGCCTTTATCAATATTTTTACCCGAGAGAAACCCCTGCACAAAACAATTCATCTGGGGTCATTGGTGGTCAGTGGGCAGACAGCTGAATAGATCATTGGTGTCATGTAGTTGGCACTGCCAAGTGGCGTTTGCCCTGAAATTGTGTGGGCACCATCAAATAAGAGGTCAATCAGCCACAGCTCAAGGACCACCTAGCAACTGCTGGAAGAACCCTGGTTGAGAATGGCTGCTCTACACTGTTGGGTACCCAAAAAGCCACGGCACCATTCACAACCTCAGATCATTAGCTCCTGTCCTGCCTGAGATAACATGTCAATACCTAAATAATCTTTCCTGCTATGCCATGGCTACACCCACAGGTCCCACTTCTGCCTGGCTGCCATGGCAACACCTACAAACTTCGCCACCTGGTCAGGGTATCCACAATCCCCTCCACTGCCCAGTCTGCTGTTCAGACACCAACAAGCCCCTCCCGAGCACTTACAAGGGCTTGCTAGAAATTCCATGGGCACAGTCATATGCTCCTCCCCTGTCCAGGATATCATGGGCTCAACCACAAGCCCCCAGCCTCAGGTCTCCACCTACAACCACAACCCCCCCAGGTTACCATGGCAACACCCAAATGGCCCTCCCTCCCACAGATTGCAAAGGCCACACATCTCTCCTTGTGGGCTTAACCAGTGTATGCAAGAGGAGGAGGGTGGATTCAACATTGACACTTAGACATTATGTATATTGTAGAGCTTAAATGATCAGAAAGGTAGTATACAGCAATGATGCTACAAACATTGCAGGTTATACACTATACAATATCTATCCTCAGGCAGAGAAGGTAATATGGGTCAACAAGGCAACTTTTCAATGGCAATATAATATTAGCTTACAAACCAAAGAATGAGGAGCACCTCCTGTGGAGGCTGTATCAGATTACTGCATCCTTCGATCCCCAGAATCCTTGCAGGGTATTGGAAAAGAGTCTTCACTGAAGATACATGGTCAAAGCAGATTCTGGTGTAAATTGAAGCTTCCCGGTCTTCTGAAACAACATCATACACAGGATGATCTGGAAAGGTTGTTTTTCATTGCGGTATGGGTGAGGTTTCTATTTGGGCTCAAATTTGCAACCACACTCATATTTTGGAAAATGAACAAGAACCCTTTGCCCAAGCCAAAGGAATGTTAGATCAAACACATGTTTGCCTGCTGGGTTTTTATGATGTTCTAGCACCATCTTTGTATATCTGTCTTATAGAGCAGATCCACAGGTAAGCGACTACTTTGGCTAAACGGTAAAAAGAAGGAAAAATATCCTGTGGCCTTTTGAGCTGTGTGGTTGTAGGCCCAAACCACATTGCCTACATGCTGAGGTCATCGTTCATGATACTCTTGCCCCAAGGTACAAATTATGCCTACCAGAGTCTGATCATATTTTATTTCCTTGTGGATGGTATGGAGTGATATGCGACTTACAAATACCTCTCAAACTCAATTTAGAAAAAACCTGTTGTGCCACATGTGTCCAAAAGAGCTTGACTGTGATGACAGCTGTTTGATAACAAATTTGAAAAAGTCCTCTACAAACACCAAAGCATATGAATATCCAGAGGATGTCTCCCTTACAGTGAGAAAGTCCATGGTTAACAGCTGAAATGAGAGCAGTGGTTTGTTCAGCCTGTCATTTATGAAGAGCACAATTTTGGCACTCCTGACAAGCTTGTTACATCTATGATGACAGACCAGGACAGTAAATGTACCTATGAGCATACATCTCAGCACTGAATCGTCCACTGGTGCAATGCAGTTTCTGACAGATGGCTAAATCAGTTGATTGGGGAATCACTAATTGATAAATATATTGCTGTAAAGTGGGACTACATCCATTTCACTTCTCTAGCCTGTTCCACTGTCGAAGCAGATGTCAAACTGAGGAAGTTAATCGGATCCATTCTTGATAAGTAAGCTTTCTGTTCCTAGACAAAAATCTCCAAGCATGAGAGATGTCTGGATCATGAGCCAGTTCTGTATATTTCAGGCAAACTCACTTTGTTGTTGCAGTTCGTTGTGAACTGCCAGCTTACCCAGCCTTTCCAAATTCCCTGTTTGAGATGGGACAACCTCATGGTCCTCCAGATGTTGATCCATCCCCCTTGTGGTGGATATAAAGGATATTAGGACAGGACATTAATGTTACTGTGTAACCACCCCACATAGTAAATTGTGTCGTTTAAGCGAGCCATATGAGCAACCAAACTTTTCTATAAGGCTCCAAGTTTAGTCTCAAGGTATGCTAGAGTATTGTTGACAGTGTACATGGCCACCTGTTCGCTCAAGAAATATTCTGCAAATTTCTCTGTTACGACCCATACCTGTGCCAGTAATTCTAGCTTGAAGGAGTTATAGTTATGAAGCTTTTGCTTAGTGGCCACAAGTTTCAGCTGACATGACACTTTTAACCCCACCCTAATCTTGAGTACGTACAGCCCCAAGTCCCTGAGAGCTGCCATCAGTGTAAATGCAGAAGGATTTGGTGTACAGGAATATACTAGAAGTGGTACCAGGGCGCATTTAACTGGCAATCTGAAATATGACAGAAACTTCTATTAGAAAATAAAAGAACTGATATTTAAACAATATGTAAACATTAACAATACCCATAACAAGTAATCTTCTTGGCTTTACAATCAAAAGGGAAAACAGCATGAAAAAAATATGAGCATGATTAGGATTTTGAAAGACCTGGCTAGCCTTGGGGAAAAAACAAGTTCTACAATACGCCATGGCAAATGGTGTTTATGGTCAAGTTGTCCCTAACATTGGAAGTGGCTTACAGAGGGATGATTAAAAAGAACCTGTGCCTATTAACTGTATGTGCTGCACACATATGACACAGTCATTGTATCCACAATAAACTCCCAAATGCTGTGCCACAATTACAGTCTCACACATAAACCTCAGAACAAAGGATAATAAAAAAAAAAAAAACTATTATACATATGCTTTTCTGCACACAAAATGTATCACTTTGACTGAGCCTGCTATAGGCCTCAAGCATACAGGACGTTTTCTTAACTCTCCTTTTTGCAGAAAAATGCCTGATAATTGTAAAAGGGTCTAAAGCTTTTGTCCAGCTCTTGGGCAATAATTCATTTCAATGGCCAGTGTAAATCATTTATTCTGGCCATTGAAATGAATTCATGCTCAAGCACTAGGCTTTAGGCTTGTTTAGTAGCTTCTAGCAGCTTTTAGTAGCGTCAAGTGTTTTTTCTGCTCAAGCTCTACTGCTCCTGGACTCACTGGCAGTGTTTTTTTTTTCTCCTGCCACTAAACGCTGCTAAATGCCTTAGGCCCCTTTACACGGCAAGCCCGCTCAGATCCACCTGTCTGTTTTTCAGGCGGATCCGAGCGGGCCATCCATTGACTCCTATGGGGAGATGGATGTCAGCGGAGATGTGTCCGCTGACACCCGTCTGCCATCCGATCCGTTAAAATCAGACGTATGGCTATACGTTTGCCATCCATCTTGGCCGATCGGATCGGGTGAGATCTGATGAAAATGGACATGCCGTCCGTTTTCATCTGATCTCTCCATAGTAATCAGCAGAGCTCTGAAAGGCCCCCCGCTCAGTGAGCAGAGACGGACCTGTCATCCGCCGGCTCAGTGGAGATTAACGGAATGATCTCCTGCTGAGCTGGCGCACTCCACTGAGGGGATCCGCCTCGTGTGGAAGAGGCCTAGGGTCTCATGTACACCACTGCTGGTAAACGGATGTTTAGGAGCAGTTGGGCATTTTTTTCTTCTGCCCTGAACTCTCCTCTATGTTATCTTATCAGTACATGTACACAGGGTCGTTTATAGTAGTTTCTAGGCAGTTGCGTTTAGAAGCATTTTTTGGAAAGCAAAAAAATGCGTTCAGGACGGATGTTCAGAGGCATTTGAAACGCCAAATGCCTGTAACAGCTTGTGAACGCGTTAACTCGCGCTTAGTCGCGTTTTGTTTAAAGGCGTTTTTAATTTTTGACAATTTGCAAAAATAAAACGCTTCTAAACGCAAACACGGCTAAACATGGCATGTAAACATGGCAAAACTGACGGTTTTAAACGTTGGTTACTATCTGGCAAGTTAAATTGTTCAGAAGAGGTTTTAAATGTCCTGTGCACATTAAGCCTTTGGCCTCATGCACACAGGACGTTTATTTAACTCTCCTAGAAGCCAGCAGCATTTTGGTATACACCGCTCCTTCACCGCCCCTGCCCATTGAAATCAATGGGCAGCGATTTGGCAGCAGCGATTTGCGGGCGCTTTTAACCCTTTATTCATGTTTTTTTCAAAGTACACATTTTGTTTCACATTTCACTTATATTTGTGTATTCACCAATATTATTTACCAAGGACACTAAGGAGGAAGGTTTCAGATTTTGTTTGCACTTTATTTTCACACAAATTATTTATTGACACTACTAAGGGCACTAGGCGCAACAACATACATTCTCATTAAAAAAATGTAAAACTGATCAGAAAAGATCCAAGTTAAATAAGGCAAGTAAATTAAGATCGTAAAAATATATAAGTAAATGGATAAAAAATAAGAAAGTAGCAAAGAGAAGGGGGGATCAGTGAGATTGGGACAAGAATATTGGAACCAATATTGATGATGACAGTAGTAGTTGAAGCATTTGATTAGAGAGAAAAAAGAGAATGATCAATATTCAAGTGTTTGATATAATTAAGCCAAGGTTCCCATATTTTCAGGAATTTAGTGTGACTATCCTTGAGGATAGAGGTAATTTTTTGTGAACCATAGTACCCAAGAGGCATTGTTTGACCTCAGAGAAGGGTATCGATTTCTGTTTCCATGCTTTAGCTAATGTTTGTCAGGCTGCCAAGAAAACAAAACCTACCAGCTTTCGTTTACAGATATTGAGATGGGGAACAGGTTTGTGTAGGAGAGCTTCCCAAGCGTTTTTAGTGAGAGTGATATGAAGAATTGAACATAGTAGTTCATATATCTTGGTCCAGAAACGAGAAGCCACAGGACATGTTCACCAAATATGTAATAAAGTGCCTCGTTCAGTACAGCCGAGGAAGCATTAGGAATTAATCCTATCAGGATTAAATGTGAATGGGCGATCCGGGGTAATGGGATTTTTATTTTATCAAAAATATGTAGCAGAATACATATTGACCTAAATAGATTTTTTTTCATTTTCTTTTTATTGGATATCTTTTATAGCACAAAGTAAAACAATATTGTGTTTTTTTTTTTTTTTAATTGTGTTTTTTTTTTTGTATGTTAATAGCACAAAAAATAAAAACCGCAGTGGTTATTAAATACCACCAAAAAAAGCTCTATTTGTGGGAAAAAAAGGACATCAATTTTTTTTTGGGTACAGCATCGCATGTCCGCGCAATTGTCAGTTAAAATAACGCAGTGCCGTATCGTAAAAAATGGCCTTGTCGTGAAGGGTGGTAAATCTTCCGGAGGGAAAGTGGTTGATGAAACTTATGAAAAGAAGCTTATAAAAACCAGCAACTTTTGAGACAATAAACACTTTGGTCAGGGCTATGTAACATACACCATAGTGTATAGAGTGCAGGGGTTAGGATTAATTAACAAAAAACACAGTGTATAGAGTGCAGCAGTCAAGATTAGTGGGGAGAAGGGGGATAGAAAGAAAGTTGGAGGGAGAGAAAGAGGGAAAGAAATAGTAGAAGGGGAGAGAAAAGGTTGCAGGAGAGAAAGGGTAAAAACAAGTTCAGGAGCATGCATAATACGCCGTGGTCATGGTCAAGTTGTGCCTAACAGTGGAAGTGGCTTAAAGAGGGATGATTAAACAAAACCTGTGCCTATTGGCTGTATGCACTGCACACATATGCCACAGAACTTGTACCCAGAAAACACTCCCAATTACTGTGTCACAAGTGACAGTCTCACATATAAACCTCAGGACAAAGGATAACTAAAAAGTACATTTTCAATTATATATACCTTTTTGACTGAGGCTTTCATAAAGTTGTTCTAAAGGCTGAAGTTTTTTTCCCTAATGCTTTCTCTGCAATAAGGTAAAAGACCTTTAGTATGCAGAACCCCCTATATTTACCTGAGCCCAATCTCGAACCAGCGCTGTGCACGAGAGCAAAGGCTATCTCCCTCCAAATAGGTTCAGACACAGCAGAGTGAGCCATTGGCTCCCACTGCGGTCCATCACAGAAAGTGAGGGGGCTGAGCTGCACTCTGTTTTTCAATGGACACTGGAAGAGAGCCTGCGCAAGTGCCCAGAGCAAGGGGGAAGCAAGGGGGGAGCCAGGACCCCTGGGACCCCACAAGAGTAGGATCAGGGATGCTCTGTTGAAAACCATTGCACAGAGCAAGTAAGTATAACATGTTTGTTTTTTTGTTTTTTTTTACTTTTACAATCACTTTAAACACTTCAGCCCCCAGAAGGATTTGCCCCCATAATGACCAGGCCATTTTTTTGCGTCGCTATAACTGATAATTGCACAGTCGTATGACGTTTTACCCAGACAAAATTGATGTCCTTTTTTTCCCCACAAATAGAGCCTTCTTTCGGGGGTATTTGATCACCTCTGCGGTTTTTACTTTTTGCGCTATAAACAAAAAAAAAGAGTGACAATTTTGAAAAAACACAATTTTCTACTTTTTGCTATAATAAATATCCAAAAAAAAAAATCTTCATCAGTTTAGAACACTATGTATTCTTCTACATATTTTTGGTTAAAAAAATTGCAATAGGCATATATTGATTGTTTGCGCAAATGTTATAGCATCTACAAAATAGGGGATATATTTATGGCATTTTTATTATTTTTACTAGTAATGGTGGCGATCAGCGATTTTTTTTAGCGGGTCTGCAACATTGCGGCAGACAGATTAGACACTTTGTCACTTTTTTGGACCAGTGACACTTATACAGCGATCAGAGCTAAAAATAGCCACTAATTACTGTATAAAAGTCACTGTCAAGGAAGGGGTTAACACTAGGGGGCAATCAAGGGGTTAAGTGTGTCCTAGGGAAGTGTTTCTAACTGTGGGGGGAGTGGACTGACTGGGAGTAGAGATTCCTGATCACTAGGAACAGACGATCTCTCTCTACTCCCCCGACAGAACAGGGATCTGTTTGTTTAAATACACAGATCCCCGTTCTGGCTCTCTGTGGATCGATCCCGGGGTGGCCGGCGGACATCCCAGCCGCCAGCCACGCGCATCGGCTCCGGCATTATGCAACAGCCCCTATACCTCTTAAAGTGGCTGACGTACGCCTACTGCGGTTTGCGCAGCCGTGCCAGCCTGACATATAATGTCAGCGGCTGGTTATTACATTGTAGTATATAAGTGGGGTTGGGTTTAATTTTCTATAATATGTCCAAATTATTAATCCTAGTTTTATTTAGTTTTTTTATTTAAAACATTTTTTTTCCTGTTCTCTTAAAACAGACACATGAATCTTATCACTTCCTAAGTGATGTGGGAGGACCTTCCTTCTATAATCCAGTGATCAGATTGAGAAGAATTGCTGAGAGAAGCAATGAATGATTAATATAATTTTTTTGTTTACAGTAGAATGTAGCACAGCTCATTTATAGATGGTTCTTACACTGTCCAAGCATATGTCTCTCTGATCTACAGGTAAACGATTGTACACAGTATTCTGGTAAGGTGGTGAATCGTATAATGAAACGTGTGTTTACATTATTATTATTATAAACTCATAATTATGTTTTTCTTTCCTGATTAGTGGGAGCCAGTCCAATATTTTGACAACACGATTATTTGTGATTTAATTGAAGAAAAACACAAAGGAATAATTGCTATAATGGTAAATTAGCATTTAGTAGCTGTTATTTACAAAGATAATACATTCATGGAATTGTACGAATGTTATTTTAAAATGAAATGTGCTTTTATGTATAGGAAAGAAGTTGTAGTCAGCTACTGATGAAAATGCTAGACACTTAGCTGTCACTCTGGTACAAGAGCTTCTGTAAATTCTGAGCAACCAGTATGCAGGTCAGAAACTCTGACTTCACTCTGAATTTTATAATATGCATGCTTATTCTACAAGAAAAACAGAAATGGAAGGTGCGCACACCTAGTGCATTACCACAGATAATTTAATAATAAAAATGTTTTATATAAAAGTGGGTACTCACAAAATGCAATGGACAAAAGGCCATAAAAACAATACGCCGATATGCACAGAACACGGGGTACAGCTAACGCGTTTCGGGGCGCACCCCCTTCCTCAGAGCTAGGATGCATGCTAGGTCAGTGTTTCAAGAAAGTATTCAAGCCAAAGAAAGCTAGGGAACTATTATTCTCTGAAGGAGGTCAGCAATAGCAGCCTCCTACATCTCTCAGTAACAATTTAGAGAATACAATAATCTACTTTTGCGAACATTTTCTTAGATGAATTTGAGTATTTAGGAGAAAATGCATAGATTTCATAGGGAGGCATATCACATGTGACAGGTGAACTGCATGAGGATCCAAATGTTCCATTCTAGGCTTGGCTTTTAGTGTTACTAAACCCACAACAGTAAAATCAGTCTGTATATGCAGTAAAGCATGTCTGTTATACTCAATGTAGAACCTAAGGGATTAATCCTGCACATTGTGTAAATAGGTTCTTTGATCCTGTCTTCACTGATCCTCCCCTTCTTCCACAGTCCACAATCCTTCTCCTGACAGAACAGAGCCTTGGAGGCACTCTGTACATGCTCAGTTTGGTGTGTATCGCTAGAGAATTTTTTTTTCCTTGGGAGGGTGCATGTGATCAGCACAGGTCCAATCAGCACTGTCCAGACAGAGGGTCAAGGGTCATGCATCCTCATAGAACAATCACAGGAGAATGAAAACTCCTCCTACAAGCTTTAACCAGATACTGATAGAAGTCATAAGACTGCTATATACCGCTTATGAGAAAAGGTATTTATCCATTTATATTGAATGCATGAATGAATTAACTGCATTTCTATCTTCCTTGTGTAGCGCACTACTCCCTTTGGAGCTGCTGGGTGTGTTCATACCTTTCTGTTAACTGCTTCCATTCTTCCACCCCTGCACGAATTTCAATCAGCAGACAGTCCATGGTTACTTTTAAAAGAACTTTATTCTCTTGCTGGCAGTATGTTACTGAATGGTGCTGGGAATATGAGTTGCCTCTTAGTTTCTGGTTCCTTAGTGTAAATCCAATGTCCTTTCCTATTGTGAACTGACCAATGCCCCTCTGAAAGACATTGTGGTATGTGGATGCTGGAAGCCCCATGCCTCACCTGCCTATCTTGACTCCTGCAGTCCTCCCGCATCAGTTCAGGAAAGTCCTGGATGAATGAGTACTGCTGGGTTGCACTCCCTTGCTCTCTCCCACCGACAGTCCATGATTGCCACAGAAAGCCGATCCCAGTCTACTCCGTCCTTTTTGCAGCTACTTCCCGCTCCGCATGGTCGGAAACATCCCAGGCTGGGATGCCTGGTCCACTTCTCCCAGAGTTATATGGTGGCTTGGTTTGTTGGACCATCCAGCGCTGAGGTCTCTGAACCCTCAGGCCTTCAGGTCTTGTTCCTGCTATCCAGCGCTGGGGTCCAGCACCCCCAGGCCTTCAAGCCTGCTCCTTGCTGGTTACATTTCTGTAGCCTCTCTGGATCCAACTCCTCCCATTTCCTCCCAGGAAGCATGTGACCCCAGCTTATATGCGAGTCCTGCCCCTGCCAACACAAGTTAATGATTGGTCCAGGGCTCTCCATACATGCTGCCTGCACCCCAGTCTCCAGTCCGCCCTCCTTCCAGAACATTTCCAATGGAAGGTAAGGGAGATCTTTCAGGGCAGAGTGTAGGTGGCCACACCCCCCTCTATTCCATCACTCCTCCCTCCTAAAACAAACAACCAGGCCTAAAGAAATGCAAGGCCCTGGCAAATTTACCTAACGCTTACCTAACTAAACCTAATTAGCACCCACCTAAAGGTGGTGGGCGCTACATTTGTATTGTGGGAGAACAGATATAGTGAATGCAGGGTCCTGGGTTTAGTTACACTTTAAAACTAACTCAATTTCCCAGTCCTAACACCTTCCTATCCTGTACCCTGTTTTTAGTAAATAAAATATACATACCTACCTTATAATTAAGTGTATTCCATGCACTAATTTGACAAGCCAGCATTCCTCTTTCTGACCAGCATTGGTAGTCTTCACAGCTGCTTAGAACAGTTACCATGTTGAGTCATGTGAGCACTGTTTTTAGCAGCATGCTTCTGCCAGCTAGGGTTTTGTAGGGATGCACCCCTAGGGGGTGTGTCCATGATTGCTTGGGCTGCCCCTGGGAAGAACTCAGAACTTTTCCCCTCATAGCAGTCGGTGGGCATAGTCAAATATGGATGTAGTTTTAAAGTAACCCTGTCAACCCCTGGGCCAGATTTACAGAATAGCCCACCTGTAAAACATGCCTAAAAAAGTAATTGCATCTCCAATCGACAGCCGCTACAAGTATTTGGCTGATGGATGAGTCAAATACTTGTTCTACACTTGCCAGCTACTGTGGTTCCTCCTCATGGCACAGATTTATAATGTAAATGTATTTCCCATGTTTTGTAAATAAAGAATAAGTACAGCACGCACTAACAGTTGAACTAATTTAGGTGAGCTAAATGGTTATTTACCCTTGAAGTGGGCCCCCTGTGATGACTGCACTCTCAGCCTTATGACCAGTACACACGATCTGAAAATCGGACGAAAAATACCACTTTCAAAGCAATCGTATGATAATCAGATCGTTAGTACAGAGCTTTTCGAGAGACGGTCATGACAGTTCATTCGAGATTATCTGATCAAACAAACACAAAAAATGTTCTCTTATGATACCAGATCGTACGATTTCCGTTTAATCAGTACAGTTATCTTTAGAAAATACAATACAAATACACTACAACACATAACATCACTTCCAATTTTTTTTTTCTGTCGCACAAGAATTTTGGTAACTTTAGTATCGTCACCATTTTCGATATGCGACTAGCATGCAAACAAAAATGAACGATCTGTCGTCCGATTTTTGGAATGTGTGTACGGACCATTAGCCTGTGCACAGTTTATCTAGCTAGTGGGACAACAAACTTAACAATGTGTCAGATTTGGCTTTTTTTCTCTCCACTTTTTTGTGTCATACCAATACAAACAAAATAAATAAACACGAGAATGCCTAAAAATTTATAATTGCAACAATTTTCAGGGCACAGTGGTTCATTATCTGACAGAAATGCAGGGGTGCCAATATTTTTGGCCATGACTGTATGTTGAAGGAAGTCTGCAGGTAGGATAGCCAGCCCAAAAATTAAACACTGTGACATAGGGGGCAAATGTCTCTCTGCCCCAGTACAATGGCATTGCTGGACAGTAGAGAGAGTAATTTTTTAAATAAACCTTTTGTATACCACAGCAGGAAAAAAAGGTGTGCGTTTGTTTAAGAACAAAACTTGTGTTGGGCTTTAAAGCAGAACTCTATGAATTATGTTTATTGACAACTTGCATTGGTTTAGCTTGGCATGATGTAATTACCCTTATGTCTGAAAGGTTGCTTGGAATGCTGAAAATGACTGTAGCAACCAGCGCTTCATAGAGCGATAGTGATGATCCTCTGGGTCCTGAAATTAGAGAACGCCTTGTATTCACTGAAAAAAAATACAAGGCTTTCTCTAAATGGTGGTGGCGCTGAGTGAGCAACCTTATGTTTTCAGTGTGCAGAGGGAAAGCCGTTCTAGCAGGACCCAGAAGATTGCGGCTATCACTGTATGTAACGTGGGCTACTACAGTGGTTTTCAGCATCCTTCTGTAAGTAGCTTGACCAATATAAGTTGGCAATAAAGATAATTACTGCAGTTAAGCTTTTAAGTTGGTGGCACAATAAATATCTACATTTATAAAACACTCTTTTTTTCAATGACTCATTTAGTTTATTCTCTTAATACAGTATATGTACAGCTTAAAGAGAAGAAAATTGTTTCCCATTTGTAATATTCTTGAATTTAGGGGTATTCCAGGCACTTGAACTCTCATACACCCTTGATTTTGATAAAATACTCACATCATTACTACCAGGGAAGTCTTTAGTTCATACATGTAAAACCTAAATTTAATTTTCTTCGTTCATTTTGTCTTTTTTCCACTGCAGGATGAGGAGTGTTTGCGTCCTGGTGAAGCCACAGATCTCAGCTTTCTAGCAAAGTTGGAAGAGAAGGTTGGGGATCATCCTCATTTCTTAACGTATGTGTAAACGTTAACATTTCAAAGCTGATAGCGTTCTTATATATATTATTGTTAAAAGAAATAATGTACAATATATTAGTAAATAATAAAAATGATATAAAAAAATAATGCACAAAGGTGTACCTAGGCAATGTCACCTGGGAAAAGCAGGACTTTTCAGCGTAACAATGTACAAAATATTAGTAAATAATAAAACATTTGCTGTACACATAAAAAACCATGGCAATGTTACCAGGGAAAAGCAAGATTTCTAGATGTTCCATTTCTAGATGTTCCGTATAAGATACCAAATCTTCATTTCTGAGTATAGATCTGCTTTACCTGGTCCTTCTGAAATCTAAACTAAAGCTTAAGATTATGTAAGTGCTGTTTTGTGGCTACTTACCTCACATATTGATGGTATTCAACCTAGGCGTTAGGCCTGTGGCTGATGCCAGTAGTGGCCTTATTGCTAGCCCTGTCAAATTCCTGTACTTGGTACAGGGCAGTGAATGTATTTATGCTGAGTAAAACCCTCTTTTCCATATCATCTGCTGTGTTTTTTACAGCCGCAAGCTTGCAGGCCCTGGGGCAAGGAAGTCTATTGACTGGGTAGACTTTCAACTTCTTCACTACGCAGGGGAAGTCACATACTGCGCTGTGGGTAAGTAAATATTTTTATGATTAGCTAGAATTCTAACATATGTTTCATTTTAACCCCCAAAACATATATATATATATATATATATATATATATATATATATATATATATACATACAGTATACAGTATCTCACAAAAGTGAGTACACCCCCCTCACATTTTTGTAAATATTTAATTATATCTTTTTCATGTGACAACACTAAAGAAGTGATACTTTGCTACAATGTAAAGCAGTGAGTGTACGGCTTGTATAACAGTGTAAATTTGCTGTCCACTCAAAATAACTCAACACGCAGCCATTAATGTCTAAACTGCTGGCAACAAAGGTGAGTACACCCCTAAGTGAAAATGTCCAAATTAGGCCCAGAGTGTCATTATTTTGTGTGGCCACCATTATTTTCCAGCACTGCCTTTACCCTCCTGGGCATGGAGTTCACCAGAGCTTCACAGGTTGCCACTGGAGTCCTCTTCCACTCCTCCATGATGACTTCACGGTGCTGGTGGATGTTAGAGACCTTTAGGTTTAGGTCTGGAGACATGCTTGGCCAGTCCATCACCTTTACCTTCAGCTTCTTTAGCAAGGCAGTGGTTGTCTTGGAGGTATGTTTGGGGTCGTTATCATGTTGAAATATTGCTCTGCAGCCCAATCTTCAAAGAGAGGGGATCATGCTCTGCTTCAGTATGTCACGGTACATATTGGCATTCATGGTTCCCTCAATGAACTGTAGCTCCCCAGTGCCGGCAGCACTCATGCAGCCCCAGACAATGACACTCCCACCACCATGCTTGACTGTAGGCAAGACAAACTTGTCTTTGTACTCCTCACCTGGCTACTGCCACACACGCTTGACACCATCTGAACCAAATAAGTTTATCTTGGTCTCATCAGACCACATGACATGGTTCCAGTAATCCATGTCCTTAGTCTGCTTGTCTTCAACAAACTGTTTACACATATGTACACTTACAATGTTAACATTTTCTAGCAAGAGCATTCCTTTAGGTGACATAGAACCATGTATCAATGTATCAAAATTCTTCACCAAACTGCAGGAACCCATCAGCAACCAGCTTCACACTGCCCCAAAGGGGAGATGAAAAAATGCCCTATAGAATGGATAAAGGAAACAAGAAAAAAATGATGATCAATCCCTGGGAAGATAATTACTATCTATTCCAAGGGATACTGGGTCAACCTGTATGATATTCACCAGAAGGCTGGACCAGTAGCTACCTAAATTCAAAAAAACGAATGAACTTACTTGTATAAACCCTTTTCCAATCTTGCATTTAAAAGGTAAATTTAGTACGCAAATCGTACTGCACGGTTCTAGTGTGCTGGTAGCCATCCTAGGGTATGGCATGGCTCCACATCAATGGAATGTCTATGCCATGCACAGATGAGGAAGGAATGGCGCTGGTGTACAATATCGGCGTTCCTAATGTACTGTGCATGTGCGGAAAAGTGACGCAAATTGCGTCAACGTATGCGACTGCGTCATCACTACGCCCTGTATTGCCACATCATATCCTGTCTCCAGGATGACAACATCCGGAGACCCGAATGGCGGCCATGATGAAGGCGACCTGGAAAAATGTCTAAATATACGCAGCATATAAACACAAAAGGGAATAAAAAATACCCAGTTTATGAAATCACCAAAGGAAAGCGCAAACTAACAATCAATGCAAATTAGCAGTCACAAATTAGCAGTGCCCTTGCTATTACATATTATTTATTGCATATAATTTACCAAACTTAATCTATATGTCCCAATAAATAATTCTAGTGGTGCTGTCCTCCTTATTTTTCCCTTTATGTTTAAAGATGGGATTTTGTCTTTTGATACTTTTAACATGATTAAATGCCTTTTTTAAACATGATTTTGTATAGCCTCTTGCTAACAGTCTGCTGGTAACTGCATCAGCCTCCAATTGGAAGTCAGTGTCTAGTACAATTATGCTTGATGCGCAAGAATTGACTAAAGGATATAGATTTTTTCAAGGACTTCGGATGGAAACTACTGGCATGAAACAAAGTGTTGCCAGCAGTATCCTTCCTGAATAGCTTACTTGTAACTCTACCATTTTCGTCCTTTAGGGTGCTCACATCCAAAAAGTTGACCTTACAACAATCATAGATTATTGTGAAAAAGAGGTTAAAATTATTGCAATTCATATGGTTAAGACAACTCATTAATTTGCTTTCTGGACCATCCCATATCAACAGTAAATCGTCTATGTATCTTTGCCACATGACAATATGCTGTGTTCACATAGAGGTTTCATCACTTGACAAAAAATCTTTCTCCCACTCCCCCAGGTACAGGTTGGCATAAGAGGGGGCACAACATGTCCCCATAGTTACACCCTGTACCTGGAGGTATAAGGAGCCCTTGTATACAAAGACATTGTGTCTCAAACTAAAGTCAAACTTGGTAAGTATAAACTTGTATTTCCATTCATGTGTTGCTCTCTGTTGGAGTACTTTTCCCACAGCTGCAACACCCAAATCATGTGGAATACTGTTATAGAGCGATTCAACGTCAATCGTAACTAATAAAGCTGAACTGGGGATCTGTACATTTTCCAAAATCTGCAACAAATGAATTGTGTTTTTGGTATAGGACATCAAATCCATAACATGAGGTCTCAAATGATCATCCATTACCTGACTCATGGCTTCTGAGACACAACCATTACCTGAGAGAATGGGTCTCCTGGGTGGATTGTAAAGGTCCTTGTTTACCTTCGTCAGTGCCTACATGGTGGGTATATGGGGATACAAAGTGTGGATAAATTCCCACAGATTGTTGGAAATAATAACCTCACTATGGGCCTCATCCACCAACTGATAGAAGTCTTGATTGAACCTATCAACAAGAGATGAGGAAATCTTACGATAGCATTTTCTATCATTAAAAATTTTGAAACACGTTTTCATACATCTTATTGTCCACGAGAACAGTATTTCCTCCCTTGTCTGATGCCTTTATTGTTATTTCAGAGTTGTTTTCCAAAGATTTGAGAGACAGATTTTGTTCGGAACTCAAATTCTTTGTGGCATTGTCATTCCTCATATTTTCTATCTCCTTTGTTATCTGTCTCACAAACAATGCTAGAGCGGGACTTTGACTTAATGGAGGAAATTTGTTTGATTTCCTCTTAAACTTTTTTGGTTGTTGTTGAACTACATTTGAAATTTCTTCATGATCCTCCTCACCATCCAAGTCATCCTCCCATAGGGTGTTACTTTCCTGCAGCAGCAGACTGTTAGCAAGAGGCTATACAAAATCATGTTT
This sequence comes from Lithobates sylvaticus, assembly GCA_028564925.1. NCBI lineage: Eukaryota > Metazoa > Chordata > Amphibia > Anura > Ranidae > Lithobates > Lithobates sylvaticus. The sequence continues at coordinate 253,035,151 of CM053026.1, read as the reverse complement.
AAAAAAGGCATTTAATCGTGTTAAAAGTATCAAAAGACAAGATCTCATTTTTAAACACAAAGGGAAAAATAAGGAGGACAGCACCACTAGAATTATTTTGCGATTCTCAAATGAACACGACAAAATTAGAAAGATTCTCACAAAATATTGGCCAATTCTTACTGAGGATTCCACTTTGGGGAACTTAGTAACTAAAAATCCACAGATTACGTATAGAAAAGCTGGATCGATTGGTGGGAGACTTGTTCAAGTGAATACAGAGGGGACTCCAGGGGGGATCCTTGTAAGACCTGGGGTACCTTTCCATGTGGGTCATGTTCCCAATGTCCTGCAATTGGAAGGAGGACACACTTCACATTGCACAATGGTGATCGCTTTCGGGTGAAGCATTTTGCTAATTGCAAAACGTGAGGCGGGGTGTATGTTATGCAGTGCCAGTGTAGGCCTTTTTGTGTAGGGAAAACTAAACAAGAACTAGGTCAACGGGTCATCAAGCACATGCACAGCATGAGTATTGGTAATTTGTACTTGCCACTTTGCCGACATGTAGCCAAGGGACACAATTATAGGATGCCCAGAGTCAACTTTTCTGTTCTTGATAGAGTCCACATTCCAGCATTCCAGCCTGTGGGGGGATTGGAATAAGATTCTGCTCCAGCAAAAATGCACTGGATCAGATTTCTTAATGCCACCACACCGCCAGGCCTCAATGAATGTGAGAGTTTTAGATCTTTCCTTGAAGGTTTTTTTCAGGGAAAACTGACTAATTTCCATACAATGTGATCATAGGGTTTTTCTTTCTATTCTATGTATGGATCCTTTAGTATTTGTTATTTTTTACATTTTAATTTTTTATTTCACGTGTCAGGGTAAAGCAGAAATTCACTCAAAACGTAAAGTCCCCCTGGTTTGCTCCCTCTCCCCAGTCTGTAATTGAGTTACAGGTCTTTTTTTTTGGGAGGAGGTCAGTGATGACTTTTTTAGGTACCCACTCCCACTTCCGCAATCCTCAGATAGACATAGATGGCATCCCTTGCTCTTTCCCCTCTGCTCCAGCAGCCTCCTGGGACAAATCACATGTCCCAGGAGGCCGCAGGATGATTCACAAAGGGTTGCATGGGCTTGTGCATGCACAGTGGGGAGGCATCTGTGTTTTTTTAGGAAGCCACGGCTGGCTCCCGTATCCAAGATGGCAGCACCAGTGACATGCAGCGGTAAGAAGAACCAGCTTTGGGAAGACAGCGCTGGACCCCAGGCACTGGTAAGTACTTGATTTTTAAATTTCAGCAGCTTTAGTATTTGAAGTTGCTGACCTAAAAATAAAATTAAACTAAAGTTCCTCTTTTAGTAGTTTATTGCTAAGAATGCTGTCATATACTTTCTGTAACTCCTCCCACATTTCTGTTTCTCACTGTGCACAATTTGATTTTATTCTGTGCTCAGAGTTATAGAACTTTGACCTTTTTGATTTTTTCCCTCGACTATAGGTGGATTTTTTCTAGGCTCTTTTATATTCTTCCATGTACCCTCTCTCAGCATCTTCATTTTAAATTCCCAGGAATGGTAGTTGTGGTTCATCAGATTAAATTTTTTGAAAATTTTGATGAAATGCTGTTAGTTGCCATCATATATGCTTTCTGACCTTTTTATTTTTAAGAGACTGTTTTGTTGTAATTCTAACCTAAATCTCTATCAGCAGCAATATTTAATACTGTGCTTTTAGCTAAACCCAGAACTTGTTGGACACTGATGCATATATGAACCCTACCAGTCTAAATGATGCTGGACACATGGCTGAGCCTTTCTTGTTTTATTGGAAAACAGGAACACAGAGACAGGAAATTACATCATAAATATGTAGTTCTACAAGAGAAAACAATGCAGTAAACATTATACTACCACCTAGATGCACAATTACTAATCACAATATGATACATAAAAATCGTTGTAGAGTCTATGTATATATAAATTGCATGCTAGCACATGCTAATCCCTCTGATAATCTACCTTACAGATTTGCAGCTCTAACACAACATTTTGAATTTCTTGTTTAGGATTTTTGGAGAAGAATAATGACCTTTTGTACCGGAACATTAAAGAGGTAAATTTTATATGGTCTTATTACTTGTCTATCCATTACAAACTGATATTTCAGTTTTGGTTAGATGCTGGAAGGTTAAATCTCCCACCATTTTCCTATATTTCTTGAAAGCCCTGGTGCTGACATTTCTTTATCTGATTTCCTAGCTTCATGCATCTGCCATGCCCATTATGGGGGGTATTTTTGTCTTTCCTTGATTTACAGGTATGATACAGTAGAGTGGGATTAAATGGGCAAAGAATGAATTCTGGCAGGGGGATCTCTGTGCTAGAGCTCAGCAACTTGTGGAATATTAACTTTTAATTTACTGACCCTTTAAAATGTTTAAAATCTGACCCGAACCACTGCTACCACCAGATGACAGGCACATCCAGGGACCTAAACCTAAGGTCAGTTGACTTTCTCTTCAGTGGTCATGTAAAATAATTTGGGATATTCTAGTACACAAATATTGACACCTATCTGAGTCAACAGCCTGTTCTTTCCCCTTGTTAAGGCTCACTATTGGCCAATATGGCTTATCATAGTGATTGCCAGTAGTAAGGCTTAGGTGGCAGAACCATATGTTTAATGCAGGAAGTTGGGACATGAACTGTATACTAGAACAGTAGTAATGGGGTATATGGCGCAATAAGTGTTGTGTGTACATAAAGGTCTATGCAGAACAGCAAAAGGTTCATAGAGTTCAATTAGAGTGTTCAGGATAACTTTTCGCTGATCTCAATGCACCAGATGCAGCACCTCCGAAGAGACTGAAGTATCTCTAGGCAAAAAGATAAAAAAAGAACAGCAGTGCGCAATCTGAGTGTAATATATTTACATATTTACTGATTTATTGTGGTGAAAAGACAAATGGCAACTCGCATTGTAACAGAAAAAATCAGGTTCAACACATAGTAAGGGCTTCAGATGGACAGTCTCACAACAGCAGGGGACCTCAGACCAAGATAGGAGTACTGGGTGAATACACCTTCAGGACCAAGAGCACACACCGGGGGGGGGGGGGACCAAACTAAGTGAAGCATTAACAGTATTGAGAAATACTTGTAAATTAGAGCTACTAACATGGGAAGAGATGGCATTTTTTGTATGTAATCCGTGAGCGGTCAGCACATGCTTCTGGGATGGGTAGCCTCTTCTTACAACTTGCAGCCTGGATAGTCCTGATGTCAGGCTGGATGACAGCTTAGATGAGGAAGTGAAAACCAACAAGATGATGGAGAGCTTTTTGTGGGATGCAGAGTAGACCAGAAGTGATCCCATGTGAGTTGCTAATTTGCAAATATTAATATGCTATTAATGCTACACAAATTACTTAAATGAAAACCATAGTTTATATGTTTTCCTTTCCTGTGTATGCCATTCAAAAGCATAACTTACCTATACCCATTGAAAAAAGAAATTTGTTTGTAGAATTTTTACCCACTGCCCTGTATTTTAGGTGGTTATCAAATCCAAAAATTATATCCTAAGGGATTGTTTTCATGCATCAGAACTGGACAACAGAAAGCGTCCTGAAACTGTAAGTCAAATAAACAATCACCTGCACATAGCCTATTTGTAAGGGATACTGAGGGCAGGCATCAAGCAACAGGGATGGCAAGATCTTTGTAGCTAAACTGAGACCAGACTATACATGATTTAAGCAGGTTTATTAACAATGATATAAAACCTATCCAAACACCATAAACAAACTATAGTACAATATGTACAAAGTGAAGAACACAGATAAACAGGGTAATACCAGAGATGCAAGGAAGAGGGGAATCAGGATTGGGATTGGGAACAAAGGGAGCATATATAAGGCAGCAAAGTACAGGTACCAGATAGGAGCAAGATCAGCCATGAATCCGGTTCAGGATTAAACAACAAGTAGTATTTGGTTAGCAGAGCAAAACACTGAAGCACCAGGAAAAAGTAGAGGAGGGACTAAATACCCTCCCAGCAGCCAGCATCAGGTGGAGACTAATTACTGGGATCTACTGGCTGCTGGGAGCCTGGGAGCTTCTGCTCTCGAAAAACAATGCCACCAGCAGATGATCCAGGTCCTGACACTACTAATACTTTTTTAGGTATTTAGAGTGTGTTGATTTGTGGAATTGTTGTTTCTCTACCTTCCCCTGTGCAATATAGATAATTATACATTTTCGACTTATCCTGCCAACCAAAATAATGTATTATACTTCATTGAAAAATGTATTGTGTTTTTTTTTAATAGTATCCCACATTGCAGGCAACATGTTAAATTACTGTGTTTTTGTGTTGCAATATTTTTATTAAAGGTTTTTCACAAACAAAAATAAAAGAGGTTCCAACATTGGTTTTGAACTGTACGCAACCTCCACAGTATAGGTTACATATATGATACAAAGGCAGAAGGTACATACTTTGTAACTGTAGTAGTACTAGACAAATGAATTACTGTGTTTTTAAACATTGTGCTGAAGTAAAAAGTCGATTTGTAAGCATGAAATAAAAACCTTGAAACGTCAAGAATTTACAACTCAGCGTCCACGCTTACAAGGGCTTGTTCTCACCAGCTGACTCATGAAGGCAGTGCAAAGAGTAAAAATAATTCAACACATTCAGTATCCAATAGCAACATATCAAGTTTTAATTTACTGTAATTTGTTTGTCATAGGGATGGTTGCTAATTGAGCTACTGGTTAATATGGGTTACTGCACTTTACACACTCTTGTTACTCATTGCCCTACCTTCCTGAAAAAGCCTGTATATCTGTACCATGCAAAAAACTTTACCTTTACATTTTTACCTTAGGTTACAATGTGTTTATAATTTGCAAATACACAATGGAAATTAATAATTTCCTTGAACATCCTTTTTAGGTTACCACTCAGTTTAAAAATAGCCTGTCAAGCCTTATAGAAATCTTGATGTCCAAGGAGCCAGCGTACATTAGATGTATCAAACCAAATAATGACAAACAACCAGGTAAGAAGAGTATTTAAAAAATGAGGCAGTGTTGCACGTGAGGGTTTATTCAATAAAGCAGTGCATAGGGCAGTGATGTGCAAAAAAAACAGTGACCCATGGCAGCAAATCAGGATTCAGATGTCTGATGTCAGATCACTAAAAGAAAAATTCTGGTTGGTTACAACAAGATTACTACACAAACATGCATTAGAGCTCTACAATGTTGATAAAGTAATATAACAACTGCAAATACAGTAATTACTGACAGTTTAAGAATTTATGATACACCTATCAGTTATTTTCAATCTCAACCCACAGGTAAATATCATCTAAGTATGTTTAGCGGAGGTATATTTATGAAATATATAGGTGTAAATATTGCAATTATCTCCAAACTCTCCTGCACTAATTTCTTGGATGAAGATCTCTTATTAAAAATAAATATTCAAACTTACCAACTTCTGGTGCCATGCTTTGCATATCTGTAATCCTGTTGAGGGGAGAGATTACACATACCTCTGTAGCACCTAGGCAAAAGGGGAACCCAAGCCTCTGCTTAGTGGAAGTTTAAGAGAGTGTCCTGGAGTTCATAAATCTTTAGTGGCTCCACTCTGAGGGCCTTATAAAGATAAGGGCGACTTCCTCAGGGAAGAAGTCAAGGTCTAAACCAGACTGCAGTTTCAAAGTTTAGTTATGAATATAATAGAAGGAAGGAAGAACAGGGTAAAGTGTATTATCCCCAAATCCAAATGACAGGCTTCAATAGCTTCTCAGGTTAGAAGTCACTGCGTAGGTCTAGCATCCAGGAGTCTCTACTTCCACTGGAATGCAGCAGCCCACAAAACAAAAGGGTTGAGTGTTTCTTCATTTCAATATAGGAACAGGCTGGCATGGCCGCTAGGCACACAGTTTGCACAGAAGGATGATCCCTTCCAGGCCTGGGCTACAGCCCTTCTTGCACTTGGTACTAGGCCTGCTTATGCTAGGCTCCTATTACAGAAGGGAAGGACTTATGAGGGTACCCTCTCCCAATGAGGGGGAGCTGGCATTGATGACAAATTTTCAAGGGGTTGTCCAGATGACAAGACAGGTATAACTCCCACATCCCAGATCCACATCCCAACACTTGACACTAGAACACTCCCAACAGTGTGATTGGCAGGCGATGTAAAAGTGAAAGTCCTTTAGAATCTATTTTCAGGAGAAGCCTTGCAAAAATACAAATGAATTCACAGAAAACAGAGGCTAGGAATACACATCCCTACACATATTAAGGTTGAATATGTTTTATTGATTTTCAACTAAATCAACAGGGGGTACAGAATGAAGAAAAAGAGGGGGAGGGGGTAGTGGTAAACGAATACCATGATGTATACCAAACATTTGTATATGTGCTTGAAATAGTTCTCAATACAATAATTTGATATCCATGTCACTTTGGGTTACAGGAATACATAACACAAGAACAATCAGTTGAGGGGGGTATAGGAGAAGGAAAAGAGAAAAGGTCAGAAAGGGGGATGGGGGGAATATGAACAGTGTGTACAAGGTATAATCGCAGCATCCGGAGTCCCCAGCTTTGGAAAGAAAATGTAACTAACAAAATTAGGAACCTGATTTCACTGGTCGACCTTGGCATAGGCCACCTTAGGGGAGGGAACAAGAGAATCATTATACATGTCATTGTAGATTTCAAAAATCCGGTTCCAAAAAGGGCAAACTCGATCACACTTCCACCACACATGGAGGTAGGTGCCATCTGTGACTGTGCCAGCAGATGTCTGTAGTGTTGGGGAACATTCTGTGAACTGTGACTGAATCCCTGTACCACGGGATAGGAGTTTGTAATTCGTCTCCTGTGTAAACTCGGAGAGAGATGTTTTGTGTGTGAGTGTAAATGAGGTATGTCATTGTCTCAGGGATATTTCAATCCCCAAATCCCTGGATCACCTCTGAAGTTAGGCAGTACATTATGGGTATGGGACAGAATTTCTTTGTAAATCAGAGAGAGAGTATGTTTGGGGTCTGAGACAGACTACACATATCATTGAAAGCTGTGAGTGGTCTGTGGATCTATCCGAAAAGGTGTAGAGTTTTTCTAAATTGTGACAGGGACAGCATGGATAACCAGTCAGTCGTGGTGGGGGACTGGTGACCTTATTGTGGTTGAAATCGGCCTGTGGTGGTGTGGACGAACTGCCGTGCCATGGGCCATTGAGCCCTTTCATAAGAACCACAGTTCTCCAGGGCATTGTAGGCAAGGAGTGCCGGGTTATCAAATAATGGGGTCAGTGGGCTAGGGTCTGTGGTCAACACATAGGTCAGTTTTTTACTGTACCATAGGCATAATGCCGCCAGTGTCAAGGGGGAAAGCTCAGTCATGGTGCGGAATTTTGCATTATATCATAGAGGGTTTGGTCAAGGGGCAGGAGAACCATTCAAGTAGCCTAGATATTATGGCGGGGGCATGATAAACCTGAAAGTCGGGGAGACCAATGCCCCCCTTGAGCCTGAGAGAGTACAGTATTTTATGTTCGAGTCTGGAGGGGTGATGTTGCCAAATTAATTTGATCGCTAGGGAGCGGAGTGAGTGGAAAAAGGCACTGGTGAGGGTGATAGGGAGGGAACATTTTTTTGGGCAATAGCTTAGGACCTAGACCTATCTGTTGTAGGGACGCTTGGAGGAAAGGCGAGCTGACCCTATCAAAGGCTTTCTCAGTGTCACATGACAGTAGGCAGGTGGGAATTTGCTTACATTGAGCGTAGGATATTAGATGTAGTGTCTTGGTAGTGTTATCCCTGGCCTCTCGTCCCAGGATGAAACCCACTTGGTCACTGTGAACAAGGGAGGGGAGCAGGGGAGTGAGGTGATTTGCGATAATTTTTGAAAATAGTTTAAGATCGACATCCAATAATGATATGGATCTATAATTGCTGCAATTGGTGTGGTCTTTGCCTGGTTTGGGTATCACTACTATCTGGGCTTGGAGTAGCTGGGGTTAAAGGGGGTGTGTATCATCTACCTCCTCAAATGCTCGTGCCATAATCGGGGGAAGCAAGCTTTTTTTTAGAACCGGGGAGTATATGCAGCCGGGCCTGGGCTTTTGCAATTTTTGAGCCCTTTGATCACACTCAAGAAATCGGAGGTAGTGATCGGTTGTTCAAGACTTTCTATGTCGCTGGGGGGATCATAGGTAAGGCAGTGTCCTGTATATATTGTGGCATATCTAGGTGAGCTGAGTTGGGGAGGGCGCCCGTAGCAGAAGGAGGGGGCAGATTATAGAGTGAGACGTAGAATTCTTTGAATTCGGAGACAATTTCCGAGTTCTTATGAAGTTTTTGGTTAGAGGGGGTGATAATGTTGGGTATATTCTGCCTATGTTGTCTGGGATGTATATCTCGAGCTAAGTGTTTCCCACATTCGTTAGCTTGGGAATAGTGAAGATGGCTGCCTTTATTTCTAACAGCTAATAAGCATTCCATTAAAAGGCGCAGGAGGTTGGTATCGCACGTTAGACAACTGTGCTAGCGTCTTGGGATCTAGCGTGTGTTTATGTGATGCTTCGAGAGAAGCAATAAGAGCAAAGAGGCCTTTAATGTCTTCCGTGCGGGCGCGTTTAAATCTAGAGCCACGTTGAATAAAAATGCCCCGTAGAATGCATTTTAAAGTCGCCCATTGATTCATGGCGGAGGTCTCATCCCCAATGTGAGAATGGATTAAATCCTCTATAGCTTTGGATATCGCTGCTGTACATGTTATGTCTGAGTAGGTTATCGCTTAGTCTCCACGTACAGCTACGTGTATGTTGTGGGAGTCTACCTAGGGTGAGATGTACTGGTGCATGGTCTGACCATAGTTTTAGTCCAATTGTGCAGGAAGGGTTGTAATCCAGTAGGGATTGTGAAAGGGATATGTAGTCTATCCTGCTGTAGGACCTGAGTGTGCTGAGGAATAGAACTCATAGTCTCGCTCAGTGGGGTTTAATATTCTCCAGGTATCCACCAAGGTGAGGCTGGTGAAGGTGGAGCGTATCTAAGTGTGGAGGGTGATATGTGTGACTTACTGGTGGAGGAGTCCAGCCTCGGGATAAGGGGGCGTTGAAGTCACCCCCTAAGATCAAGTTGAGGGTCCCAAAAGACTTCAGGCACGCTGTCACAGAGGAAAGGAAGTGGAGCTGCTCCTGGTTAGGGAGATAAACATTTGCAATTGTGAATATTGTTTGCATGTATTTCAATTTCATAAAAAAGAAGGGCCCTTTAGGGTTAATATCTGAATCTAGCACTTCTGGGGTGAAGGAGGGGTGAAATGCGATCAAAACCCCCTTAGATCTGGCTACAGTATTCCAGGAGGTAGCACTGCATCCGAACGAAAGTGTGTTAGTTGGAGCAAGAGTATCAGCATTTTGGATTTGTGAAAATGATAGAGCAATTGCCTACGTTTCTCAGAGGTGTTAAGTCATTGGCAAGCGAGGAAATCTTTAATGCTAAAGTGAACACCATGTGATGTGGAGTAAGGAGCTGCAGGTTTGATTATATTGTAGGACAGCTTGATGCAACACAAAATCATAACTCAGGTATGGGGGGGGGGTGGATGGGGGAGAGAGGAGAGAGAGGAGGGGAGAGATTAGAAGTGAAAAGAAAGGATAAGAAAAAAAGGAGTGTAATCCGGGCTGGCTGCATTAGGTAGGGAGTATTAGACAATTCTGATGGAATGAAATCCCGGTGTGGGTAGAACAGAGAGCAGAGCAATACATGCCTTAACACTGTGGAGCTGAAGGGTCTACTTTTAGAAATGGGGGAGCTGCTCCCTCTAGTGACCATTATGGGGAAAAGCAATGGGCACTATATTATAGAACTAAGACAAACACTAAATACAGAGACAGTGAAGGCTCTGCTAACCTGAACGTGGGGAACGTGGCAAAGCTTACTAGGGGCTTCCCGTCCCAGTCAGAAGATAAAATGACTATGTTCAAAGTGGTCACGGATTGTGCTGGTGGACCCCCCCCCCCCCAGGGGGGTTTAAAGGAAAGACCTACTCAGTAGTGGCACAGGTATCTCTATGGGTGAACTGATAACCTGAGGGATCCCCCCGCACGCAAAAGCGCAGCACCAATAACAAACAGTAAAATAACCATTAGATGAACGACCCAAGTTCAACTTATAGTAATACAGGCGAAACATAACCTTTGGAGCGGCCGCAGGGGCTGCCATGTCCACCAAATCCCATGGGTCCGGGCTGGATGACCGAAAAAAAAGGGACACCCACCTCCCTCGGAGCTTCGGGGACAAAAATAGAAAAGAGACTGTCTCCCCACCAGCCGGTGGGAGGCATGTGGTTTTCATCCAGCAGGGGATTTGGATGCATTTGAGAGAGGACATTTATTTTTTCGAAAATGTTTCCCATCCAATGGCGAGAAGGAAGCCAGGAGTCGCTGATTGTAGAGGCCAGTCCGGTGACATGTATTTGAGGTAATTTAAAAGTTCCTAGAAAGTTAGCCAGATTTCCAAGTGTGCTTAAGACAGCCGATTTGCCTTTGTAAGAAGCTGAGAGTTGGAACGGGAATCCCTATCGGTACTTGATCCGTTTGGCTTGCAGGGCATCTGTTACTGGTCTCAGGGCTTTCCTCATAAGCAAAGTCTGTCAGCAAGAAACATGACAGGAGTGTCATTGAATAGGATGGAATCTTGAGAGCGAGCTGCCTGCATGATGTCAGCTTTAATGTTGAAAAAATGGATACTGCAGATGACATCTCTAGGAAAGGCTGGGTTTGGGTTGCGGGGTCCCCAGAAATCTGTGAATACAGTCTATTTCTATCATTGATTTTTTGGGTTTACCCAGAAGCTGGTTAAACACGGTGGTAGCTGCAGTCGCCAGATCTGTATTTTCCACAGTTTCTGGCAAGCCACAAATACTATTGCGACGGCTTTTGTTTTCTTGATCATCTAAGCCATAGAACAGTTGTTGGATCTGTATAGTATGCTCCTGTAGGATTTCCTCATGCTCAGAGATTTTAGTAATTGACTCTTCTACAGAGTTTTCAATATCCTCCATGTGGTTACCTATATCCTTGTGGAGGTCAGTGATTTCCCACTTATATGATCTCTCCAGTCTGCCTATATAAGACTCAATGTTCTGCTTTGTAGGGAGAGCTTTGATGTAAGCCTCCATTTCCCAGCTGTCTTTGGAGCTGTGCAGGGGGGGGGGGGGGGGGGGTAGGAGAAGGGCTTCTCGAGTGGATGGGATCAGGGTCAGAGGCCTGGGGAAACCGAGGGAGCTGTGTCTCCTTAACCTGAGAGGCAGAGTGCGCTGCTTGTGCAGCCACCAAGCGGGTCACCGCCATCTTGTAAGCTGGCGTGGTCTTGGAATCCGGGCCGTCTTTGTTGGAGAACCGGTCGATTTCTCACGGTTTTTGGGTCCCTGGAGCTCGGAGGGTAGTGCTGCTGCTTTGCCTGCTCATGGGGTGAGGAGGTGCTGCAATGTGAGAGTAGGACCGGAGCGGGAGCTGATCAGCCACACGTCCTATCCCGCCATGCATCAAGCCACGCCCCCTACACATATTAAGATGTTGACTTTTTCAACATATACTGTATGAACAGGAAAACATTCGATCTGAAAGTGGTACTAAAGGCAAAATGACATACAGTATATGATGCAGTCTGTCTGTAGTATTGACAAAGCATTCTGTTTTTCTGGATCAGTTATCTATTGATTCTGACAGTAAGTCTGTTATTTTTCAACTTCCTTTAACAGACAAAGCTGTGTAGCAAAAGTAGCAGATAGAAGGTTGTTTACAATAATCTGCTTTTATTCATTTAGTTAAAACCATTATCCTCTGTAAGGAAAAAATTCTACAAGTGGCATAGGTTTCAAAGAACAGCTAATTTGTCCAGTACTGGCCAGCCCAGAAAATTCAGCTCAAGATGACCCCTTTTGATGCTAAGAACCCCAAAAGTTCTTTAGAGAACTTGTAGGTAACTCTTGCAACAGTTGGTGTCAATGTGCATCTACAGTCATAAAGGGATTGCAACAATTGTACCTGCATGGTACAATGCAGGTCCTAGGAATAAACTTTCACGGTCCAAAAAGAACAATAAATCAAGATTACAGTTTCCCAATGAACATGCACTCACCAGCCACTTTATTAGGTGCACCTTGCTAGTACTAGGTTGGACAACCTTTAGCCTTAACTGCTTTAATTCTTTGTGGCATACATTCAACAAGGTGTTAGAAACATTCCTCAGAGATTTTTGGTCCATATTGGCATGATAGCATCATGCAGTTTCTGCAGATTTATTGGCTGCACATCCATGATGTGAATCTCCCTTTCCACCACACCCCAAAAGTGCTCTATTGGATTGAGATCTGGTGACTGTGGAGGCCATTGAAGTACAGTGAACTCATTGTGATGTTCAAGAAATCAGTGGTGAAATTAATTTATTCCCCATTCTGATGCTCAGTTGAGACTTCAGAAAGTTGTCTTCACCACATCTAGATGCCTAAATGCATTAAGTTTCTGCCATGTGATTGGCGAATTAGAAATTTGTGTTACCAAGCAATTAAACAAGTGTACCTAAAAAAGTGGCTTTTGAGTGTATAGGCATAGACCAGGTCTACTTGAACAGTGTGATGTGAATTGTTGAATCAAAGATAGATTTGTTTGTTCACTGTAACATGAGACATGTTTTGGGCAAACTAATGACAGCATTTCAGGAAAAGAACCTAAAACCAACCTTGAAGCATAGTGGTGGAAATGCAATGTTTTTTAGGCTGATTTACTGCTTCAGCTATGGATTGACTATCATATCAAAGAATGTGAGTCCACCTGTCCCAAAATTTAAGTTGAAATAAAAATACAGTATATCTTTCAGCATGATAATGATGTCAAGCACACTAGAAAAAGCAGCAAGTAATGACTCAAAAATGAGAAATTAAGGGCTGTGGATTAGTCAAAGTCTTGATCTGATCCTCATGGAATTATTGTGGGTGGATTTGAAATGGGAAGTTCATGAAAGAAAACCCACAAAAATCTTGTAAATGAAGGAATTAGCATGGAGTGGTCAAAAAATTCACAAAGCTAATATCAGAGAATGTTGGGCGGTAATCATAATACCTGCAAGAAGTAATTTCTGCTAAAGGGGACAATATTAATTTCTATTGTTGGTTGTGTTAAATTATTAAAAAGGCAAAGTTTGCTTGTGTTTTTATTCAGGTATGTCCCTTTTATGTGTAGGCACCGATTGAATAAAGATCGAATGTTTGCCTGTTCAAATATGTTAAAAATATCAACATTTACCATAGGGTGTGTTTTGCAGTTTATATTTACTAAAATAATCACATTTCCATGTCCTGTGTACTATGGGAGACCAGATCTTGTGAATACAGGGTCCTGAGTTTAGTAACACTTTAAGCCTATACCTATGTGAGGACGGACCGTGTTTGCCCATATGGGATGCACAAGTGTTCCATACCTCTGTGTGAAGGCAGTCCCCTTCATGTCAGTTGGAACACCACGGCTGCATGGACACAGCCCCTGCTCCCAATTGGACATGTGAGTATGGGTAGTTGCCCCCGAACGCAGACAGTGTGAGTTCGGGGACATGCACCAGCACCAACACGGATGTCAGATTGGGAGCAGTGGCTGTGTCTGTGCAGTGCTGCATCCCAATTGACATGAATGGGACTGCCGACACACGGATTAACAGAACACCTGTACATCCCACGTGGGCAAACACAGCCCTCCTAAGGGTGTACGCTTAAAGTGGGGGGACACCCTGAAAACAAAAACTTTTTTTTTTACTTACCAGAAATGGCTGTTGCTAGGCAGATCGTCCTAATCTGCCTCCTCCAGCTCCGCGGTGATCTTCTCTTCTTCCGTCTTCTGTTGAATGGGGCGCGATGTGTTATGGGAACTATGTCCCACAACACATCGCGTTCCCCATTCACAAATTAGAGTCGCGCATGCGCAGTCGGCCGCACGCCGACTCGCGCATGCGCAGTAGGAAACGTGAAGCCGTTTGCCTTACCGAGGATGGCGGCGCTGGAACCGAATCGCCGAGGGACAGCTCGTCCTCCACGACGGACATCGCGGGCGCCCTGGGAGGGTAAGTGTACTTTTTAAAAGTCAGCAGCTACTTTTTTTTTAGCTGCTGACTTTTAAAAAAAAATTTTGTAAGGTGAAACCCCGCTTTAAGTATACCTATGTGAAGGAGGCCCTATTTAAAAAATTCTTTACTTGCTATTTACTGTTTGTAAAACACTGTTATTTAAATGTATTCATGTGTATCACAGGAAAATTTGATGATATAGTGGTTCGTCACCAAGTGAAATATCTGGGTTTAATGGAGTATTTAAGGGTAAGAAGAGCAGGATTTGCGTACCGTAGAAAATACGAAAACTTCTTACAGAGGTAATTCTCTACACTGAAAACATTGATGTATTTAAGATTCATTTTTCTAATTTATTTAATTTGCAGACTGAATTTTAATGGTACATCCAACTGCATTTACAGCACATTGTATACTACTACTTTTTACCGATAAACAGTTAGTTTGCAATCAGCCCATACATATAACTTCACTTATGAATGTTATCTTTTGTAAAGAGTTTTTTTTTCTTCTTTTGGTTATAGATACTTTGACAGTCGCCTGGACACAATAAAATAAACCTGTCACCAACCTGCTCAAAAAAAACTATACATGTGATACAAAAGAATGAATGAACAAAAGCTGTGTGTAAACAGTACATCCAGAAATATGCTATGTGGAATTCTTGATGCTTTCTATAAAAGTCAAGCTTGACCTCACCCCATGCAGCCTCTCAATTATTCAGTGGGGCTGCCCATCACATAAAATTTCAGCTGCATAATCCTATATTTCTGAAAGTACTTTTAGTGTTTGTATGTATTTTTCTATTTGTACATTTTTGCATGTTTAGTTTAAATTGTCCAGGATGGTAACAGGTATGCCTTAGGGCTTAGGCAAAGTGACAAACCAACTGACTAAACAAATTAAGCTCACCACACACATGGCAATCTGACTATGCCATATCCTTTAGATCCACCAACAACTATATAGTGCAAAGGCCTACCTGACTGGATACAACATATAGGGGTCGGGAGCTTGGTCCCCAACCAAGCTATCTTGGAGAACAGGGGAAATTGGACTATATAGGTATAGGTGAAGCCAGAGAAAATATAAACAAATATGTAGAAAAATTAAAAATTTTGAAAATGTATTAATACATATTTAATAAGACATGGAAAATAACAAAAAACAGATTAAAGGCATGGTAACAATCCATGTGTATCACCAAAATGATGGTCCCCAAATGGGGAAGACCACAGTGGGATAGTTAATCATGGATAACTTCTCAACTAGTTTCGTGGTCTAATGCCGCTTCGTCAGGAGAATATCAAAACCTGGCATGCACAGGACGTCACCAAAATGTCCCCTGCGGCGACTAGGGGGGGGGGGGGGATAACAAGTAAATGGACTGGTATCTTGTATGAAGATGCGGTAAATTTAGGGGTACCGGGAAGTAAAGACCGGCTGGGAATAGGGGTAACGAGACAGCATTGGACGCCGGACCCGGGACTCGTGTACTCTACCGTGAGCTGCCTCTATTAGGGCAGAAGTGTGTGAGCTTTAATGCACATTTTTCTACATTTTTCTACATATTTGTTTATATTTACTCTGGCTTCACCTGTACCGAGATAGTCCAATTGCCCCTGTTCTCCAAGGTAGCTTGGTTGGGGACTAAGCTCCCGATCCCTATATCTCTAAGTTTCTGGATGATGGTACAAATTTCTACATACTCTTTATTATTATTATTGTCATAGAGGCTATACCTATCTTTCTGAATGGATACAAGTTAAATGGATAATTTAGGTAGGTACCCATACTGCAATTTTTGTTAAATCAAAAAGAGACTGTATAAAGATTGTACATACATATTATAGCAATAGGTGAGCTTTAAACCCAGATTGTTGGATTTAATTTCCAATTAGCTAAACAATTCTCTTTTTTATTATAGATCCAGATTTGATGGTATTATTATTATTATACAGGATTTATGTATAGCCAACAGTTTCTCACTGCTTTACAATAGAAAAAGAGACAGTACAGTTATAATAAAATAAAATACAGGAGGGTTAAAAGGGCCCTGCTCATAAGAGCTTACAATCTAATAGGGTGGGGCAAGTGCTACAAAAGGTAATAACTGTGGGGGATGAGCTGATAGAAGAGTTAAAAGTTCAGTTGATAGAGGCGGATTGGCTTCCCTGAAGAGATGAGTTTTCAGGTATCTCTTAAAGGTGGCCAAAATAGGAAATAGCCAGACAGATTAAGGTAGAGAGTTCCAGAGGATGGGAGAGGCTTTGTAGAAGTCCTGGAAATGAGCATGGGAGGAGAAAGCTAGAGAGCAGGAGGTCTTGGGAGGAGTAGAGAGGACAGTTTGGTTGATATTTGGAGACAAGATTGGTGATGAAAAATAGACATGAGCACTGACAAAATTTTGTTAGTTTTCGTTTCATTCGTTTTTTGATTTTTTCGAAAATTCCGATTTTCAAATTTCCGAATTCCGAATTCCGAATTCCGAATTTTTGGAATTCGAAAATTCGGAATTCAAAAATCCCAAAAATCGAAAATCTAAAAAAAATAAAAAAAATCAGTAAAGTTTGAAATAATTACTAACTAATAATAACTAACTTTTAAATTATAGGTATTGGAATTTGCTTTCAAATTTATCTTTTTGTAAAAGTAACGAATACAAATATACATGATGTTACGAATTATCTGAATTAACGAATGCCACATCTTAACGAATGGAACAAATTAATAATAAATAATAATAATAAAAAGGATTTATTATTATTATTGTTATTTATTATTATTAGATTGTTACGTTCCATTCCTTTAGATACGGCATTCATTACTTCAGATAATTCGTAACTTCGGATAAATTCGTCCTCATTACGTTCACTAACAGCTAAATTTCAAAGGAAATTCCAATACTTATAATTTAATAGTTATTATTAATTAGTTATTAGTTCAGAATTTTCCGATTTTCATTCTTTTGGGATTTTCAAATTTTCTAATTTTCCAATTTCCGAATTCCAAATTTCTGAAATTCCGAACTTTCGGAAATTTAAACATTTGGAAATTTGAAAATTCGGAAATTCGAAATGTCAGAAATTGAAAAATTCGGAAATTTTGGAATTAACGATATTGTCAAAATTCGTTAAAAAATGAATTCGGAACTAAACAAATTGCACATGTCTATGTACATTACACCACAGTCCCCAAAGGGCATACATCCACACTCAATGCGTTTCAGGTAATTCCATTGTCTTCTTCTTCATGGGTGTATGGAAAATCCTGGGTCTCAAAGATAATCATCATGAATGTGTGAATGTTGTATCATACAAGGTAATTTATTGTGGTATGTAATTGCAAGTTTTCAACAATGTTGACGATTGACTTATAGACCCAGGATTTTCCATACACCCCTGAGGAAAAGGAAAAAAGGCATTACCTCAAAACGGGTTGGGTGTGAATTTATGTCCATTTGAGGACTGTGGTGCAATGTACAGTACCTGAACTTTATGACTATGTAACGCTCCCTGGTGGTGATTGCTTGTGGGTATTTTTTAACATGCTGTACTATGTATACACAAAAAAACACCAGCCATGTTGGTTTTAAGCTTTTTTCTTTTTCTTTTTATTTGTGAAATAAAGCTTTGTTACATTTTTTTTATATACAAGTTATGATTGCTGGAAAACAGAAACAACGAGTTGCGCTTAATGACCAAAATACAGAAAAAAGTTAATAATTAGATGTGGAAATCCGTGAAGAACCCATTAAAAAAAAAAAAAAAAATATATATATATATATATATATATATATATATATATATATATATATATATATATATATATATATATATATATATATATATATATATCATTGATAATAAAAATGATGAGATAAAAATAAAAGTAACAATATATAAATAGAAAAAATATACAAAGCGAATAGTCCCAATTAAATCGTCCTAAACAAAAAGGAATAAATCCGTGAAGGCAGCAAAAAAGATTATCCAGTGAAATGAAAACACAGAAAAGATAATTATCCAGTGAAGTGAAATAAGAACTCAAAAGGCACCCAATAATGTGATCCACCACGCCTAAAATGCACGCTTACCGGAAGGCAAGTTTATAAAGGCTTGCAAATAAGGGGGTATCCAGCAGGAATGCAATAGCAGCTAGAACCCAAAGGCGGGCAAGATAACTCGGTCCAATATACCCATAAAGCGATCAAGCAATAGAACCTGGGCAGGAAGATTTCGGTTCCTCTCACAGATTCTCATTCGTCCCTCGGATGATTACTGCCTTTAAAAGTCCTATGGGAAACATATATCCTTTTTGGGTATTTTGCATTTAATTTGCTGGGCAATCGAAAGCCAGTGGATTAGCAGAGAGGGGTGGCAGACACTGAGCAGTTGGTATGTGGCTACTTTTTTGCATCGTTCCTTTAACACCAGGAGCAGCAAGATCTCACATCTCCATTCATACAGACACTATTTTTTCTTTCTAATTATAATAGTTTCTTTCACCCTGCCATTTATTCAAAGTGATATAAGTGTGCGCTAAAGATGCTTGTCTCATTTCTCCTTACATGTGTCTTTTCGTGATCCCAATACCATTCCCAGCAAGTCATGTAATCTAATCTCTATGTTTTGTTTGCCTGTCAATATTGTGCACCTATACACCATTTTTCTTGTATTTTTGTACAGAGTGATTGGAGTAGAGGAGTAGTCAAGGAGTGTTACTTTTTATGTTTATAAAGCTTTCAAGAACTTCCGATTTTCTGGTATTTTAGGGAAAAGTATTACATCATATTTGACAACCAGAATATAGATGAAAATACACAGTTATTCCAAGAATGAGATCTTGCTTGAAAAAATATTTTACAAGCCAATATGAGAAAAGAAGTATAAATGTTTTTTGGTAAAATTGCCAATTGAGATGGGAGGTGTCACAGAAAATCAATTAATTCAACATTTTTAGTGCTATTATGCAGTCACAACCCTCTAGAACCTCATGTTATATATGCATAAGCATTTTGGATTCAAGCACAGACATTGTTTCAGCTCTGACGTATAGTGCATGTAAGTGATCATACCCGGTTCTTCAGCTCCTCCAACTGTGTCAGTAAAAAAAAAAAAACATGTTCATTTTGTCAGGTTATGTTGGTAAAAAGGGTGAACCTGCCTTCACGCTGAATACCCAATCATGCGTTAGCAAATATCTTGTTTTTACATTTCCCTCCCACACAATTGGGCATTTGAAGTGAACACATTACTAATATTCACTTTGCTTTGAACACCTCAACCTAAAGAAAGGCCATACAAACATGAACTAAAAACCAATATATCTCCAAAAGAAATGAACACTGCACAATTTCAGCCCTCTGAAGCAAAAGTACTTTTTTTTTAAAGAAAGCCTTGCAGCAAAAAATAAAAATAAAATTTGCTATGGATAGAACAGCATATAAATATGACAGGTATCTTCAAATCAACCAAACTAGAAAGCATACGCGCTCCCAAAATAGGAAGGCAGCAAAGGAGGTGACTGCCCAAAGAGCCAGCATTTAAGCCTCATGCACACAGGACATTCACATGTGTTGTAGCTGACAGGAGCTTTCTGATGCACTGCACTTGCAGACATGGATACCTGACACAGGTAAGCAGCAGCTTGTTATATACTGTACATGGACACAGGACAATTTGTAAACACTCCTGGATGCCTTTCCTCCTGGCAGCAGCGTTTTGGATGCTTGTAAAAGTGTCTAGGCAATTTTGCAGGTGTCAAGCGCTTGGATATTAATTAATTTCATTGGCCAGAATAATTTAAATCAATTAATGCGCAAGCGTTAAACATGCCTAGCGTTAACACGCGTTTACAAGCATCAACCGCTTTTTCTGCCGAAACTCTGCTGCTCCTGGATGCATTGCCATCCAAAAGCCCCTGCCACTAAATGCTGCTAAAAACCTATCTGAGCATGGACACATAAGCTAACATGCAGGGGAGTTTAGAGGCAAGAAAAAAAACGTCAGACGCCCCTAGAAGCAGCTGTAAAAACATCCAGCATGCATATAGCTGTAAAGCATAGTTTTCTACTGACCCTAATTCATCTCTTCCTATGCAGTTTGTCAGATTATCCTACAACTTCCAATACACTGACATTATGACTGCTTTGAGCCCCACTTTTATAGTGAGAGGGCTGACTAATCCAAAATCCTTATTGGCCCTTTTGATTGACCACAGTGCAAAGGCCGTGCAGTACATATATATATATATATATATATATATATATATATATATATATATATATATATAAAAGGCAAATGCCGATTTGCACATAAATTCACTAGGACCAAGAAATGTAAAGCTCACAGGATTCGTCATGAATCTATAGTATTGGCAAATACAAAATATGAATTTTTTGTTCTTAGGTTCCAATTTACATAAAATGTGTTGTTACATTAGCAGTGCTGAAATATTTGCAGACAACAATACTTCCTACTAATAAGTGTCGTTCACATGTACCTAGGTATAAATCCCTGTGTCCATATACCTGGCCTAGTTGGGCTGGATCTGCCCATGAAGGTGTAGAGAGATTGGTGAAGTACATTGGCTACCAACCCAATGAGTACAAACTTGGAAGGTGAGCCACAAAAATAATTGTACATATAACTTTAAGATAGCATTTTAGGATTCATATATGAAGGTATATCCCTTGTGCTAAATGTGCTGTATTTTTTTTCAGAACCAAGCTTTTCATACGTTTTCCTTGCACCTTATTTGCCACTGTGGATGCATTTGAACAGAGAAAGCATCAGCTGGGTAATTTAACGAGAGATTGCTGTCACTAAATATAAATATAAACAAATGGTACCAAGGCCATTACCTACAGATGTATATAAATTATATGAATGGCTACATAGTGGCATCTGTTACTGCCATACTGCTGTTACCAAGTCTGGACATCACCAGGAGGCAGTTACTACATCTAAAAAATTTTTTTCCAGCTCATGGGATTGCAGACCCCATAAACACCCCTTTAATAAAAATGTTAAAAACCTCCTGAAATAAAAGTTTAAATAAATGAAACAACAATGAAAAATCGCAGCCTTTCATTGGGTCTAAAAACACATAAATACATTTTTGTAATAAACTTTTTAAAACATTTTAATAACCCCAAACAAAGAATATTTGAAATAAACACCAAACACCAAATCTCAGTCACCAAGACTTGAGTTGAACATAACAGTCCATTAAAGTCCCAAATCACTCTGTCCACCCACAACAGTCAGTGACGATACCCCCAACAAAGGATAGTCGTGACTAAGGGAAAGGCAGAGGACAGCTGGTCTTGATTGAAGATCTAACTGCTGAAAATCACCTCAGGAAGAAGATATTTAAAGGTAGGTGAGAGTCCCAATTGCGTGCAAGTTTTCCCTCCAGAACTCCCTAGCCTGTCCTTTAAAAGATAAAACATATATGTAAAAGAGATCAACTTGATTTAAAGTTGTCAATATGTGCTAATGGGAATGTTTATTGTTTTTTTTTTACATATTTTGTGTGTCTGTATTTATTTAAGTAAAAAAAAATAGGAAAGAAATTTTTTTTTGTAAGTCAGATATTAAATATTGCCTATTAATATTCTGGATTCTCCTTTTGAGACAGCAGGTGAGCTTTAAGCTCATTTTAACATGTTTTATATGGGCTCCTTGGCCTGTTGCTTGCACATATATACCTCTATCTGACAATTTTACATACAAATAAATTGCTTAGACTAGTGACTCGTCCACCAGTTGACAGTCTGCGTTCTTAAGCCGGTCATACGTGAATCTAAATTTGGCCGTTTCAGCAGGGACCTACTGAATTTTGATCCATGTATGGGCTAGCTAGGTGGTAAGTCAGTCCATCTATCAACTTGTGTACAACCAGGCCTGTCAGGTTTTTCTTGAATAATCAGTGCCCCCCGGCTATAGCTGGAAACACTGATCATTGTATTCTGCTGTCGGAAGACTTCCCGCGGGCGGAATACAATAGCTCAGTGGGAGTGATTCCCCCATCCACATCGTATGTGTGGATGGATTAATCAATTTGTTTTTTTCATTCAACCCTCTGGCTGGATGGGGAAAAAAATAACAAAGCAAGCTTAAAAAGGCAGGTAACTACTGCTGTGCTATCTTTTGAGAAAACCCATTGTGTTCTGGGAAATCTTTGTTATGTATTAAATGTTGAATTATAGAACACATATTGCATTTAGATAGTGTAACATGGGGGGCCATTAGCTCTCGTGGCAGATGCGTTTGTTAGTGATTCAAGCCAGTCAGGAACTATATTTAAGGGCATGGTAGCCCATTTTTATTAAAAAGGCAAATGAAAGTCTGTGACATAAAGGTTTCCCACACAGGGGTTCTTCTCCAGCAAATAAACACTCAGAAAATGCTAGCCCACCTGGCTCTTTAGCAGTACCTCTTTTTGTCCTGGTCACACAGACCACAGGATTCCTCCATGGGGATGGCTTCTCTTTAGCGCCCACAGCTTCGCTCTGGCCTTAGTCCTCAGGCTGTTGCACTGCCTCTTGCAGTCGCACGTTCTGGCTGCCTCCTGCAACCTCTCTGACTTCTGGAGACCTCCTGTCTCTCTGGGTGTGGAGCAGTCTCCAACTGGGAGCCATGAAGTCTTCCCATACTCTCATTATAAGTGCTGTGCTCACCTGAGCACACACCCTGCTGGTAATTTACAAAGTCTGGACACAGGGTTGGAGATCCCGTCCCACCCAAGACACTATGGAATCGCCAAACTACAGAGCCCCATGACCGAATACCAAAACCTGGAGAAAGCTGCAAAAGCAATTTTCTCCAGTCCACATTTATGCTCTTAGATAAAAATGTATAGACAAAATAAAATCCAAAAACATTATAATTTCCTTTAACCACTTGCCGACCGCCTACCGCAGATGTACTGCGGCAGGTTGGCTCTGTTGTGTGAAACGCGGTACCTGTACATCATTTAGTGTAATATACACTGGGGGGGGGGGGGCGCGCATGCACCAGAGGAGGCACGATCACATGCTGATTGGACCCAGGGGATGCCAATCATGTTTAGGGTCGTTGTCCTGCTGGAAGGTGAACCTCCTCCCCAGTCTCAAGTCTTGCAGACTCTTAACAGGTTTTCTTCTAAGATTGCCCTGTATTTGGCTCCATTCATCTTCCCATCAACTCCGACCTGCTTCCCTTTCCCTGCTGGAGAAAAGCATCCCATAACATGATGCTGCCATCACCATGTTGCATGGTGGGGATGGGGTGTTCAGGGTGATATGCAGTGGTAGTTTTACGACACATATAGCTTTTAGGCCATAAAGTTCAATTTTGGTCTCATCTGACCAGAGCACATTTCTTTCACATGTTTGCTGTGTCTCCCACATGGCTTCTCACAAACTGCAAACTGGACTTCTTATGGCTTTCTTTCAACAATGGCTTTCTTCTTGCCACTCTTCCATTAAGGCCAGATTTGTGGAGTGCACAGCTAATAGTTGTCCTGTGGACAGATTCTCACACTTGAGCTGTGGATTTCTGCAGCTCCTCCATAGTTGTCATGGGCCTCTTGGCTGCTTCTCTGATTAATGCTCTCCTTGCCTGGCTTGTCATTTTAGGTGGACGGCCATGTCTTGGTAGGTTTGCAGTTGTGCCATACTCTTTCCATTTTTGGATGATGGATTGAACAGTGCTTTGTGAGGTGTTCAAAGCTTGGGATATTTTTTTATAACCCAACCCTACTTTAAACTTCTCCACAACTTTTTTCCTGACCTGTCTGGTGTGTTCCTTGGCCTTCATGATGCTGTTTGTTCACTAAGATTCTCCAACAATACTCTGAGGGCTTCATAGAACAACTGTATTTATACTGAGATTAAATTATACACAGGTGGACTCTATTTACTAATTAGGTGACTTCTGAAGGCAATTGGTTCCATTCAATTTTAGTTAGGGGGATCAGAGTAAAGGGGGCTATATACAAATGCACACCACACTTTTCAGATATTTATTAGTAAAAAATGTTTAAAATCATTTATAATTTTCCTTCCATTTCACAATTTGTGTTAATCTATCACATAAAATCCCAATAAAATACATTTAAGCTTTTGGTTGTAAAATGAAAAAA
The DNA here is from genome assembly GCA_028564925.1 of Lithobates sylvaticus. NCBI lineage: Eukaryota > Metazoa > Chordata > Amphibia > Anura > Ranidae > Lithobates > Lithobates sylvaticus. The sequence goes on along the minus strand of CM053026.1, from coordinate 253,010,879 downwards.
AAAAAGTGGAAAATTCAAGGGTTATGAATACTTTTTCAAGGCACTGTAAGTACAGCCATATATGCCCATTACATATAAAAGCTCTTCTTCCTGTTTTGCAGTTCTATACCATGGTTGTGTTTTACTGTTCCTTCTCGCAATGCTATTCCAAGTTCTGAGAAAAAAATTCTGTCTGGTTTTGTAAATGAGTAGAAGATTTTCACTTTGTAAATAGTTGATTGTTTTATAAAGTTTGTTGTCCTATTTAATGTGACAGCTTTGTATATGCAATGTTGTCTCAGTGACTACAATATATTCTAGTCCCATAATGATTTTCATGTATATTATGTGTGTATCTTTTCTCTAATTTTAGTTTCAAAAATCCAAGCCAAATACAAAGGGTGCTTGGGAAAAAGAGCTTTTCTGAAAAAGAAGAAAGCAGGTACCCATGGATTTCTGCTCTTATTTCCTTACTCCACTGAAATGTCTATTCTTTTTTTTTTTTTTTTATTCTTTTTATTTATTTTGTAGAGAAAGAAAATTTACATAACAGAGCCTCTGGGCATACCCCGGCTCGAGGAAAAAACAGAAAAAATTAAATAAAACATTAGGCAA